>JACEFZ010028434.1:5000-260000 GCA_014155875.1 Cepaea nemoralis | reverse complement strand
TGATAACAATAATCATACTAATTATGATAAAAATGATGTTTTTGATAATAATAATACTAATAATAATGGTAATAAAGATAATATTAATTATATTAATACTAAATCATTCATTGGCACCTTTCCGTCTTGACAGACGATAGTTTGGTACATTGTGTTTCAAAAAGGCTTAATAAATACGATCCATGGCGGTGGCGAGTGTGGCTGGTAAGACCAAAAAGACCGGAATATAAAGGCCGAAGGTCTGCCTCAAGATAGAATACCAACGGGAAGAGTGGTCAACTTCAAGTATAGTAGAGGTGATACAGTGCCCCGATAGGAGGGCAGGGTAGGTGATAGAATGGGGGACTATTAACTAGTTCTCTCATGAGACACGGAGACGTTGACCAGATAGTTAGCACTCTGGTCACGACAGAATCACGGCGCCTACATGATAGCCACGAGTGCCACTCAACAGAAAACTAATGTAAACGTGGCAGTTGTAACGGCACGCAGAAAGCCGAAGGACACACCAAGGTCCTTCCGCGTGGTGTGTAGCCACGCAAAGAAACTCGTCAGACTGGGGACGGACTTTGTAGAGAGCACTTGTTTAGTATTGATAGGAGTTTTGTGTAACCAAATAGATAGAGATAGCATTAGAGTTTAGAAAACTAGTGATAGGCAATTCTGTGGCTTTGTGTGTGGTTTTGATAGCGACTGTTACGTACTTGTAAAGAGCCTACGGCAATAAAATGTACCATTTAATTCCTCTCACACGACTTGCAAGTTTCTTGTATGGTGTGGGAGAAGTAATCTGATGATGCCTTACACATGAGTTGTTGACAGGCAAAGATTAATGTGGTGTCAGAAGTGTGGCTTGGACGAAAGAGCCAAGCTAATACACTCATCCACGGCTCTAGACTAAGTTTACAAATAGTGAAGTAGTGAATTTAATTTGTGTCAGTGACGGTTGACGTGTGCAGACTAGGACAAGTTGCGAGCTAAACTGTGCCTATCGTGACGAAATAATGCTTATTTGTGTTTATTAAGATATTATTTACTTAAATCATGTGTTCTTCAAAGTTGTAAGTATTGATATTATTATTTTCTTTATTTATTCATGTAATTATTCATGTAATTATTTGTATATTTATGAATAACTATCAAAAATGATTCTTGGCGGAGCGATACACAGCCAGCAACATTATCGTTTTTTGGAAGCTAAAACTAGCGCTGCGCCTCTGACGTGTTACGATTGACCAGCGGTTGTTCCACGCCATTGGCATTCAGCATCTGAATGTTTACAACTCGGTAAGCTGCTGCCCGCCTGAATCGTTGCTTTATATTACCTATTATTTGTTTATTTGAGTTAGTAATTTAATATATTTGTTTATTTAAACAATATTAATATATTTTTATTTATCTCAAAGCAGTTATTACATTTTTTTCCGTACTTTTTCTTGTGTTTACCGTCACGAGGGCACTACTTTCGGCCATGCAAATTAGACTTGGTCTGCACAACACTTACATAGGTTAAATTAGGTTAGTGACGAAAGGCATAAAAAGTTAGAACGAAGACAGGACATTGACAATTTAATATTAAGTAAACCAGATTCTATTTTTTGTACGTGGGCATGTCATTGTGTACCAAATTGTCGAATAATATGTCGTTTGCTATGTGTTAATTGTTGCTGCTCTGTAAACCAGGGTGAACAACAACTGTTTAGAAGATTGGTGTGTATGCCGAAGTGCCAAACAAGGTGACCCGTGTTACCGGAGTGTGTTCCTTGTTCTCGGGAACATTAAGTTGAGTATACTCAATATTTTTGGCATGCAATGTGATTAACAGTGCATCTCTTTTTCAGCTTGTGATGCATTAGCATACTTTTGTGCTCTGTTTTTTTTTTTCAGGTCTAAATTTTTCAGGGCATATGCAAATAGTACAATTTGCAGGGCTCAGATGTTAACAAACATAACATATTAAAGAAAAATAAGTGAATAAAGAGGTCAGTGTAGGTCAACGCTAGCTATTTACCTAACATCATGGCTACTTTGGCTGATTTCGTAAAAGCAGGCAAAGACATGCAATACAGAGGTAAAGAACTAGAAGAATATGCTGATAAGAAATTTAAGGAAGCGAAAGATGCTGAGGGAGACGAACGCGCTCGAGAAAGACAACACCAAAAGGAGATTGCAGAACTAGCTGAGATAACAAAACAAAAACAGCTAGAAGATGACAAACAGGTTAAGCAAAGAGAATTAGAATTAAAGCAACAACAGTTAGAACATGATAAGGAAATTAAACAACAACAGTTAGAACATGATAAGGATATTAAGCTAAAGCAATTAGATCAAGAGAAAGAATTAAAGCAAAAGCAATTAGACCAGGAGAGAGAACTAAAGCAAAAAGAGATAGATGAAATGGCAAGAGTTAAGGAAAAACAAATTCAAGTAGAATCAGAGACACAGTTAAAGATGAAAGGTATGGATGTAGACTCACACGCAGAAATCTCTGCCACTAAACTAAAAAGTCAACAAGAAGAAAATAAGTTCAACAAATACAAGAATATTATCAAACCATATTGTAAAGAAGATTCCATATCAGCCTGGACAGAAAATGTCGAGTATCAGTTTAAATATCACCAAGTTCCAATAGACATGTGGGCTATGATTTATATGAAGAACCTGAGTGGTGAGCCCCTTAAAGTGATAGAATCTATACCATCTGATCTTAGATCTAACTATCAATACATACATGATAGGATAATGCAACACTTTTTACTTGATGCCCCTGGGTATCAGGTTCAGTTCTCAAATTTAAAACCTAAACCTAGTGAGACTTTCATTGATTACGTCTCAAATGTTCAGAGTGTACTAGATAGGTGGCTTAAAGCAGCTAACATAGGAAAAGACTTTGATAGACTTAAAAACATAATAGCCATGGATAAAGTCATATCCACTATACCATCTCCTTTTGCTAAATTTCTGCAGCAGTCAGACATTGAGAACATAGAGCAGTTCGAAAAGAAAGGGTCTGCATATTTTTCTTCTAACAGAGATATTTTCAAGACCTCAAATGACTCTGAAATAGTTGCTTTTGTGAAAGACCAACCTAAAAATTATCAGAGTAAGAGAAAACCCTTTCGGAAAATCGACCAGAAAGATAGGAAAGTGTCAAAATGTATTTACTGTCAACTTGTGCATGACACTTATTCTATGTGTGACAAATCGGCAAATTATCCGGCGCATCTTGAAAATGTTATTAAGAAGCAACAAAACAAAAGATCTGCATACAGGCGTGCAACCAAATGCTTCTTTTGTTCCAGCTATGGCCATTATTCAAATAAGTGCCTGGGCCGCCAACGTATGAAAGCCAATAATGCCATTTTGATTGATACATCTTCTGATAGTGGGAGTGAGACTGAATGTGAGATTGAAAATGCATTACCTTTCAAGCAATCTGAAGATGTCTGTTGTGTGAACGTTGTATTAAGTTTTGACAATTGTGTCCAATGCCACCAATTTCATGCAGACGGAAAATTAGAATGTGGGCATTTTGTAACATCCTCCGTAGAGAATGCAAATGCAGTTATAGCCTCCAGAGGCAATCTATTGTTTCACTCTGCAATGGTCAATGATAAGCCATGCCGATGTTTGCTTGACAGTGGCAGCTCAATTATTGGTGTGAAAAAGGAACTTGTTAATCCAAAGGATTATACTGGTGACTGTAAAATGCCGGACTTTTTCTGGTAATATAGAAACCTATCCTCTGGCAAGAGCCCATATAAACACCCCGTTCCTTTCTGGTACCTTTACTTGTGCAATACTAGACAACCCTTGTGCTGAGTTAATTCTTGGGTGTCTACCCCAGCTAAGGCACTGTACAGATGAAGAAATATCTGTCTGGGAGGAGAAGAATGGTTTTACTCCAGTGAACAGTGCAGATATCCTCGGACATCACAGTCCTAACAAAGGTGCTAGACCCATAACACTTGAAACTGGTCAATACATAATGGTGCTACTACAAGACAAGCATAATAAAATATTAACTTCATGGCAAGGGCCTTTCAAGGTGATACAACAACTTTCAGATGTTGACTATGAAATATCAATAAACGGACACTTAAAGATATTCCATGTCAACATGCTGAAACCTTACTTTTCACGACAAGAGACAGATGTAGAGACAGACGAACACAGTGCACCCACTTCTAGTGATCAGACGACAGACGTACACAACGCAACTACACTAGTTAGCGAGACTGGCAAATCCGACGATATCCATACACCTAGTGAGTTTACAGAATACGCACTTAGCACCACCACCGTACTGAATCAGGTAGACGACGACGGACTGGAACTACCTGTTCCTATTGTAGACAAGTCTGCGACAATGGATAGCATACAGATAGAACAGGGACTAAAAGACAGTCAACGACGACAATTAGTACAATTAGTGACTGAGTATAAAGACATATTTTCTGACATTCCAGGTAGGACGGACAGAATCGAGCACTCCATTCTTCTTTCGGACTCTAAGCCTATTAAATGCAGGCCGTACTTTATCCCACTCAGCTATAGAGAAAGTCTAAATAAGGAAATTCTTAATTTAGAAGCTAGTGGGATCATCCAGAAATCTACATCTGAGTACTCCTTTCCAATCGTCCTAGTTAAGAAAAAAGACTCCACAATTCGTCTGTGTGTGGACTATCGAAAGCTCAACAACGTCACTAAGATCGACGCAGAACCAATTCCTTCCTGCGAAGATCTTATCCTTGACATGTCCACCTCCAAAATCTTTTCTAAATTAGATCTTACTAAGGGATATTGGCAGGTCCCTATGCAGACTCAATCCATTCATCTTACTGCCTTTTCAACTCCTTTAGGACTTTACGAGTGGCGTTTTCTTCCTTTCGGACTTCGAAATGCTCCTGCCACTTTCGTACGCTTAACTAGAGATCTACTGCATGGAGTGACGAATACAGTGACTTATATAGATGATATATGTGTCCATACTGATGACTGCACAACACACTTACTGAAACTAAGACATGTCTTTGATAGGTTGCGACTCTTCGGTCTCACTGTCAAACCGAGCAAAGTTGAATTGGGCCTAAAAGAAATTGACTTTTTGGGTCATGTCATTTCACAAGGTCAACTTAAGACTGATAATAGAATTATTACAAAAATTATGAATCTGACCATGCCTACCACAAAGAAGCAGGTCAGAAGCCTTTTAGGGTTAGTAAATTACTATAGCAAATTCATACCAAATTTAGCGGAAATTACAAGTGTATTTTCCAATGTTTTAAAAGCATCTGTAAAATTAGATGTCAAAGATGCATTATTAATTTCTGCATTGTCAAAATTGAAATTCCTGTTTAGTAATGTACCAATCCTCCGCTTGACTAATCCTAGGCTCGTTTATTATCTTAGGACAGATGCCAGCAGAATCTCCATCGCTGCAGTACTAGGCCAATTTTATGATGGCATCTTCCACCCGATTTGCTACGTGAGCCGTAAGATCACACCTGCTGAGTCCAGATATTCCATATCAGAGTTGGAAGCCCTAAGCGTCATCTATGCGGTGAGAAAGCTCCATCGATTTCTAGCGGGTGTTCACTTCATTGTCCAGACTGACAACTCCCCAATCACGGTCATACAAAGTGGTGTGCATCGGAATGACCGGATATACAGGTGTTCGCTTATTCTACAAAACTATACTTTTAGTATAGAACATATCAAGGGTAAGGACAACATTCTGGCTGATACCCTTAGTCGACCATCTGAGGTAGAAATACCAGAGATTCCACATGAGAGTGTAGAGTAATAGAGTAGTAGTACATTAGAATATTCTATTTGAAATGTTTATACTAATACATAAATATTACGTGCTGAACTATGTACTAAGAACAGTGATCTACTATGTGTCCGTAGACATCAAAAGAAGAACTGTGCTCCGAATAACAAATATATCACCGTCTGAACTGGAACAGCTCGTTATTTACTAAGCTCCATACGTGTTTCCGGTGAATCATTTGTGTTAAGCAGAGAAAAACAGTGTCAGAACAGTGCATAAATACAGACACGAAAAATACTGGTCTACGACACAAGCGAACTCTACAGGTGCAATACCCATAGGACACAAGTATGACTGTGTAATGTATTTAAAATACCCAGGACAAGTGTAATTATATAATATGCCAATGAAAGCAATTTCTGAACAGTGGGGCAACAACTAACCTAGTGTATTTAAATACCATGTATATATATGCTTATTGTGATATGTATTATAACATTTTAATATAGTGATAAATCATAGGTAAATTAGGTAACGTTAATTTTCATTTAGAGTTAGGAAATAAAATAGTTTTCAATTTACATTCCACTTTGTTTCATTTCATTTGATTTCATTCCATCTTAATGAACCATTCCATTTAACCAACATTATCAGGTAGTATTATGATTAGTTTACACCATAATAGGATAAAATTATTAGACATTTAAACATACACCATTTAGATAAGAATATCAGTCATATATGTTTTTATTTTTTTTTTTGCATCTAACAACATTAGTTATAATTTTATTACATTTCAGATTACCCATTTCATAAAGGTACATAACTCATCTCACATCAATGCCATTTTAAATAATTAGATTACATCCCTTAAATTAGATAAATATTACGATTAATGTAAGTATATCTTAGGAGTAATGTGGCAAAATAGATTAAAATAGTTAACACATTAAATACACATTTATAGAAGTAGTATTAGTATGTCAGTATCTAGAGTATTATTACAGTAAAATATAGTTGGTCATGATACCAGGGTACAAACCATCAACCCTTGCTCTTACATGTAAATATATTGTATATACATGACTCGTGCAGCGAGTTACGCACAGTCATTGTGCTCAACTTTCTCAAAATGAGCCAAACTTGTACAGTGTC
This sequence comes from Cepaea nemoralis, assembly GCA_014155875.1. NCBI lineage: Eukaryota > Metazoa > Mollusca > Gastropoda > Stylommatophora > Helicidae > Cepaea > Cepaea nemoralis. The sequence continues at coordinate 253,069 of JACEFZ010028434.1, read as the reverse complement.
ACTCCAAGGTTTTTAAATAATTGGGAGGGTGAAAGATGTGTGACAGAAGTGTGAAAGTGAAAGTATCATGTGTGACAGAAGTGTGAAAGTGAGAGCGACGGTAAATTATACAAGAGAGAGCGAGATCGGTCAGCGGATTTTCCTGCCGCTCAGCGCGACTTTTATTTTTTGTCTGCGTCAGAGGTTTGCTTTCAATGTTGGGAATGTGCTGTGAGGAATGTGTTGTGTGTAGTTTAGCTTAGATTCTACAAAAAGGATTTTAGGTCTCATAAGACGGAAATGTAGTCACTAATTAGTGTTATACACTTGTTTGTGACCTCATTCAACCGAATTATGGCACTTGAAAACTAACCTACATACACATGATAGTTAGATACACATGTTAGAAGTTAGATTATATTATTAATTACATCCAAACACGCAAACAACCAGAAAAACAAACATATAAATTGCATACATATTTTGTAGATCAAAGGGAGATAACTCTGGGTCAGGGGACATAATAGACAACGAAACACTAACTTAACAGTGAAATATATACTTTACACGCGGAAGCGAGATAGGTAAAGCCTGTCGCACACAGCTTGAGTAATGGTTGTTTAATATTATATGGGGGACATGAAGCAATTCATGTGTTGACCCTAAGAAAGTCAACTTTGTATGGGTAGTGAGTTAATTTACTATTTGAGGGCAGGTCTTATAAGACAACGGTCCGGTTCAGACATACCTCTAATTAATATAATATTGCGATTGAGAATAGGGCTCACGCCAACCAGACAAGTTTGTGTCGATTGCCAGTAGCCAAGTAAAGTGATACTACATTGTGACATTAGTCAGTAGAGGTCTATGGGTTACCCAAAGCCAGGTTATCTACAGTCTTTGACAAAAATTAGAGACACTAATTTTTTAGAAACCCCTTGCGTCACAACCAACGAGTCAAAGTTGATGACGCAACACAGGAGGGGAGGGTGTGTGTCAAAGACCGGAATATAAAGGCCGAAGGTCTGCCTCAAGATAGAATACCAACGGGAAGAGTGGTCAACTTCAAGTATAGTAGAGGTGATACAGTGCCCCGATAGGAGGGCAGGGTAGGTGATAGAATGGGGGACTATTAACTAGTTCTCTCATGAGACACGGAGACGTTGACCAGATAGTTAGCACTCTGGTCACGACAGAATCACGGCGCCTACATGATAGCCACGAGTGCCACTCAACAGAAAACTAATGTAAACGTGGCAGTTGTAACGGCACGCAGAAAGCCGAAGGACACGCCAAGGTCCTTCCGCAGGGTGTGTAGCCACGAGAAGAAACTCGTCAGACTGGGGACGGACTTTGTAGAGAGCACTTGTTTAGTATTGATAGGAGTTTTGTGTAACCAAATAGATAGAGATAGCATTAGAGTTTAGAAAACTAGTGATAGGCAATTCTGTGGCTTTGTGTGTGGTTGTGATAGCGACTGTTACGTACTTGTAAAGAGCCTACGGCAATAAAATGTACCATTTAATTCCTCTCACACGACTTGCAAGTTTCTTGTATGGTGTGGGAGAAGTAATCTGATGATGCCTTACACATGAGTTGTTGACAGGCGAGTGTGGCTGGTAAGGCCAATTCTTGCTGCAAATGTTTGCCCACAGTAGGTGCATGTGAAAACATGGTAACTTCTACCATTTTGCACCATCTTACGTCTCTCACGCTCTATGTGTGCTTTATCTGCAATCATTTTCTCCTTTGTCTTTATTCCATTTCTGATAGTTGCCCTCCATGCAACACGTTCAGCGGCGACGTGCTCCCAATGTGCATTATCAATGCCTGTATCAATCATGTCCCGCTTACACACATCTTTGTATCGTAGTAGAGGCCGACCTTGAGATCTCCTACCCGTCTGTAATTCCCCAAAAAAGATGTCCTTTGGTATTCTACCATCATCCATCCTCCTAACGTGTCCTATCCATCTAAGTCTACGAAGACTGAGCATGGAATACACCGTCACACAACCTGATCTTTCCAATACTTCAGTATTTGTGATTTTGTCATGCCACTTAATACCAAGTATTCTTCGCAGACACCGCATATTAAAGCTGTTTAAACGTTTCTCTTGGCGTGAGTAAGTTGTCCAGGTTTCACTGCCATAAAGAAGAGTACTAAGGACACAGGCTTGGTAGACGAGGACTTTTGTTTTGGCAGTAACTTCCTGTTCTCCCAGACTCTTTTTGCTAACATGTTCATTGTTGTTGCTGCCTTGCCAATCCTGATGCTGATTTCCTGATCGAGAGATAATTTGCTATTTACCTCTGATCCTAGATATGTAAAATGGTCTACTATCTCCAGTTCGGCGTCGTCAATAAAGATTGATGGTACACCATGTGCACCTTGTGACATAATATGTGTCTTCTTTTTGTTAATTGTTAAACCAAATTCAGAACAAGCATTGGAGAATGCAGATAGTAGATGTTGTCATTCTTCCTCAGAGTGGGTCGTAATCGCAGCATCATCCGTAAAAAACAACTCTCTGATTAGTACCCTGCTAATTTTGGTCTTGGCCTTCAATCTATGAGCATTATAGAGGCCACCATCTGAGCGTGAGTGAATGTATATACCGTCATCCTGATCACGAAAGGCATATTTCAGTAGAAGTTAAAAGTATATCCCAAAGAGGGTGGCGGATAGTACACAACCTTGCTTAACTCCACTCTTGATTTCAAACTCTTCTGAAGTTGAGCCATCAAACTTGATTATACCCTTCATGCCTGTGTGGAACGATTCCACAATGGACAGAAGAGTTGGTGGGCAGCCAATCTTCTTTAGTGCTTTGAACAGACCCTCACGACTGACCAAATCGAATGCCTTTGTGAGGTCGATGAAGGCAGAAAACAGTGGCTGATTTTCATCCCGGCATTTTTCTTGCATCTGTCACAATGAGAATATCATATCAATGGTAGACCGGTTCTGACGGAAGCCGCACTGTGATTCGGGGTAGACTTGATTTCCCAGGACTTGAAGTCTGTGCAGGACAATTCTGGCAAATACTTTCCCAACAATACACAGTAGTGAGATACCCCTATATTTGTTACAGTCGCTCCGATCTCCCTTGTTCTTGTACAGCGTTATGATGTTTGAATCTTTGAAATCCTGTGGGACGTGTCCTTCTCGCCAGCATAGCTCTATTAGCTGGTGGATCTGTAGAGCGAGTGTGTCTTGCCCACTCCTGATCACCTCTATTGGAATCCCATCCTTACCTGGAGCCTTGCCAGATGCAAGCTCATTTATAGCACACTTAACTTCTGTTATAGTGGGAAGTGTGTCCAGGTGGTCAAGAGTTGGCAGCGCCTCTATGGCGTTGAGGGCATCATCCGCTAGCTTGGTCTCACTTGAGTAAAGCTCTAAATAGTGCTCGACCCATCTATCCATCTGCTGTTTCTTATCAGTGATGATTTCTCCAGTCAAGGTTTTCAGCGGTGCACTTCTTTTGATCATTGGACCACAGGCTTTCTTTATCCCTTCATACATGCTTCTGATGTTTCCCTTATCACTTGCGATTTGAATGGACTCACATAACTTGATCCAATAGTCATTCGCACACTGCCTGGCAGCAGCCTTTTGTACATCCTTCCTCGCTTGCTTCAGCTCACTCAGAGTGTTACGCGTTGGTCTTTCCTTGTTTCTTAAGAGAGCTATCTTCTTTTTATCAATCAAGGGCTGCAATATCTGGCTGTTTGCCGCAAACCAGTCCTGCCTCTTATGATCCACAGTGCTGTAAACCCCTACCGCTGTTTTATAAATAGTTTCCTTAAGTTTACTCCATTTATCATTTACTATACAATTTTCTGATGTACCATTGAAAGCGTCTTCAAGTTGCTGTTGAAATTCAAAGCACTTTCCAGGATCGTGAGTGTTAGTAATATTAATCCTGGGGCTAGACTTGTGTTTAGCTGTGTAGATTCTCTTTGGTCTCAGTCTAACCCTTGCAACAACCAAAGAATTATCTGTATCACAGTCAGCACTGTGTGTAACTTCGAGTTAATGATGTATGGTTCAGATGTTGTCTCCGTGTGATAATGAAGTCCAGCTGATGCAAAAAAATCATTATAAATTGTAACAGTGTAATATAAGACGAAGGCCGGTCGTTTAGTTGTTGATAAAACGTTTATTTGCTTAACTTAACAAAGCTTCGATGTACACCTCCATTCACTACTCAAGCTGGGTTCTAACTGCCCATACCAACCCAATACGTCACGATTGAGCATCTCCCCCCCCCCTTTCAGTCTCAATGCTCAATCGTGCTGTATCTGGGTTTCCCACTAGATCCCAATACTGTTACACCTCCCCATGTTTAATAAAGAATTTTCCTTATAAAGGAAAAATCTTTACTCTAAATCCCCATACTCTATTCCCTCTTTGTCTTCTAACCTTCGCTAAAACCAAGTTTGAGTAAACAATACATCTTTTACTCTTCTCCCAGTGACATGTGACATGGTCTGCCAACAACCTCCCCATATACTTCTTCTTCGCCTTTTATTTATATAATACCACGGTTAATCCAACCAGTCCTTCTTTCCTTTTTATTTCCCCAACATTTATAATCAACCCACTTCTTCTTCGTTCTTGGTCCTTCAACCAAACATAACATATTTACATATAACATTTCAAATTCACTTTATAATACATCATAACACCATAACACGTTTTCTTAAATACTCCTTCTCCACTTCAATAAGCAATCCGCTTTCCACTTCAAACGCTGATACCAACTCCTTATTCTTATCACCAATACTACTAATTCCCCACTTTCAACTAACCTGAAATCACTTTCATACGATAGGAAGATAAAGAATCGGTGGCCACCGGAATTTAAAAGAAGAAATAGAACTCTTTCAAAACAACATTCACCTAAATCACACACCCCTTTACACCCCTTTGTTCTTTGAGAATTTATGCAATAAATTCTAAATCACTATATCTCCAGTACCACTCATTATGGTAACAGTTTACGCTGCTATCTACAGCATCAATTACCAACCATCATCCAAAAATATTCTTCACTTCTAAGTGTCTGTATAACATACACTACCTACCCTCAACCTCACATTGTAATGTAAACCATAAAACACATCCCGAAGACACAATTAAAAAGGTCTATTATCCCTTAAGACCTCCTCCAACACAACACCTCACATAACCTCATCACCTCGTATAAGTAATCTTCTCCAATACCTCAGGTTCACTCTTAATGTCCATTTCTTATGGGCATATCTACTAAAATGCTCCACTTATGCCGTTATCAACAGCAACCTAGTAACCTTGAAATCTCCCCTTAAATATTAACCATCAAACACAACATTGTAATCTGACCCACTTATAAACATTTACATCCTGCCCAGGCTATGTAACCCAATGTCTCTCTAAAATCTTCCACCTCTCAATTCATAATTCATGCCGTAATCTACAGCAGCGAAAATAACCACTCATGTCTGTGACTGCTTGTAATCAACTTTAATCTCAGTCCTTTTATTACTGACCCACAAACACTCCATGTCCTTATGTCTCCCCTATGTTCATTTCTCATTTACACCCTAACACCTCTTTATTATTGTACTGTTATCTACAGTGTCTAGTCAAACATGGATCCAATTCATGTTTACTCTTTGTCTGGGGTAATTTTCTTATTCTTCTATAACCCCGCAATCTCGTGTATATCATGGTTCTTCTGAACCCCCGGAAACTATGTTCAAAACTTTTCTCAGCTTTACCCCACTGAATATATTCATTAATCTTTTCTTCTCCCATGTGGTTTCTAATCCCATATTTTTCTAATTAATGCTTACTTTAGTGTATCTCTAACCTTTCCCATAACCATCCCCGGTATATGTTTCCACTTCTTCATAAGCCCATCAACCTCACTATGCTGATTATCCCAGTAATATACACCCATGAATTTATTCTTCACAAAGAGAATGTGTCTCTCTATTAGCTCACAGTAGTTTATTATAACTTTCTGAACGAAGGGTCCTAATTACAGCCCCCTGTATTGTCTTTATTCTCGACAAAAACCCTATAATTTAAACATAACTTAATTAATTACTATTTAACACACAAAACAGTGAAATAAAATCACAACAGGACATCAAATCCCCCCCAAATTTTTGTAACATTCATTTATGTTTCCCCGCAATTCAACTAAAAGTATGATGATGATAGTGATGATGATGGTGACGATGATTAAAATAATACAACATACATCCTAATCTATTTTTTTCTACTACTACTGGTCTCTTTTACGGACCAGTAGTTTACACATGAAAGTCTAAGGACACAATATCCCTACTCTAAAATAATTACAATCAATTTTACAGGACCAAATCAAGCAAAATTAACTTTATATATATGAGGCATTGTAAGCTCAATTACAATAAATACAAGTGTCTTCTCACTAAAGGGAAGGTTTTCAAAAAAAAATATAATTCTCTTAGAATTAACCACGTAAAGTGACCCAGCAGCATTGGTCTCCTTTGCTAACCCATGTAACACCTATCTATTTAGCCAAGTCAAAACAACTCAATACCAAGCATTAATGCCAAAATACGTATATACATATATACAAATATCTATCTGTTATCTACAGACCATCATAATGCGGAACCATACTTGTTCCCCTCCAAGCAAAATCACTACTCAACAACTGACCATTCCTTTTTCTGGAAGTCCAACATTGATTATCTCCCCTCACAATTTTCTATCCTGTTCCAGCCTCACTCCTAATACGTCATCACATCCAAAATATCCTCTTAATCCAGCACTGTAAACTACAGGTCGACACATTTATTCTATTATGTGGGGATTATTCCAATGTCATCTCAATGTACCAGCCGTCACTATTTATCAATAGAAACTGTACCTGTGGCTCGATACACTAATTGTTTCCCTTGGCTTTGTACCAAACTTCTTAATCACTACTGTTAACTACAGTATCTTCATCCTCCTACGTCCAACAAAACTTTGTCTACCTAGTATAGACCTCTCACCAACACATCTACTTCCTGTCCTGACAACTAATTCAACCTTTAAGTTTCTCATCTATCCGACGCAATTAATATTTCATTCTTTTGCATCAGTACTTTCTGTATCTCAGCACCATTACCTCAATTCTCTCCTATCCTTTTCACATCGTGACGACAGTCAAACCAGTCGAAACACCCTTTCTAATTTTCATTTACCTCACCTTGTTTACCTTCGTATCTTTCACTCCTATTTATCAGGATTCTTTCGGAACAGCAACTCATGTCCTGATAACTGACAACGGACCTCATTTTTCTCACATCTCCGTATTAGTCACTCCTGCTTCGGCATGTTCCTGTCAAAAATACTAAAGATGTTTTGTGAATTGTCAGTTAGAATATTAACTCTCTGTCATACGACTTCTATAATTTCCTTCCAAGATCACACATTCCAAACAAAAGACATCACAGTTTAGCACAAACAAAACAGAGGCGACGACTATAGCTAAAGAAGAACAACAACAATTCAGCTAAACGAAACGAAACAAATGATATTGACAACAGGTGTAACCAGGCTGTTCAATTCTCTGGACTTATCAATCACTCTTCTCATATTCACACGGACAATGATACACAACCTCGCTCTCATCTCACGACTACTTTTGCATCACGACAAATCTAACATGTCTCTTCTATTACTACAAAAAGCTCTTTAGACGCCACCTCAACATTCCATCAATCATTCACCACATATCAACACGTATTGATCTCCTCAAAACACATTGACACAAGACATGTTAACGCCACTCTTATATTTTATCTATGTATTTCACTTATGCGACGTCATCACACCTCTCTCTAACTTCCTTCATCACGACGAACCTCTGTCTGACTACGGTTATACTCACGTATGAACGCCGCACAACTAGACGAATTATTCCAGAGGACTTTCTCAATTCACTGCCTTCTTATATCTCTACTTCTATACGAAGGTCAGACCCTATACATGACACTCTCGCAAGTTATATTGTTTTCACAGCACTATCTACTATCTCTTCAAAACAAACCTCATTCCAACAGATCCCTAATCTCGTAACTATCCTTCTATACTTCTTCACACACAACTACTACAGTCTTAACTGTCACATTCAACTGTCTACTTTACACACAGGATATTCAGTACTTTCTCAATCTATATCTCTTTACCAGTCAGTCTCGGTTCACCTATCAACAATACTATTTTTCTCAAACCAACAAACAAAACTATCTTGGACATCACGTCATAGCTCTGAGTCAAACTATTTCTAATACTTATTTTATCTCTCACCCTCTACTAATTCTATGCTGTATCTACTCTATTTTAGTCATATAGTGTGTCCAAGTTGAACACTTCACTGTCTCTCAATACATTAACCCGTCTTTCACTTATAATGTCATCTTCACTATCTGTTGTCAAGTTACTAAAGTACTCAGGTCTTAAGGTCCTAAGATCTTCTATTTTACTTAAGTCACTTTCTGTCGTTGAATAAATTTCCGCTAACTGTCTACCACTATTCTTCTTCTTAAATTTCTTATTTACGTTAGTCTGTTCACTGTTTTCTGTGTACCTTACGTAACGTTTGTACCTTCCCATCTCGTCCTCAGATGACACACTAATAATAGTTCCCACATCAGAGTCACCATAGTTTACTGCAAACACGTCGGCTCTATTCCTATTGTCGTCCCTAAAACGTCTGACTTTCTTTCTCTTCCTCGGTCTTCGTCCCTTAGCCTTCCCTACTGTCTTGTCATACAAACCAGTATTTTGTTTCAAAGAGTCACTACCCAAAACTCTGTCCGTCTGTCTACCAGCAACTACTCCATATGATGGAAGATCACGCCTCGATTCAGGACCTGCCCGTAGTGTAACACTCTCCTTCTCCGAATCATCTGTAATAATATCTGATTCAGCATCACTATAATATTCAGGTGTGGGAATATCTTCTCCATAACTTGAACTTGACAGCTAATATTCCTACACCATTTGGGAATTAGTTTCTTGTCTATAGCTGAAGAAGTTGACATGGTACTACCTCTATTTACAACCATACTAACACTTTTCTTCATTGACTTCCTTTCGTCCTTGGCCCTTGTCTGTCCATCTTTCCTAACTTCAACCTTGTCTCTCTTAGTCAAATGAGTAGGTTTTGACTGAGTCTCTATTACATCCGTTTGAGTTCCCTTTGTCATCTTGCTGACTGATTGTACCTGAGTCTGCGTACTACTTTCTATCGTATTACCTGCTTGTGTCTGCGTCTCTCTATTTCTTTTCTTTATTAACACCGTCGTCTTCTTTTCCTGTCCATTTGTCACATTCGCAAGCCATTTTAGGATTTGTCTGTGTTTTATTTACAGGTTCAACTCTGTCTCTTACACCTGAGTTTAGATATTGTCTTTGTCTTTTTTCAAACCATTCATCACGTTTTTTCCTAGCGCTTACAGTATAGGATGGCCAACTCCTATAACAGTCTTTCTCATGTCCATTTCTGTATCTCTGATCATTATACCAGCTCTTGACCTTAGTCATCTTTGGATTTTCATAAATACTTCTATACTGCCCTCTATTTTCATTAACCAGTGGCTGTCCTTGGTTATTCTTGTTGTTCCTTTTTATCTCATTACCTCCTCTTACATTACTCTGTAACCAGTGTACAAAACATTCTACCTCGCTGACTGCCTCCTTTAACTCTCCTAACCATGTGGTCACGCGTCCTAAGTCTCTGCTCAGGTACATTTTTACTCTTTATGCTATCTCAGCCGAAATAATTCTCAACTGTGTCGTGATGAATCTGCTCTGCTGAAATATTCCTAAGGTATCCTGTTCCGCTATGCTGAAAAAAATACTAAAACAAGCAAGCAACCAATCACACAATTATAATTTCCTAAATCCCAACCAGCACAATTCAGTTGGTTATAATATTGTAAGATATTACTATTAACCAGAAGAAGCACCAACGATGTCCTGTCTGAGCATAGGAAGAATGAACCCTGTCCTCTAATAAGAAACTCAAATTTGTGGCAATCAGAAGGTTCTTTGTAGATACTGTAGACCAATATAATGTCCTGTACTCCACTTTAGTTAAGAAATTCGGAACCTCACGGGAGACCTCGAAATATACAACTCTGAGTCTATTTCCTAAATTAATCCGTTACCTTCAGTTCAGTTCAACCAACCAGATCCCGCATTAGGTGAAACTTAGTCTCAGAATTCAGGTGGTGGAGTTCAGATATCACTTCTCTTCCCTCAGGTATTTTCGTCCTTCTCATGGGCTGCCAGAAAATTTTTCAACCCCTGGTTGGGTCACATCTCATGGGCTGCCGGAAAATCTTCAACCCCTGGTTGGGTCCCTTCCTTGATTCTCAGGTGGGTACTTCAACGTCGTTTGGAATGGGTCATAGGATTAACAAGGCCCAAAAATGGATCAGGTGTTTGGGTCGTAGGATTAACAAGGCCCAAAAATGGATCAGGATCAGCCAAGGCCCAGCGATAATTGCGTGTCTTAAGAACTTATGGCCCGATCAACGATCATGCTGTCCTGACAACTCCTGATTAGCTCTTTAACTTTGAGCAACTTAAATTGCTGGTTTGCCTAAACTTTCAGGACAGGATCACTCCTGGTCAATCAAAATGATGTAAGGCAGCGGCTTTGATGGCTCTTGCTAACAGTCAAACTGCAGAAGGGCGGCCATACAAACTTTCTTCACCGTGACCTCTGCAAAACGGCTGGTATAACAAACTTCTTATCTGAAGTCTTAAAAAAGACTTACAAAGGACCACTCCTGGGCGAGCTTTTGGCCTCTGTATTCAGATATTATTACTATCTCGTCTTATAACTTGCTGGCCATCTTTTGGTGCGGCTGTTATCAGGTTCAATAATTGTTCTTTCACGTGCCGCTAGTATTTTGTTTGTTTGTTTACTTCTTGAATCTTTCCGCGACGTTATTCAACTCCGACTTTGCATAGTTTTGTCTTTCTCATCCTCAGGTTCGCATCCTGGTCAAGTGGCTCCATTTCGCCTCTTGTAACAGTGTAATATAAGACGAAGGCCGGTCGTTTAGTTGTTGATAAAACGTTTATTTGCTTAACTTAACAAAGCTTCGATGTACACCTCCATTCACTACTCAAGCTGGGTTCTAACTGCCCATACCAACCCAATACGTCACGATTGAGCATCTCCCCCCCCCTTTCAGTCTCAATGCTCAATCGTGCTGTATCTGGGTTTCCCACTAGATCCCAATACTGTTACAAAATCATTATAATAATGGTAATAATGATATTTCTAATAATAATAATAATAATATTATATTATTACAGTAAAATATAGTTGGTCATGATACCAGGGTACAAACCATCAACCCTTGCTCTTACATGTAAATATATTGTATATACATGACTCGTGCAGCGAGTTACGCACAGTCATTGTGCTCAACTTTCTCAAAATGAGCCAAACTTGTACAGTGTCACTCCAAGGTTTTTAAATAATTGGGAGGGTGAAAGATGTGTGACAGAAGTGTGAAAGTGAAAGTATCATGTGTGACAGAAGTGTGAAAGTGAGAGCGACGGTAAATTATACAAGAGAGAGCGAGATCGGTCAGCGGATTTTCCTGCCGCTCAGCGCGACTTTTATTTTTTGTCTGCGTCAGAGGTTTGCTTTCAATGTTGGGAATGTGCTGTGAGGAATGTGTTGTGTGTAGTTTAGCTTAGATTCTACAAAAAGGATTTTAGGTCTCATAAGACGGAAATGTAGTCACTAATTAGTGTTATACACTTGTTTGTGACCTCATTCAACCGAATTATGGCACTTGAAAACTAACCTACATACACATGATAGTTAGATACACATGTTAGAAGTTAGATTATATTATTAATTACATCCAAACACGCAAACAACCAGAAAAACAAACATATAAATTGCATACATATTTTGTAGATCAAAGGGAGATAACTCTGGGTCAGGGGACATAATAGACAACGAAACACTAACTTAACAGTGAAATATATACTTTACACGCGGAAGCGAGATAGGTAAAGCCTGTCGCACACAGCTTGAGTAATGGTTGTTAATATTATATGGGGGACATGAAGCAATTCATGTGTTGACCCTAAGAAAGTCAACTTTGTATGGGTAGTGAGTTAATTTACTATTTGAGGGCAGGTCTTATAAGACAACGGTCCGGTTCAGACATACCTCTAATTAATATAATATTGCGATTGAGAATAGGGCTCACGCCAACCAGACAAGTTTGTGTCGATTGCCAGTAGCCAAGTAAAGTGATACTACATTGTGACATTAGTCAGTAGAGGTCTATGGGTTACCCAAAGCCAGGTTATCTACAGTCTTTGACAAAAATTAGAGACACTAATTTTTTAGAAACCCCTTGCGTCACAACCAACGAGTCAAAGTTGATGACGCAACACAGGAGGGGAGGGTGTGTGTCAAAGACCGGAATATAAAGGCCGAAGGTCTGCCTCAAGATAGAATACCAACGGGAAGAGTGGTCAACTTCAAGTATAGTAGAGGTGATACAGTGCCCCGATAGGAGGGCAGGGTAGGTGATAGAATGGGGGACTATTAACTAGTTCTCTCATGAGACACGGAGACGTTGACCAGATAGTTAGCACTCTGGTCACGACAGAATCACGGCGCCTACATGATAGCCACGAGTGCCACTCAACAGAAAACTAATGTAAACGTGGCAGTTGTAACGGCACGCAGAAAGCCGAAGGACACGCCAAGGTCCTTCCGCAGGGTGTGTAGCCACGAGAAGAAACTCGTCAGACTGGGGACGGACTTTGTAGAGAGCACTTGTTTAGTATTGATAGGAGTTTTGTGTAACCAAATAGATAGAGATAGCATTAGAGTTTAGAAAACTAGTGATAGGCAATTCTGTGGCTTTGTGTGTGGTTGTGATAGCGACTGTTACGTACTTGTAAAGAGCCTACGGCAATAAAATGTACCATTTAATTCCTCTCACACGACTTGCAAGTTTCTTGTATGGTGTGGGAGAAGTAATCTGATGATGCCTTACACATGAGTTGTTGACAGGCGAGTGTGGCTGGTAAGGCCAATTCTTGCTGCAAATGTTTGCCCACAGTAGGTGCATGTGAAAACATGGTAACTTCTACCATTTTGCACCATCTTACGTCTCTCACGCTCTATGTGTGCTTTATCTGCAATCATTTTCTCCTTTGTCTTTATTCCATTTCTGATAGTTGCCCTCCATGCAACACGTTCAGCGGCGACGTGCTCCCAATGTGCATTATCAATGCCTGTATCAATCATGTCCCGCTTACACACATCTTTGTATCGTAGTAGAGGCCGACCCTGAGATCTCCTACCCGTCTGTAATTCCCCAAAAAAGATGTCCTTTGGTATTCTACCATCATCCATCCTCCTAACGTGTCCTATCCATCTAAGTCTACGAAGACTGAGCATGGAATACACCGTCACACAACCTGATCTTTCCAATACTTCAGTATTTGTGATTTTGTCATTGCCACTTAATACCAAGTATTCTTCGCAGACACCGCATATGAAAGCTGTTTAAACGTTTCTCTTGGCGTGAGTAAGTTGTCCAGGTTTCACTGCCATAAAGAAGAGTACTAAGGACACAGGCTTGGTTCTCCCAGACTCTTTTTGCTAACATGTTCATTGTTGTTGCTGCCTTGCCAATCCTGATGCTGATTTCCTGATCGAGAGATAATTTGCTATTTACCTCTGATCCTAGATATGTAAAATGGTCTACTATCTCCAGTTCGGCGTCGTCAATAAAGATTGATGGTACACCATGTGCACCTTGTGACATAATATGTGTCTTCTTTTTGTTAATTGTTAAACCAAATTCAGAACAAGCATTGGAGAATGCAGATAGTAGATGTTGTAATTCTTCCTCAGAGTGGGTCGTAATCGCAGCATCATCCGCAAAAAAGCAACTCTCTGATTAGTACCCTGCTAATTTTGGTCTTGGCCTTCAATCTCTGAGCATTATAGAGGCCACCATCTGAGCGTGAGTGAATGTATATACCGTCATCCTGATCACGAAAGGCATATTTCAGTAGAAGTTAAAAGTATATCCCAAAGAGGGTGGCGGATAGTACACAACCTTGCTTAACTCCACTCTTGATTTCAAACTCTTCTGAAGTTGAGCCATCAAACTTGATTATACCCTTCATGCCTGTGTGGAACGATTCCACAATGGACAGAAGAGTTGGTGGGCAGCCAATCTTCTTTAGTGCTTTGAACAGACCCTCACGACTGACCAAATCGAATGCCTTTGTGAGGTCGATGAAGGCAATAAACAGTGGCTGATTTGTCATCCCGGCATTTTTCTTGCATCTGTCACAATGAGAATATCATATCAATGGTAGACCGGTTCTGACGGAAGCCGCACTGTGATTCGGGGTAGACTTGATTCCCAGGACTTGAAGTCTGTGCAGGACAATTCTGGCAAATACTTTCCCAACAATACACAGTAGTGAGATACCCCTATATTTGTTACAGTCGCTCCGATCTCCCTTGTTCTTGTACAGCGTTATGATGTTTGAATCTTTGAAATCCTGTGGGACGTGTCCTTCTCGCCAGCATAGCTCTATTAGCTGGTGGATCTGTAGAGCGAGTGTGTCTTGCCCACTCCTGATCACCTCTATTGGAATCCCATCCTTACCTGGAGCCTTGCCAGATGCAAGCTCATTTATAGCACACTTAACTTCTGTTATAGTGGGAAGTGTGTCCAGGTGGTCAAGAGTTGGCAGCGCCTCTATGGCGTTGAGGGCATCATCCGCTAGCTTGGTCTCACTTGAGTAAAGCTCTAAATAGTGCTCGACCCATCTATCCATCTGCTGTTTCTTATCAGTGATGATTTCTCCAGTCAAGGTTTTCAGCGGTGCACTTCTTTTGATCATTGGACCACAGGCTTTCTTTATCCCTTCATACATGCTTCTGATGTTTCCCTTATCACTTGCGATTTGAATGGACTCACATAACTTGATCCAATAGTCATTCGCACACTGCCTGGCAGCAGCCTTTT
The DNA here is from genome assembly GCA_014155875.1 of Cepaea nemoralis. NCBI lineage: Eukaryota > Metazoa > Mollusca > Gastropoda > Stylommatophora > Helicidae > Cepaea > Cepaea nemoralis. The sequence continues at coordinate 238,010 of JACEFZ010028434.1, read as the reverse complement.
GTACATCCTTCCTCGCTTGCTTCAGCTCACTCAGAGTGTTACGCGTTGGTCTTTCCTTGTTTCTTAAGAGAGCTATCTTCTTTTTATCAATCAAGGGCTGCAATATCTGGCTGTTTGCCGCAAACCAGTCCTGCCTCTTATGATCCACAGTGCTGTAAACCCCTACCGCTGTTTTATAAATAGTTTCCTTAAGTTTACTCCATTTATCATTTACTATACAATTTTCTGATGTACCATTGAAAGCGTCTTCAAGTTGCTGTTGAAATTCAAAGCACTTTCCAGGATCGTGAGTGTTAGTAATATTAATCCTGGGGCTAGACTTGTGTTTAGCTGTGTAGATTCTCTTTGGTCTCAGTCTAACCCTTGCAACAACCAAAGAATTATCTGTATCACAGTCAGCACTGTGTGTAACTTCGAGTTAATGATGTATGGTTCAGATGTTGTCTCCGTGTGATAATGAAGTCCAGCTGATGCAAAAAAATCATTATAAATCATTATAATAATGGTAATAATGATATTTCTAATAATAATAATAATAATAATCTTCGGGCGGAAGAGCGCAATTGGGAGGGTACAAGCCTTATCATGGTGCGAGGAAATGCAACCTAAACCAAGCCCTAAGCCATGGTTGGCAGCTGGTCTTGGATCGAAGCTCCGACATTCGGACAGTTAGTGCATTGCTTTGCTGATCCGGCAGCTTCTGCGGCTTGTCTTGTTCCAGATGTATAGATGTTACCTTTCCTCTTTAGTGAACTAGGCAGGCCGAGTGAGGGATCATGCTGCATTTGCGACACATGGTCTTTATATTTTAGCCCATCCCTGGTCTTAACCGGTATCGGAATCAAAGCGAGAGGCAACTGTTACGGGTTATAAGTCCTAGTCATTTGGCGTAGACATGGGGCGCCACGCGTTACCTCTGACGGTGGCAGACACCTACAATCAGCTACCGCCAGCCTCAAGCTGGACATCCCACGGTCATCTGGGTGTTGATCCGCCACAGGCTGCCTGCATCAATGGGTGCTTGGGGCTAGGACAAAACCTGAATCGAAGGCTGTAAAACCAATGCACCAGGTACTAATAAAAAGAAAAATAGAAACCTCAAGCTACGGCTTGCAACTTGGAACGTCAGAACCATGTGTGCAGGATTTCCCACTGACTTGACCAATATTGACGATGTGAGAAAAACGGCTGTTATTGATGCTGAACTCAATCGTCTTAACATTGATATTGCTGGCCTGCAGGAGCCTCCCCTCGCTGAGGAATTATTACTCAGGGAAAACAATTACACCTTTTTTTGGAAGGGAAGAGGGCAGGCAGAAAAAAGGCAACATGGTGTGGGCTTTGCAGTGAAGAATTCGCTACTGGGAATGATTGATATCCCAGCTGGAGGTAATGAAAGATTATTATCACTGCGCTTGGCAACCTCTTGTGGATTTGCCACCATTCTCACTGCATATGCACCGACACTCAATTCCTCTGATGATGTGAATCATTCGTTCTATGAGGAGTTAGACTCTGTGATCAAGGCAGTTCCAAAATCCGACTACATTTATATGCTCGTTGATGTCAATGCTCGTTTGGGCAAGGACTCGAGTTCATGGCCAGTGTGCCTTGGAAAATACAACATCGGTCGCATGAATGAAAATGGGCAAAGGCTGAAGCATTGACCAGAAATGACCTATGTATTACAAACTCTTTTTTTTAAACGCAAAGACCATGTTTCTTTCGCCTCTTTGAATAGCTTCCTTATTTTCCTGTAAATGTCTTCATATTTTTCCTTGTTATTTTTATTATTTCTTCTCACTTCCATGAGTTTTAAGATGTCTTCCGTCATCATGTATAGAGATAGAGGTAGAGACAGGCAGACATAGAGAGACAGACTGATAGACATAGCCAGATATAGAGATAGAGACATGCAGACAGAGATAGATAGACAGACAGACAGATATTGAGATAGAGCTGAAGATAGAGATAGAGACTGAGAGCTACAGAGATTAATATGGGCGAGAGAGAGAGAGAGAGAGAGAGAGAGAGAGAGAGACAGAGAGAGAGAGACAGAGAGAGAGAGAGACAGAGAGAGAGACGACAGGGAGGAAAAGAAAGAAATTACCAGGCAAGTGAGAAACAAGAAAACTGACAGACTGGTACAAACGTTCATACATGCTGGCTATTGGAACTGGCGAAGGCCAAGCAGCAAGCACACATACTACAGAGATTAGTATATGACTCGATCATTCTCATGGTTCATGGGATACATGTGAAGGATGAGACCACCATTAAATGCCCTGCTCTAATAGATAGAACAATGCTTGTGGACCAAATAACCAGGGTCCGCCAGTGCATGTCAGGCATGAACTCCATCAGCGGATAGATACAAGCAACAGTGATGTTGCTGAGATACAGGGCATGACTGAAATCATAGAACACAACCACTAATTGAGGATGTACAATGTGTACAACACGCATACGGACCAACGTGCTGAGAGTGAATATAGAAATTGCAGTTAGTGATCGTTGACTCTGATTGGAAGTGACTGAAAACGTGGGTCTTCATCGCTCGATCAAGAGAGAGAGAGAGAGAGAGAGAGAGAGAGAGAGAGAGAGAGAGAGAGAGAGAGAGAGAGAGAGAATATGTTACAGAAAATAGACAAAGAAGTGTACTTTGCCAGACAATGAACATCACCAACCGTACTGTGTTGAAATACACCAGCGCAAAAGGCCAGACAAATGACATGACAGCATTTGTCCAAATACCATGGAGAAATGAGCGAGACGAAGAGTTTTGGACAACAAAAGAGCAACCGACTAAGGAGTGGTTGGAATTGCCAAAGAATCCACCATACAATAATGTTGAGGTGGAAGAAATACATCAAGAAAACACAGAACCATTAACATATTGGCAACTTTGACCAGAGAAGTCAATCATCAACTATGGGAGAACTTTGTGACTGATGTAATCATGATGAACTGTGTGTGTGTGTGTGTGTGGAAGGGGGGGGGGGAAGGCATGTGAAACGGACAAGTGCTTCGTAACAACATTATTAACGCATGTTCTCATTGGGACCGGACATTTTTCATACAGTTTCCAATCTAACTACAAGATCACGTTTATTCAGAAGACTAACTGCACAAGATACATGACACAGTGCGATATATTAATTACGAACAATTTATTCAGTAATTATATACAATTTCAATTAAAATATATTTGCAATTTTTTTTAACCGATGTTCCGTAAGCAGTAAAAGAATTTGCTTAACACGAATAATGTTTTGTGATTACACCAATAAAGATAAAATACATAGACACATTAGAAAAATGGTTAATAAATAAATACACACGTAGTGTTTGATGCTCATAGAAGAAGGAGTAAGATTGAGAGACTATAGAATACACTAAACAGCATAAATATTAAAAGCTATAGTTACCGACCGGGATTTGACCCTCTGACCTCCAAATGACAAACGGCGCCTCGCTGCAAGAACAGGTTTACTCATGACCAAATAGACACCACAAATAATTGTGTCTTCATTAGTCAGGTCTATCCTCCACATGAACCCACAGATAAGGGATATGGACATAATTCGTATCTTATCGTTGAAATAGCACCATGGGTCTCAGAATTGTATATTAAACCATCATAGGTCAAATAACAAAAACACAAACACATCAGACTGTAATAATGCATCCAAGATAGTAAAGAACATTTAGATATGAGAAACGATTGGTCGGCTCCAATGTTGTACACATATTACGCAAAGATACCAATTGGAAAACCCTTTGAGGCCATTAAGACAGTTAATAAATCAATAAATGCACAAGTATTGTTTGACGCTGATAGAATTAGATGTAAGAATGAGAGACTAGAGGACGCACTAGACAACATACAAATTGAAAGCTATATTTACTGACCAGTATTCGAACCTGTCACCTCCAAATGACGGCAGCCCCTCGCCGAAGGAACAAGTGTTCTTTGACGCTAAGGCGGATAATAAATAGATGCACACGCATTGTTTAGCGCTAATAGAAGTAGTAAGAATACGTGTGTATTTATTTATTGCATATATCAATTTGCGTGTTTACTCCCTAACGTTCCATGACACAAAACTGTCAATAATTTTCTCTTGCTGCATTTCTCTATCCCTCTTTCCATAAATTTTTCCAGCTGTCATAACATGTCCCAATTGTCTTCACATAATGTGGCGAGGTAAAAATGATGAAAACATTGCACTTATAAGGTATTTTCTATACTTCTCTACTGCTAATCATGTTTAATTTAATGAATAATGAAACAAACACCACTTGTCTTCAACAATATAAACATAATTGCTCATTAACATTACCCAAAAATTAAGTTTTGCTGCAAATTCTGAACCATGTCTTTTTCATTCAAAATAAAAAAAAATGGCTGAAAACTGGAAGTAGGGGTGTGTCACAATAATGTTATGAAAATGGTTAAAATTGTAGTAGAAATGTTGTACTATATATCAAAATAAAGGGCGTTGCACAAGAAATATGTTGGTGTTAGAATTATTGCTATAGGTTGTAAATATAATAAAATAATAATATAATTTGACAAAAGGAGGTAAAAATGATGAAAACATTGCACTTAACAAGGGGCGTTGTTATCCTGAACACTGCTAAATCACTGCTAATCCTGTTTAATTTACTGAACAAACGCCACTTTTATAAAATATAAACACAACTGCTCCCAATCAATAATCCGAAAAAATGTTTCAGGAATAATCTGAGCTGCTTCGCGATGTGCACTTTCCAGTAAACTTTGCTTGAAATCCTTTAATGACAGTTTTTTCTCCTCTTTTCTCTGTTTGGCATATGGAATGTAGGATGTGTGCATTGATTTGTGCAATTTAAAAGATCCAGTAGAAGATCTTCTTCCACCACTTAATGGTTTTCATATCATGGATATTATAATATCCAACCATTTGGTCCATTCTTTCGCAGCCATTCATCGCCATGTTATACTCATGGATCATCTTCGCTTTACTGAACGGTTTTCTCATTCCGCTCTCAACAGTTCCAAATACAGACTTAGTAGAGTTTTTTTTATCTCTCCATGCCACACACAATATCCTATCTCCTTCAAGAAACCACTTCATCTCTTGATGCTGAATCCGCAAATGCTTCAACTCTGGAGGGAAGCCTACTCGGTTTATATTCAGTGTCCCTGTATAATTGAAATTGTTGGAATGCAGATAATCAATCAGAGCGTTCGAAGTGTAGAATCTGTAAGCAAAGATGTGATGGCCAGCTCCGAGAACATTCAGTAGTGTGGCAAACACTTTCACTGCATGAGCAGTTGTGGGATCTAAATCCGGACTGTATTCGGTGTTGTTTCCATAGTAAATTTTTAAATTCACCACATAGCCAGTCGCAGAATCACAAAGGCCAAATGTTTTGATGTGGTACTTGTGAGGCTTTGTTGCATTGTATTGTCTGTGCTTAAATCTGCCCTTCCACCAAATAACCATTTAATCAATGGACACATTTTCAAATGGGTAAAATGCTTCCTGGAATTTCTTCAGAATCATGTCAACAAGAGGATCGATTTTTTTTGCACCTTCTACCTCTGGTTCACATACGTGAAACATGGTGTGATAAATAGATTCAAATCGATTCCTGGGAAACATAGTGGCATACCAAGGAGTATATAAATGTGCACTGGTACTGAAATAGTCTTTGATACATGGTCTTGGATCAAGTCCCAAAGCAATAATGACAGACGTAAACTTCAGCCATTCTTGCTTCGTGAGTGGGGTCCAGGATAACAGACTAGAATGTTTTCTTTTAGGAGTTTCTGCATCAACATCTTTTCTGCATATTCGTTTACATTTTTAATTAAACAATTCACTATGTCATCATCAAAAAATACTTTGAGAAAATCCATAGGTGTTTGAAGTTGTTAAAGTTTAGAGATGACGTGAGATCTTCGAGGACGAAACTCAAACTTCGGTTTTGTTTCCCCTTCTGACACATCTTGCCATGTCTTTGATGAGAGGTGCATCGCGTTCTACAGAAGCTTGTAAATTCGAGTTTTTTCTCCAGTTTTATTCTTATTTGGTACTGTTTGCTTTCCTTTGCGCTGAAAAGTAATTGTGACATCCTGACATTCATTGTCAGACGGACATTCATTGTCAGACACCTCAACTGATGACGAAGTTTCACTGGTTTTTTTATCACCACGTGCTAAAACTTTAGACGCACAACAAAAACTTCTTTCTGAATCTTCACTAATATGGGAATCACTATTGTTTAAAACTGTTCAAACAATAACCTAGCTTGATCTGAAGTCATTCTACGAGGTCGCATACTCGTGGGCGTTTCCATTGTGATAAACCAAACCAAACAAATTAACACTACTTTAAAACTTAAAAATTCACAAGAATCCAATGTTGGCAAATGTTTAACCGCACAGTGATAATGTAGCTATGTTCCGGCTGTGTGGCTTTTCAGTTTACTGTAACTTAAAATTCCGAAATGGAGCAGAAATGTATCAAATAAACCACTGATCATTCTGTGTCGATAGAATAACCAATTGTCACCTGAGTCGGTCGATTTTGGCGATGTATCGGCCGCTGGTAGCAAAAGAGTTAAAAATGATGACTGCCTCTTTCTGATGTTTGTTGTAGATTGTTTTTGCGAAACAGCGGCATTCCGGTGGCTAGAGAAGACTACTGCAACACACATTGTGTTCATTACGGATTCAAAGAGTATGCTTAGCAAGGTGGAGAAAGGAATGTTTCGTGTCGAATTGCTCTCATCGCTTCAGAGGTCACAGATTGTGAGAATTGTATGGATATTTTGCCCTGGCCATGCGGGTGTACGGGGGAATGAACAGGCTGATAGGTTAGCAGGGAATGCACCTCTTGGTGGTATTTTGCCTATGGACAAGGGGGAGGTGGTCGTGCGCTTGTGGGGCCATGTGGAGAAGGCGGAGGAACGAATAGGTTGACAACCCATTTGTGGAACGAATGAGATTGCGGGGGATCGGCAGGGGTTCTGGAAGGATCTCAAAATTGAGAGGGAAGACCAGGAGAACTTTTAATCAGATAGCGTTGGGAACGATTAAAAGTATGAATCTTCGCTGGCTGTTGAACGAGAGGACTGAGCAAGTAGGTGTATAATAGTGGTTTGAGCTGTAGTCGAGGGGGTACCCTGCGCGTCGAGGTCCAGGGTAGCATCGTAGCGATCAAATACACGCCCCAACACATGTTTGATTATTGGTGGTGGGGACTTTCGGACCCCAACCCTCATGGGGTCCAGCGGTTTGAGCCGTAGTCGAGGGGTACCCTGCGCGTCCGAGGCCTCGAATCCCCAAGGGGTCCAGCGGTTTGAGCCGTAGTCGAGGGGGTTCCCTGCGCGTTGAGGGGCATACGTGGCCCCACGCCCAAGGGGTCCAGCGGTTTGAGCTGTAGTCGAGGGGTACCCTGCGCGTTGAGGGTCATATGTGGCCCCACCCCAAGGGTTCCAGCGGTTTGAGCCGTAGTCGAGGGCGTACCTGCGCGTCGAGGTCCGTCCAGCACATGTTTGACTGGTGGGGGACCCAGCGCATCGAGGTCCGAGATCAGTGGTAGAGGCACCACGAATGTTGAGACCTCCAAGGCTAGACCAGGCACGCCCACACTGAGGCACCTATTAGAGAGATACGCTATTACCTGTTGACTCGCGTGCTTGTTGCTGTAGCTGTTTAGGTGTAGGCATATTTTTTTGCTGCACTCACTCGTTCACCTGCAAACAGTTACACACAACACAATACTCTATTTAGAGTAAGAGTGAATATATTATATCACGATGGGGATTGCAAAAAATACCTGTAAATGGATTATACAAAGCTCGACGGGGCTCTGTGGTCGGCGGTGCAGGGGAGATCACTGTAAGGTTCACCTAGCCCAGATGCGGAGGGGTGGCACACCCACAAAACCATGCCGCGAGTGTGGGAAGGGAGTCACCAACTACAAGACATTATGTAGGGGCTGTGGGTTTTGTCAAGAATACTACAAAGACAGATACCACCAAAAGGTAAAACTGTACATATCTGAAGTACGCCGTCTGGCTAGGATCACAATATTCTAACGGCGCGCGCAGCACCACCCCTATTAGAGAAATGCACACACAACAGTGCACCGCATATCACGGACCAAACCATGCCTACACATAAGCAGCTACAGCAGCAAGCACGCGAGTATGGGATGCCATACAGTGGGAGGAGGAAAGCCGTCCTCGAGAGGGAAATAGCCCAGGCGCGTGATTGGGTTCGCACAGTCCAACTTGCGCGAGCCGCCACCGCTGGGCGATATCCAGCACTCCGAGGACAGGTCCAGGATGAGGCCCAACACACACAGGAGTGGGAACAACTTGAAGCTGAGACTACCGCCACCCTACGATATGGGGCCCAACGTAGACCAGTTGTTGTACCACCGCGCCGCGAGCCAGTCATCGAGCGCCCCATCCTGCACCACGAGCCAGCCGCCGAGCGCCCCATCCCAAAGCCACGCACATCCATCCTGAGCCGGAGCCAGCCACCGAGCGCCCCATCCCAAAACCACGCACAATCTTTTTGCGCTGCGAGCCAGCCGCCGATCCAACCGCTGAGCGTCCCATCCCAAAACCACGCACATCCCGCCGCGAACCAACCGCCGAGCGCCCCATCCAACCACCCGCCGACCAACCAGGGCCACTTGAGACAGGCTACCTGTCATACAACAACCCATTGGAATATAGAGTCGTGCGTGAGGATGCATGGGGTTTGGTGGATTACCGGGCGACGGTACCAGAGTGGCACATACACCCAGACGCTAGAGGATTCCTTGATCGTATGTTCCCATCCACCAAAGCACTCATAGAGAAAGCATTGGAGAGATATGGCGGCGTCAAAATGTATATATGTCTACATGCTAGGTATTCGAGTAGAAACAAAGATGGTGAGATTATACACGCAGACACATATCATGGTAGTCACAACTTTGAGGTTTTGCACACCGGTGATATTGATAGGGGGCTGGAACTAGCCAAGGCCAAGATACTCCACGACATCGAAGAGTTTGAGAGATCAGGCTCGGGCTGGAAGTTTGAAAAGTGCCTACAGCTAGACCTCCGCCTCTCACGATATCAACCATTCCGCGGCTCCAGTTACTTCGCAACACCCAAGGCAATCCCACCACGCACGGTGGTGAATGTGAAGAACGAGGACAACCGCTGCTTCGAGTGGGCCATTCTCTCAGCCCTCTACCCGGCACCCAACCATGTAGACGAACTGTACCATTATAGAAAGCACCTAGGTGAGCTAAACTTCGAAGGAATCGAGTTCCCAGTGCAACTGACCAGCATCGACAAATTCGAAAACCAAAATCCCACCATAGCCATCAACGTCTTCGGGTGGGACAAGGGACCAACGATACTCCGGAAATCCACCCACAAGCGAAACCAAATCAACCTCCTACTTCTGAGTGAGGGCGACACCAAACACTACGTCTGGATCAAGCTCATCTCACGCCTGCTACACAAAAACAGCAAGTACGAGGGGAAGAAGTACCCATGCCTCAACTGCCTCCATGTATACTCCACCCAGGACCTCTTGACCCAGCATGAGCCACTCTGTCAAGGCATCAACAAGGCATGTCAAGTGAATGTCATGCCAGAGGAGGGAAAGAACATCATGAAATTCAAATCATACCAAAGACAGATGCGGGTGCCATACATCATATACGCAGACTTCGAGACGCTGAATGTTCCTGTACATGGTGCAGCGATGGACCCAAGCCAAAGCAACACACGACAGCTAGCCGAACAACCTGCATGTGGTTTCAGCTACTTCGTTGTACGTTCTGACGGCCACACCACAGACCCAGTGATTTACCGGGGAGAGGACGCCACCAGTAAATTTCACCAGTATATGCGGCGAGAGTGGGCCACCATCCGCAACAGTCTACAACGACCAGCCCTAATGAGGATGGGTGAGAAAGACTTCGAAGACTTCGCCACAGCCACCATCTGCCACATCTGTGATGAGCCATTGGGGAAGGACAAGGTGAGAGACCACTGCCACATTACCGGTAGATACCGAGGAGCAGCCCACAACGCCTGCAATCTATCAATGCGCATCTCCAAAAACAAGCTGAGGATACCAGTAGTCTTCCACAATCTGAGAGGGTACGACTCTCACCTCATTATACAGGCAGCGGGTAAGATGGATTGGGGAAAGAGAACCGTGTATACAAGAAGAAGAATGGTAAGTGGACAACAGAAGAGGTGGATGGAGCAAAGATCACCTGCATACCGAACAACATGGAGAAGTACGCCTCCTTCACCATCGGACAGCTGCAGTTCATCGACAGTCTCCAATTTCTGAACAGCTCCCTAGACACCCTGGTTGGAAATCTAAGTGAGCTGGCACCATTCTGTTGTGGCAAGCCAGTGGTTATAGAGCACCTCGAACGAGAAGGATATGTAATCACAAGTGGAAGATGTAAGGCATGCACAGCCATCGCCCAGAAGTGCACCCCCTGATCAATACTGGAGGGTACGTTCAAGGCAACCATAAAACATGGCGGCTCACATCTCCTCCTCCGCAAGGGTGTATACCCCTACGAGTACATGGATAGTACCGAGCGGTTCGCAGAAGACCACCTACCACCCAAAGAGGCCTTCTACAGCAAGCTCACTCGGGAAGGAATCAGCGACGCTGACTACGCCCACGCCCAGCAAGTGTGGCAGGAGTTCGGCTGCAAAACACTCGGAGACTACCACAACTTGTACCTGAAAACAGACGTCCTCCTGCTGGCTGATGTCTTCCAAGCATTCCGAGACACCTGTATGCGAGAGTATAGGCTCGACCCGCCCCACTGCACCAAGGGAGGTGCGTATGGGTGCTAGGGGTACCCTTCTGTCTGGTTGTGTGTCTATGTGTTGTTGTGTCTGTTTGTCTCTCTGTCTGTGTGTCTGTCTGTGTGTCTGTCTCTGTGTCTGTCTGTGTGTCTCTGTATCTGTCTCAGCGTCTGTCTGTGTGTCTGTCTCTGTATCTGTCTGTCTCTATGTCTGTCTGTCTGTGTGTATGTCTGCCTCTGTATCTGTCTGTCTCTATGTCTGTCTGTCTGCCTCTGTATCTGTCTGTCTCTATGTCTGTCTGTGTGTCTGTGTGCCTGTATGTCTCTGTGTCTGTCTGTATCTGTCTCGGTGTCTCTCTGTCTTTCTCTGTGCTATGTGTCTGTCTGTCTCTGTGTCTGTCTATCTGTATCTGTCTGTGTGCCTGTATGTCTCTGTGTCTGTGTGCCTGTATGTCTCTGTGTCTGTTTGTCTCTGTCTCTGTGTCTCTCTGTCTGTCTCTGTGTCTGTCTGTCTATCTATCTGTCTGTCTGTGTGTCTGTGTATCTGTGCGTCTTTCTGTATCTGTGTCTGTGTGCCTGTATGTCTCTGTGTCTGTCTGTATCTGTCTCTGTGTTTTTCTGTCTTTGTGTCTGTCTCTGTGTCTGTCTGTCTGTCTCTATGTCTGTGTGTTTATCTGTCTCTGTGTCTGTGTGTCTGTCTCTATGTCTGTGAGTCTGTCTCTGTTCTCACCGCAGAAGTTGTCAGACTTGGTGGACCCACCGAGCTCGAGAAAATACAATCCCCAATGTTCTGCCGCCTCGGCGATATTCAAACCACAAAAAAGAAGGCTCGCCTGGCAGTGCTAACAACCATTTGCAAATAGAATACCTTGTGCGGCATACCTAGGAGGCCACAAACCCACCTGGGATACAAAACACATAGCCGCCACCACAACCCACAATATACTCTGCATACTCTGGGAAGACCCACACCGCTGCCGTCTCGCGCGAAATATGGCCCAAGATGGTAGCGAGAACAAAATTCACCGCGCGATACGCGTTCATACTCTGGGGAGACCCACACCGCTGCCGTCTCGCGTGAAATATGGCCCAAGATAGTAGCGAGAACAAAAATCACCGCGCGGCACGCGTTCATAAAAACTCGTCACGCAAAAACGAATTGATCACGTGTATTTTTTTCGGTCACGGTACTTCCGGCTTGATCATTTTTACCGGAAGTGGCGTTGACTGACACACACGTTTGATTATCGAGGGGTTGCTCCCACTGGGGGTAGCCCCAACGAAATTTGCGCTACGCTCAGTGCGTGTGTATGTATGCGTGCGTGTGGGTGCATGTATGTGTGCGTGTGTGTGTATGTGTGCGTGTGGATGTATGTGCACGTGGATGTATGTGCACGTGTACGTGTGTGCGTGTGGCACCCCCCCCCCCCATATATACGTTTAAGGGGTGCCCCCGGGGTTCGTCGTGGTCCCTGGGGGTGTCGTTTTGGGTCCCCGCCCCTACCACCGCCCCCTCGAATCGACAGACAGACAGAGAGACAGACAGAGAGACACAGAGACAGAGACAAACAGACACAGAGACATACAGGCACACAGACACAGAGACATACAGGCACACAGACAGATACAGATAGACAGACAGACACAGAGACAGACAGACAGACACAGAGAAAGACAGAGTGACACAGATACAGACAGACACAGAGACATACAGGCACACAGACACACAGACAGACATAGAGGCAGACAGATACAGAGGCAGACAGACAGACATAGAGACAGACAGATACAGAGGCAGACATACACACAGACAGACAGACATAGAGACAGACAGATACAGAGACAGACACACAGACAGACAGACGCTGAGACAGATACAGACACACACAGACAGACACAGAGACAGACACACAGACAGACACACAGACAGAGAGACAAACAGACACAACAACACATAGATACACAACCGGACAGAAGGGTACCCCTAGCACACATCCTTTGGTTCGGCGCCCAGGGGTGACAAGGTTTCTTGAAGAAATGCGCACGGTCCTTGTGTCCGGAAGGTGGGTGCGGCCATTCCACGGGATGGAGCATTGTGAGGCGGCTCATCGTATGTTGGTTTCTAGACCAAAGAGCTTGATGAACATGCGCTCTATTTCACGCTCTGTGGTGATATGTCCATAGGCCCTGGTGGTAACACCATCGGCGCAAATCCATCTTTTTGTGTCCATGGGGCTGAGGGAGGTTTTATTCATCTCATAGACCCCGATCTGGTAGCCCTTGCTTCGTATGGCTATCTGTGTGTGCTTGTATTCACGCCGACCGAACAGACTGTCCTTATACAGTTCATGCCTGAGGTCCTTTTTCACAACTACTCTGGAGACGCCTTTGGCTTTCTTGATGTTGGTGGCTTCTAGGATTGAGTACATCTTTGGTCTGAGGCCGATGAACTCACCTATGGGACGGCTGCAGCATTCGTCTTTGAATTTGCCGACCACCTTTTTGTTTGCTGTCGAATAGTTGGGGTGGTCTCGTGGGTAGTCTGAGAAGTCGTACCAGTCGGGGTGGGCTTTCATGTCTGCGTACACATCATCGGTCTCCACTTGGAACAGTAGAGAGTCTGTGTCGGTGTAGTAAAGCTCGAGTCTATTGCTGTATAGTGGTTTGAGTTTGTTGTACCAGAAGCTATACATGAGGTGCTTGAACAGGTCTAGGATGGCTTGCCCACAGTAGACTGGTCTGTCCAACCGGACTCTGGTCTTGGTACTGTGCACAGCAATCAACCCACCATCAAAGATGGTACGTGATTCGAAGTTGGGGCAGGCTATCAAACGTCGAAGTCGGTCGGTCTCTGTGGTTCGGACTAGGTCGAATCTGATACGTTTGCGAACGTTCTCCATGCTCTTCCCAAAGACCGCATTATTCATGAGTTTGAAGAAGTCCTTCTCAAATTCTGACTTGGCCTGGGCTCGTAGGGTGGTGTTCATTTCTATATATGGCTTCATCCATGGGGATTGATTGAACTTGCTATTTTGTCTCCTTCAAAATGTAAAGATTACTCATTGTAGCTATCTAAGGAATTATCAGCATTCTTCTATAACAATCATATCTCCAAGGTCTTGTGTGTGTGTGTGTATATATATATATACAGTGCACGAACTCCGTAGCACCGGCGAGGATCCTGAAATACTTTGGGTCTGTCTGTGTGTTGTTGTGTCTGTTTGTCTCTCTGTCTGTGTGTGTGTGTGTGTTTGTGTGGGTGTGTGTGTATATGTGTATGTGTGTATGTGTGTGTGTATGTGTGTGTGTGTGTGTGTATAAAATGTCATATTCTAGGCTGTCTTGGAGTATGTGATCTGTCGTCTGCGGCGCTAACTCACCCATGTACATGGCTGGTTTGTCAATCTTGAATTATTTTACATCCACAACCCAATAGCAAAAGTAATAATTCTTGTTTTGCCTACAACTCTATTATTCAACACCAATTGTTAGTTACTACGCATCTAATTGACCAGCTTACATGAGTGATCTTACATTTCATGCTCCAGTAGCAAATGTAGTACCTCTGGTTTTGCCTACAATGGCTGGACTGAATGCTCGGAGGAATAGGTGAACAGTCTTTCTTTCACGTTCACCGGGGACGAGCCTATGCGCCCGACCGTGCTCGTGGCTTCAGCGCATTCCTTTATCGACTTCCGTAAGGCGCCCACTCCTTTAACGTTTAAGTTTGAAGAATGGTTGTTTTGTATTTGTATTGCTGTAGCATATATGTTATTTTCGTCTCTAGATTCCGCCATGTGCTTTTTGCGTCTGATATGTGAAAGCTGTTCCATTTAATTCTATAAGATTGGTTGATGTTAAGTCAAATGAAAATCCCGTCTTATTATACCATTTGTCTAAACCCATTATGGTAGATTTTCGGTTTAATTTTGCCCCTGTCGAAGCTTTTACATAGACGCAAGGCCAGCCCAGTCGTATGGCTGAACTCGTTAATCTCAGAAATGTCTTAAAATATCTCTTATTGTAAACCCTACAGCTCTCATGTCTTAAAATGCTTCTTGATACAAACATCACGACATCCGTGTCTTAACATGTGTCTCGTGCAAACCTCGCATTACTAGCCATTCTAGGCGGTTCCTAACTCGTGCATCATGTCTTAGAATGTCTCTTGGTTTGCGAACAGCCCTGTTTAGCTGTTCAAGGCAGCAATTCATAATAGCAGAAGTGATTCAGCCATCTTTTCTGGTTAATGTTAGGAGAAACTTCGAAATCAAAGTGGAAGTTTGTATCTTTTGTAGTAATGAACCAGACAAATTAGTTAACTTTCATTAAGGCTGTCAGTACTACTCCGGTCTAAGGTAGTTACATCTACTAGGTGCAATGGGGTGATTGTTGAGTGTGGATTAACTTTCCCTAGTACCAGTGTCCCTACAAACCTACTCCCACTTCAGAGGTACTTGCAAATGACGTCGCCAAGTCAAGGACGAGAAGTCAACATTTTAGTCCAACCCACCGGTGTATGGGTTGAACCTGCTACCTCGGTATCAACACACCGGATATTTAAGAGTGAGTGATATATCCATTCAGCCATGCTGACTCCTTACTCTGTTTAAATTTCATAAGCAGACGACTCGGTGTAACAATACGCACGGAACATAACTTAAAGACTTGGTAGAAGTCTGACATATTACCGAAATAACAACTCAGATTAATCCACCGTTAAAATCCACGCACAGCTGTCTCCCTTCCCAGCCCCTGCTAGAGAGAGAATAAATTCAAAACAATGTTTTTCCGTAGTGAATGTGAATAACGAAGACACGATTAATTGCCTGGCATATTTCGCCGCATCTCATCAGATGCTTACTGCAGAAATCACACAAAATAAACTAAAGCAATTAGATAAATTATTCAAACTGAAATATACTGGGGATCGAGTGGTCTCAGGGTATTGTGTCCGCCTCTAGTGCTAGAGGTACCTGGTTCAAGCCCCTGTGAGGGCCGGTATTTTTTCATGTGAACTTCTAGTAACAACATTTCCCCTGGTCTCTGGGTAATGAGACCGTGTGTATTGAGGCGCATGTAAAATATCCGTTGCCAGTTGGAAATCGAAAAAGAGTAGCCTAACGGCGCAGCCTGGGAAAAATTATGAGTTAAAAATCTACCCAAAGTATTTCAGGATCCTCGCCGGTGCTACGGAGTTCGTGCACTGAGCTGGGTTTCTCCGGACTCAGGCTTGAGTTAGAAGTAGATCGGAGGACTTATGGGCTACACCCGTATGCCGTGATGTTGATCTATCGACTAAATGAAACTAAACTGAAATATACACATATTCTCACAGCAATTTCAATTTTCTACCACGCTAATTTTAAACTGACTATCATGTCTTTCTGTTTGCACAAAACAAACTTTTCCATCTTAGAGATGTTCTCTGTGTATCGTACTTATCAGACATGTAATCGGTATGCGTGCCCTCCCAGTTAATTTACTCATTGTTTAACTATGGATAAAGAGATCCCTGAAATGTGTTATCGAACCTATTCTGTTGTGGCAGTAAATCATGGAATGTGAACTAATAAATGTGAAAGAGTTGATGACAACGGAGGTGTTGTTTGTGAGAAGAATATTGCGAAAAACATGGACTGCCACAATAAAGTCAAACGGATGCCCGACAGAAGCTAAAACATAACCGAGGATGTGTAATACAACCATAGCATCCTCTTCACAATGGCAGGGCGCAGAACAACGTGCCCAAACTGTGGTCTTGTGGTCCCCGAGCCGAAGACCGCGGCCGTTGATGACAACACGGTGGAAAACTTTCCACCGCTGATAGAACCAAATAGCCAGCAGCCGCCGACACAAGCACGAGAATAAGAGGAAACAACAGCGCCGTAGACAACACCGGTGCCCACACCAGTGCCCATACCAGTGCCCACACCAGCGCCAACACCACTCGAGACGAACAACACTAATACTTTTGCTACAAACAACAGTACCGCACAACGAACAAATTCAACAAAACGAACAAGACAGAAAAATCCAACCCAAATCGAAACCAACTACGACCCCAAACCCAAACCGATCCCCAACGTTAACCTAACACATGTGAGACAGTACAAGTACAAGTTTAAGACCCTGACACCGGGGTCTCCTCTTCTGCTGTGTCAGTAGCGACAATAATTGTCTTAACGATACCTTGGCATCTTCCTCTGGGGCCTGTCGATCTTCGTTTGTCTTCATTGTGGGGCTGTCTGGTTTGCTGCTTTCTGTGGTGTAGCTATGGGAGAATCGTCGTCCGCTTCTTTCCGTTTTTCCTGCATTCTATTGCGCTTGTTATTAGGGAATACTTCAGTGAAACCATCTTTCTTATCTACATCTTTGTCGTTTTTGGTCTTTCACCTTGGTCGGGGTTGGGGATCGGTTTGGGTTTGGGGTCGTAGTTGGTTTCGATTTGGGTTGGATTTTTCCGTCTTGTTACGGAATGTACAATGTTCTAATCGTTCATGTGATTTCGATTGACTGCAGTGGTGTAGCTGTCAATGTTTAGGTCACACTTTCACACACGGATTTAAAATATCACTGGAAAGTTCCACACGCAGATACCACTGTCAAATTGGATAGTTCGCTTACGGTAAGTTTTGAGCGAATGTGGCACTGTTCTCTTTCGTAATATATACAATTAATAAAGTTCGCTTTCTACCACACACTACACAATTATACACGACAATCACTACATTAATTAGTAAAATAAGAACACTATATATATTGGGAGTAACCCCTATCACATCACATCGTAGACGTTACACAGCTTTTTGTGAATGGAAAAAAAATATTCACTGATGGATGGCTGTGTTGATCTGAGTGTATTTTACACACTGCACTCAGACATTGGTGCTTACTGGGTCGGTCGGACAACGGGACAAAAGATCGGCAATCGTGTTGGTTCTGCCTGGGATATGTCGAACCTCGAAGCTGTAATCTTGGAGCTTAAGAGACCAGCGCGCTACCATCTGGTTTGAAGGTACACCTGAATTTATAAATCGCAACGGACTGCTGTCAGACTCCACAATGAAATGGGTTTCAATTTCCTGGATACGAAGTACACAGGATGAAGGATGTTATTGTGCTCTTGCAACAAGACTGCTCCAATCGCCACGGAGCTCGCGTCTGTACGCAATCTGAAAGGTAAATGAAGATTGGGCAATTTCAGGATAAGATTATTTAAGCTATTATCAGAAAAACACGCTAATACTTTTTGGAATGCAAATTTTAGGCATTCATTGCTTACAATTTTCTCCGGTTTATCTTTTGTTAGTAAATTAGTAAATACTTCGGTCAGTTCAGAAAAATTAGGTATGAACTGCCTGTAATAATTTATAAGTCCCAACAAACTTCTGACTTGCTTTTTCGTAGTCGGAAGTGAGAGTTTTAGTATCTTGGACACAATGTTATCGTCTGTCGTGACAAAGCCATTGGATATGTTGTACCCCAAGAAGGATATTTCCTGGTAGGCTATGTCTACTTTCGCAGGCTTTACCGTCAGTCCGTGCTGTCTAATGCGTTCAAATGTCTGTTCTAATGTCTTTATGTGGTCTGTCATCGTCTCTGTGTGAACACAAATGTCGTCTATATAGCAAATTATGTTCGGTATATCTACTAGTAGAAGTCGTGTCATACGTACGAATGTTGCTGGGGCATTGACAAGCCCAAATGGAAGTTTGCACCATTCGTACAGTCCCCAAGGTGTGGCAAATGCTATCAGATGTCTACTCTGTTCGTCTACCGCTATTTGCCAATAACCTTTAGTCATGTCTACCTTCGTAAAGAACCTAGCGTCTGTCAGTTCTGTCAGCGTTTGCCATTGGCTCCAGATCTAGAAGAGTTATCTTATTTAGCTTTCTATAGTCGACACAGAGTCTTATTGTGTTGTCCTTTTTGCGTACTATGACCATTGGAGATGAGAAATCTGATTAGGATCGTCTTATGATGTTGTTTTTCTCTAAGTTGATGATCTCCTGATGTAATTGTTCTTTATGATGCAATGGAATGGTGTACGGTCTGCATTTTATGGGTGTATTTGACGTGAGTGTGATGTGATACTGTACTAATTCTGTTTGTCCTGGGTTGTTAGAGAAGATGGTGTTGTACTGTTGTATAAGATGTTTGCAACTGTCTGTTTCTGCTTGAGTTAACTTTGGGTTGATCTTAATCTCCTTCAAGCAGTTTGTCGTGTCTAATGCAGGTGTTGGAATTTCGTCACTAGCCTCGTCATCTTCATGATCTATTATCACTGTACAAGCTGTTGTATCGTCTTGTTCGTTGTCTCTGTTGTGATATGGTCTTAGCATATTTATGTGGAATATTTTGTGTTTGTCTTTTATTTGGATCTCGTAGTCTACAGGTGAAATCTGTCTCGTCACTTTAAAAGGTCCCTGCCAAGAATCAGTCAATAAGTGTCTGTCGCTAGGTAATAGAAGAAGAACGTCCTGTCCAGGTGTCAACGTTATTGTCCTGTTACCTTTGTCAGCATATTGTCTATAAGTAGCACCAGATAATTTTAGTGCAGTCTTTGCAATTATACAAGATTTGATGATTCTTTCACGCAATGATGTAACATATACGTATGATGATATGGGTTTAAGTACTGGAGTGGAGTCAGTTAACATTTGATGATAAATAGTCAATGGGCCACGTGGTTTGGCACCATAGATAAGTTCAAAATGAGAGAAACCGGTACTAGAATGTGGTACTTCGCGATAAGCAAAAAGAATAGCTGGTAGATATACATCCCAGTTATTGGGGTGCTCTTGTGTGACTTTTGCAAGCATGTGCTTTAAATCGCCGTTAAATTTTTCTATAATTCCACTAGAGTGAGGATGGTACGGGGAATTGAAACATTGCTTCACTCCCAACATTTTGGTGAAAGCTTGGGTAGATGCGGCGATAAACTGAGTGCCCCTATCTGATTGGATAGTGTCTGGAAATCCGATCCGAGAAAATATATGGAAGAAAACTTCCATTATATCATTGGCAGTTATGTTCTTTAGCGGAATCGCTTCCGGCCAGCGGCTACATTGATCAATGGCAGTTAGAATATATTTATTCCCTCTAGTTGTTGTATGATTGAGAGGGCCCACTATGTCGACAGATAATTTTTCAAAAGGTCGACTGGCTAAGTCAGTGACTTGTAACTTTGCCTGTGGGTGTTTACCTTTTTTTACCAGTGTTTGGCAGATGTCACAACTTCTGCAATATTGTTTAATGTCATTGCAAAATTTGGGCCAATGAAACTGTATTATTAATCTTGATCTGGTCTTAGCGTATGCCATATGCCCTGCAAGAAGTATATCATGGGCAAGATGTAAGGCGACAAGGTCACAATGGCGACAAGATCACAATGTCGACAAGGTCAAAACGGTGACAAGTTCAACAATCACAAATGTTTTACACGTTTACAAGATCAAACAATATGTATGCACTGTACGTTTACATTTAGTCTCCATGTTTAAACAATGTAATAATATCTATCAAAATGAGCCTTCAACGATCACATTTACATGTACAATAAAGTTGGACAAAAAATTCTAAGTTCACAACTCTAAGTTTAAATGTTAAATTATCTAAACTATGTTCATTTCAAAGCCGGACGAATGCCACCACGTCCACACATGTCAGGGTCTTAAACTTGGCTCGTTAACCTAACACATGTGAGACAGTACAAGTACAACGTGATTCGACTTAAGACTCAACGACACAACGTTCAATGGATTTATTTACAGATCATATACAGTACGATGATCACTACAAGATATACTTGATACTTCAATACACTTACATACACAATACAGCTCACAGTCTATCTCTCAAGATGTCCAGACACTCGACTTTCAGGCACAGAAACCACACAACGCGTTTCTCTCATCATGCGTCCAGTCGAGTCCACTTCCCAAAAACCATCTGGCTAGACCGAAATACGGCTTTTACATAAGTCGCATTAAACGCTCAAACCCTGACCTCATTTGGCCAGGAGCTCTTGTGTTGGTCTGCAATGTCGGTAACACTCTACCATGCCCAGTAGATGGCTTCCTGGTGTGTTAACAATCAGGCAACAACATGGCTATTTATATACAACACATTACAGTATACATTTCAAATTATGGCCCTTTGTGTAATGATGTAATAACAATTAAATGAAAGAGGGATAACTTCAAAATTTATGAAATATAATATTTTACAATAATTATTCTATTTCTTAGCGTCATCGCTTGATGTTTCTTCATACTAACGAGAAAAAGTCGGTAGTATGAATACATTAATCAAGATATGATTCTAAGATTACACTACATAAATATATAAATACACAATTCGTGTATTCAACCTTGTTGATTTCTAAAGATTTTAGAATCGTCATAGCTTTTTAAACTTTTATTTGTCGTCTGCTAATTTTTAACTAAATTTCTAACTAATCCGGAAGTACACACGAACACTAAACCGCTGATGTTGAAACTTGTAGAACACACTTGTTCCGGTTTGATGTAGTTACGGAATGTACAATGTTCTAATCGTTCATGTGTTGGATGTTTCACTGTAAAACCTTCTGGATTTCGATTGACTAAGAGTATTCCCTGGATCGTTCCACAAACAAGAACTCCCATCCAGTTTCAACACGTCTTACTTCACTCTTATTCCGAAGGACAACACCAACAAGACACATTTAAAGGGTTACAGAGCAATCTCGATTTTAAACGTAGACTACAAGATTTTAACAATGGCATTGACGAACACGGAGCTGATCCACGACTCTGGTATTGAGTGAGATGGCAGAACATGACTGCCCAGGCTTATCGGCATGGCACATGATGGATGGATGGAATGACGAAAAAATTAAAACCGGTAATGGTAACTCTTATCCATGAAGACCAGCAATCTATCAACACACCCTCCCCCCCCCCGCCACCCCCACACACACACACACTTCATATAGGGACATCATCAACTACACACATCTGAAAAACTGTCAGTCCTCAATTCTCTCTTTAGATCAAGAAAAAGCATTCGACAGAACATCTCACTCATAACTCCACAAAACTCTCTCACATTGCAACGTGAGAAGTTATTTTCTGACATGGATCCACAGTCTATATTTAAAACTAGAAATTCGGATTCTGTTAAATAATACACTCACTAATTCTTTCAGGTTGACTAGGTCAGTGAGTCAGTGATGTCCCTTGTCCCCATTACTGTACGTTGTCGCCCCAGAGCAGTGTTTCCCAAAGTGGGGCCCACGCCCCACAGGGGGGCAATTTGACTGTTAAGGGGGGCAATTCGAAAATGGAAGAAATCGTCTGAATATAACAAAACGGGGAGACTTGAGACTGAAGTTAACTAAATTTGAACCTGACATAAGATCTCTTTGCAGCAAGCATCAAGCGCAAGGATCTCACTAAATTTAAATAATAAATAATTACTAATAATTAAAATAATATAGAAAAAACTTTCATTAAAATTATTTTGTACTTGAATTTCAGTTCTCCATTATATGTTTTGAAAATTTACTTACTGTGTTTGCTCAATAATTACCTAGTGATTTCTTCCTAAAATCTATCATTCAAGTTTCTTTAGTGAACATTTCAATTTTTGAATATTAAAAATAATCTATATGTTGAGGGGGGGGGGGGGGGCGGGGGGCGGGGGAGGGGGGCAATATGAATTTCAGAAAGGCTTAAGTGGGGCATGGCACAAAAAAGGTTGGGAAACACTGCCCTAGAGCCACTTCTAGAAAAGATACGACAGGACAACAATGTCAGGGGGACGGTCATACAAGGGAAGGGTGAGCAAAATCTGTGAAGATGCCATTTTCTTTCCGACAACTGAAAGATCTGTACGGATCATTTGGAAACGTTCTCGTGTTTCGACAAAGGGAGTGGGGAAATATTAAACGTTCAAAAATATACCATAATGGGTTTAGGCAAATGGAAAAAATAAGGCGGATTTTCCTTTTGGCTTAACCTCAAACAATCTTATAAAATTGTATGGAATAGTCTTGCCATATCAACCAAATCAGCCAAACAAAAACACATTTCGGAATCTAGAGACGAAAATAACAGGTATGTTACATCGATACAAATACAAAATAACCACTATTTCTGGTAGAAGTACTATTGTTAAAACACACATAATTCCAAAAAATAATATATCTGTGCACAGTCCTAGACACCCCTCACGTCAAACTGTCACAAACATAAACAAAGAGATCAGACGCTTTGTGTTTGGCAGCACCATCTACAGTATCAAACATACTACACCCATGCAAGACAAACAAGACGGGGGAGTCGGGGCCCTCACAACCAAAATACAAGCTCTTAGAATCAAACACATAGGCGAAATCCTAGAAGACCCAGAAAAAACACTCTTTAGCCCAATATTACATTGGAATTAGGCCATCCTACTTAAAACCTATTAGGAATAGATACTCACATTAATTTGGCACTCCGCCAGCATTTTACAAAGCACTATTTCAGCCCTTAAAGGACACGATCAATTACTACACAAGAAATCACACACAATCTACAATCAATTCCAGTGCATCTCAGAATTAAAGAGGGCATAGATATTTTATAGCAGATTAAATCGAAACATTCTCTGATATTGACAACACCAAAAGCAAGGGAAGTTACATCTAGGCTTATTTACAACATGACTCCTGCAACAGAGAGAACAGCAAAAATAACAAACCAAATACTACAGTGTCAGCTTTGTAGATAAAACGTCCAAGAAACAGAAGAATACATCTACTACGAATGCAACTCACTTATTCATTCATTCAGTAGCATGCCCTTTGCAGAACCTTGCTCCCTTAACAACCATCCGGAAAAACCTCTTGATCATAAGCAAGATGTTACGCGTCCAACACACCCATCTGGAGATTATCCTCCACATTATGTACCCAACTTCTCTGTGGCCTCCAACTTCCTCTTTTTCCAATCATATATCCCTCCATTATTGTTCTCTCCAAGCATTTGTGACGTTTCAAGTGACCACAATATTACATTTTTCTTTGTTTTGTCTTTTTCGTCCTTAATAGCCAACCTTCTTCAGTATTCAGCTCTTGAAGTATGGATGCATTTGGTTTTTCTTTATCCAATATTTTCTGGTCTCTCTGGATGTGGGGTTACAACACTTTCTCTCTGTAATCCCATTTATCACGCAGAGTCTCGTAGCGGAGCGAGAGCTGAGGCGGTTCGACCCCCGCTCGTGACTTGCGGAATACTGAGCCGGCCGCTCAGAAAGCAATGGCAAACTACTGAGCGTAATCTTGCCAAGAGATCAACATACAGCTGCAAGATGCTGGTGTTGACAGCTAAGTCCTGTAAAGGATATGCTAAAAAAATATATATATATATATATATATATATATATATATATATATATATATATATATATATATATATATATATATATATATATATATATATATATATATATTTTCTGAGAACTCGTCTATAACATTGATATTCAAAGGCATTTATGTACTGTTCAACTTGTTTAGTAAGTGTCCAGGTCTCACAAGCGCATGTTGCAAAGGGAAAGATGCATGCTCTTGAGAATCTAATGCTGGTAGCTCTATCTGTTCCACTCCACAAATTATTCAGTTGTCTTAATCTTTGAAGAGCAATAGCTATTCGACTTTTAATTTCTTTCATTGTGTCACCATTGTTGGTAATCAATGACCCACGATATTAAAATATTTTCCACCACCTCCATTTTTGTCTTCTTTAACATTTATTTCTTTTTCCAGAGTAGTTTAATATGTATGCATTGTCTTTGCTTTTGCTATGTTAAGATATAAGTTGTGGTTTTCACTATTTAATTCAGTTGAGGTTATTAGGGTTTCTATCGCTGGATCTCTTGGTTGCTTTGTGAATGCAAACACACCCTCAATTACATTGCGGTCTTTGATTTGACAAAGTATTCCCCTAGGTATCTTCGTTCATTAGTTTACACACTACATGGAATTGAATAATATTCGATGTGATGTTTTCAATGCATGCTATACACCGTTGATTTTCTCTTGTGTCTCTCCAGTTTCCCAGCCTGATTCTCCACATCTCTCTGTATGCTGATGCTTTCGTGTTATTCTTCACTTGTGATCTGCATCTGGGTGCTCTCAGTGCCTGGTATGCATGCCGGCCTTTAGGGCTGTCTCTCCCCTGTTTCCTCCATTCTTGGAGTATGTAACTTTTAAAAGTTGCTCTTTCCTTCTATTTTTCCTAGCCCTATGTTGATGTTAATACCACTATTTATTGCTGGTTTCGCTTCTCTGTCTGCCTTCTCGTTTCCGGGAATACCCATGTGAGCTGGTACCCACTCGATAGTGACTTGTCATCCCATGTTTCTGAGGTTTGTGGCTGTTGCTATTATTTCATCTGTTATGTCGGATCTGATTCCTCGAGTAAAGTTACCGAGCATTTGCACTTACGACAAGGAGTCTCTCAATAGACATAGTCTCTGCGGTAGATTCTCGGCAACAATTTCCAGTCCTTTCATCATTGCTACGAGTTCAGCCTTTTATACCGCAATCCAGTCTGTAATTTTGTATTGTTTCTGTAAATTACAGTGTGGTACCACCACCCATGCTCCTACCTCCCCCTTTTCGCTCCTGGATCAGTCTTTGTATATGAGATTGTCCTTCCTGATTTCTTGTATGTATGTATGTATGTATGTATGTATGTATGTATGTATGTATGTATGTATGTATGTATGTATGTATGTATGTATGTATGTATGTATGTATGTATGTGTATGTATGTATGTGTATGTATGTATGTATGTATGTATGTATGTATGTATGTGTGCATGCATGCATGTATGTATGTATGTATGTATGTATGAATGTATGTATGTGTGTGTGTGTGTGTGTGTGTGTGTGTGTGTGTGTGTGTGTGTGTGTGTATATCTTAGCCGCATAACTTGCTTCGGTATCCTTTGTGATTTTGGTAATGTTTTCAACGAGGGATGTATCTGTGAAAGGTCCTGTCAGTTCCCATGGAAGAATTGCTGGTTTATACAGTCTCGTGTGTTCTAGTGTTTTTGCCATCTCGTCTGCTACTTTCATTTTATTTGCCACTTCCCAGCCTGCTGGTCTTTTATGATTGGGATACCTCCCCATGTGCTGCGGTTGTCGCTGAACGTCTGGTAGGAAGGATGGTTTGCGTCTTGTGCCACATTTTCACAGTAGTTATATGTTATCTTTTTACGCCCCAGACCCAGTTGTATCATTCCCAGTGCTACCTCAATGGCTTCCTTGCAGGATCGTTTGCCTGTTCCAAGGATTGAGTCTCAAACCTGGATCTGTATGGTGTCCAACATTTTCGCTCTGGTTTCTGACACTGAGTCGTAAACAATGCTATCGGTTATCAGTTATCAGTTGGGGTATATTCATTGCACTCCGGACATGTCCATGGGTGCTCAGATCCTCCCCCAGCATATGTATCATCGTCCGGTGGCTAATAGTGCCATGTTCGAGTTTGCCTCTAATGAGAGATTTGTAGAACATCAACATTGTTTTGGTGTGGGCACCCCTACGGTTTTCTTTTCTCATTCGCAGTAAATTGATGGTCTTTCTGCATTTGTCTACAGTCTTTCGTATATGTTTTGTCCAGTTCATCGTCTCGTCTAGAGTCATTCCAAGGAAGATCGTGATGTGGGTTCTATTAATAATTTTATTGCCCTTAATGTACTGAAGTTATGTGTGTGCGAATGTTCGAGAGAGAAGACATTTGTCATACTCTGCCTACATTCCATGCCATTTGTCCACAGCCTTCTGTCCCGAGTGCTGACAATCATCTCTGATACTGATGTTTCCCGCATACAAGTGATTAAAGACTCCGCCACGGAGCAAGCACGACAGGAGGCTTCTGATCATCAGATGAGTAGCCCTTCCCCAAATATTTCAGTCCTTTACCTTCTTGGCACCCTCTGAGGAAGAGCCCACCCGGTAATAACTCCTAGTGTCTGTCTTCTGCTGTACATGTGTACCCTGTTTTCATACCTTCTACACGTTTCACACGTGTCCCTCTCATGCGCGTTGTGTCTGCTCCCAGGTCACCCCGTCATCGGGAAAGAGAATATCGTACAACCTGTGCTTTCTGCCGTCACACGTATTCTAGCAACTTCGCCCATGAGAATTCAGCTTCTTCCAGTGCCGTTCCTTTCCGTCTCGCCTCTGCATCGGTGGCTCGCTGCACAAGTTGACCTGGTTCCCACCATTTTGTCTTCTTTGTACCCCGTAGATGTCTCAATGAGCGGCACTCTCGCTCGACCCCTGGGAAGCCAGCTCTTCCTCTGGGATCTTGGTTGTGGGCTTGGGCTGTCCATCCCTCACCTCGTCTTAGCTGTGTAGCGCGGTTCTCGCAATACGACTTACACCACCATAAGTAACTTTGCAGGAGGTTTTCACTTCGGCAGACATTATGTGATCTCGTCGATTGATACAACGTGGTGTTCCACAATGCAGAGTCCCGGACTCAAGTGCGCTACAATCTTTGGAGGGATGGCTAGGTAGTCGATACGAGACAGTAAAATTTCCAGATCTTAGATGGGAGATTGTTGGCTAGCTTCGATATTAGACATTATATTCTTAGACATGTATATTGATTGATTGATTGATTGATTGATCTAGGAATCGACATCACAGAATTCGGGGCATTCCCATAAGTGCTCCGTCCCCATCCTCAGCAGCCAGCGAAATGTTCCAACACTAATAGTACCAGTAGCAATCTGATTATAAGTCCGTCTCGCCTTTCCTCTGAGCGTTGAGCGTCGGCCAGATCCCTTCGTCACTCCTCGTTGTCTCATTCTTGCCAGACCATGGTAATCCATTTGCTCCTCCGAGGTGTGCACGTGCTCCCACAAGCCCGCAACCACGTCTGCCTTGTCATGTATCAATACTCCACCAAGTTCTGCAGAGCCAGCCAATCTGTCCGCCTGTTCATTTCCCAGCACACCGGCATGCCCCGGAGAAAAGATCCGAAGCGAAGCAAGCCACTTTGCACGAGGTCTGCCCGTCCTCATCCTCGTCAGCATGCTTTCTGAGTCAGTTACAATCACGATGTGTGTGTGTGTCGTATTCTCCATCCAGCGGAGAGCCGCAGTGACTGCCTCCACTTCCATTCTTAAGCTGGATGTTGTGGTATCATATGCCAGGCTCTCCTGCCCCAAACATCGACCATTAGCTTTGGCTATGAACCCCCAGCCACTTCTCTCACCTCTTGACACCGAACCATCTGTGTAGATAATAACATCACTCGAGTGAGCATTGTCCTGAATTAGTTGCTGGGTTTCCACTTCGATGGCCCCTACTGTCCACTCCCTGCACTCCCGGCTTAATGTGATTATAACTCTGCACAAGTCTGACTGCTCCGCTGGCACTCTGAGCCACTCCTCTCCACGCCTAATGTTCTCCAAGGGGCACACCTGTCTGATCGAACCCTCCGCCTGAGCCATCCATGATTTCCCTCTTATCAGTCGCAGACCCTTAACTGCGTCCAGCGCCTCATGCAGTGGGTGGTCTGTGTCTGCAGCTACTCTGAGGTGTGCCTTCGCCTGCATCACCTTGAGC
The DNA here is from genome assembly GCA_014155875.1 of Cepaea nemoralis. Classification (NCBI taxonomy): domain Eukaryota; kingdom Metazoa; phylum Mollusca; class Gastropoda; order Stylommatophora; family Helicidae; genus Cepaea; species Cepaea nemoralis. The sequence continues at coordinate 209,549 of JACEFZ010028434.1, read as the reverse complement.
CTACCAGCAACAGTCGGCAGACCAAGGATGTAACGCATACACACTACTGGGGTGTCTCTAGTGCATCCCAGAATGACCCGCATAGCTTCGTTCTGTATGCGCTCTAACTTCACCACCTGACTCTCTGAGACAGTGAGGAGAACTAATCCATAATCAATTACTGAGAGGATCAAGTGCTGGTATAGTGTGAAAAGCATTCTCTGCTTAGGCATGTAGACAGGATCGCCAACCATATTACTGCTGTGACTTATCCAGCTCAACATTCCGATTGCCCCAGAGACAGCACGAGGCCTTTCCTGCTGCCTCACCCAGGTGTTTTTGTGTGTGCCGAGTATTCGCTTGTCCTTTGAAGCCTACGTGCTTAAGCATGTCGCACACGGCGTGAGAGATTAGACCTCTACCTCTACGGCGAAGTTTGACAGTATAGACTTCCTGTCTAAGACTTACGATCATATCACTGTACTTCTCCCTCTTGTTTGTGTACTGCTTCTCGATTCTCGATTCGTATAGAACGGTCAGCTCGATCTCCGCGCTATCAAGGATGGACGGTAAGTCTATCGCAAAGTTTTCCTTGATTCCACGTTTCTACACATCTCTAACAATGGGAATCCAGTAGTCCCTCTGTTCGCCTGCCTGGGAACAGACCCTCCTATTTTGTCGTACAATCCCAGATATCACGTGACAGTCTGACTTTCTCAGCACTGTCAGCGTGATTTTCTTTAACTGGTTCAGTGCCGACGGATAATATATCTTCAAATGTGACCCTTTATTTGGACAGAAGGATGACATATCGCCATACTAGGATCATGGTGTTATTTAGTTTTTTTCACGGTATTTTCCGCAATTTCAACGCTCAGTCAACGAAAATTTACATTATAATCATCATCGTTATATGCCATACCGATAAGCGTCGGTGGTCATGTTTTGCCATCTCACACAATCAACAGAGTCTGTGGGTCAGCTTTGTGTTCTTGTCTCGACCATGCCATTTTGCAAAGCAATATATATATATATATATATATATATATATATATATATATATATATATATATATATATATATATATATATATATATATATATATATATATTACATTGGCACCTTTCCGTCTTGACAGACGATAGTTTGGTACATTGTGCATTCAAAAAGGCTTAATAACTGTCATATGGCAATAACTACGATCCATGGCGGTGGCGAGTGTGGCTTGTAAGGCCAATTCTTGCTGCAAATGTTTGCCCACAGTAGGTGCATGTGAAAACATGGTCATTTCCACCATTTTGCACCATCTTACGTCTCTCACGCTCTGTGTGTGCTTTATCTGCAATCATTTTCTCCTTTGTCTTTATTCCATTTCTGATAGTTGCCCTCCATGCAACACGTTCAGCGGCGACGTGCTCCCATTGTGCATTATCAATGCCTGTATCAATCATGTCCCGCTTACACACATCTTTGTATCGTAGTAGAGGCCGACCCTGAGATCTCCTACCCGTCTGTAATTCACCAAAAAAGATGTCCTTTGGTATTCTACCATCATCCATCCTCCTAACGTGTCCTATCCATCTAAGTCTACGAAGACTGAGCATGGAATACACCGTCACACAACCTGATCTTTCCAATACTTCAGTATTTGTGATTTTGTCTTGCCACTTAATACCAAGTATTCTTCGCAGACACCGCATATGAAAGCTGTTTAAACGTTTCTCTTGGCGTGAGTAAGTTGTCCAGGTTTCACTGCCATAAAGAAGAGTACTAAGGACACAGGCTTGGTAGACGAGGACTTTTGTTTTGGCAGTAAGCTTCCTGTTCTCCCAGACTCTTTTTGCTAACATGTTCATTGTTGTTGCTGCCTTGCCAATCCTGATGTTGATTTCCTGATCGAGGGATAATTTGCTATTTACCTCTGATCCTAAGATATGTAAAATGGTCTACTATCTCCAGTTCGGCGTCGTCAATAAAGATTGATGGTACACCATGTGCACCTTGTGACATAATCTGTGTCTTCTTTTTGTTAATTGTTAAACCAAATTCAGAACAAGCATTGGAGAATGCAGATAGTAGATGTTGTAATTCTTCCTCGAGTGGGTCGTAATCGCAGCATCATCCGCAAAAAGCAACTCTCTGATTAGTACCCTGCTAATTTTGGTCTTGGCCTTCAATCTCTGAGCATTATAGAGGCCACCATCTGAGCGTGAGTGAATGTATATACCGTCATCCTGATCACGAAAGGCATATTTCAGTAGAAGTGAAAAGTATATCCCAAAGAGGGTGGGGGGTAGTACACAACCTTGCTTAACTCCACTCTTGATTTCAAACTCTTCTGAAGTTGAGCCATCAAACTTGATTATACCCTTCATGCCTGTGTGGAACGATTCCACAATGGACAGAAGAGTTGGTGGACAGCCAATCTTCTTTAGTGCTTTGAACAGACCCTCACGACTGACCAAATCGAATGCCTTTGTGAGGTCGATGAAGGCAATAAACAGTGGCTGATTTTGTTCCCGGCATTTTTCTTGCATCTGTCGCAATGAGAATATCATATCAATGGTAGACCGGTTCTGACGGAAGCCGCACTGTGATTCGGGGTAGACTTGATCTCCCAGGACTTGAAGTCTGCGCAGGACAATTCTGGCAAATACTTTCCCAACAATACACAGAAGTGAGATACCCCTATAGTTGTTGCAGTCGCTCCGATCTCCCTTGTTCTTGTACAGCGTTATGATGTTTGAATCTTTGAAATCCTGTGGGACTTGTCCTTCTCGCCAGCATAGCTCTATTAGCTGGTGGATCTGTAGAGCGAGGGTGTCTTGCCCACTCCTGATCACCTCTATTGGAATCCCATCCTTACCTGGAGCCTTGCCAGATGCAAGCTCATTTATAGCACACTTAACTTCTGTTATAGTGGGAAGTGTGTCCAGGTGGTCAAGAGTTGGCTAGGGCCTCTATGGCGTTGAGGGCATCATCCGCTAGCTTGGTCTCACTTGAGTAAAGCTCTAAATAGTGCTCGACCCATCTATCCATCTGCTGTTTCTTATCAGTGATGATTTCTCCAGTCAAGGTTTTCAGCGGTGCACTTCTTTTGATCATTGGACCACAGGCTTTCTTTATCCCTTCATACATGCTTCTGATGTTTCCCTTATCACTTGCGATTTGAATGGACTCACATAACTTGATCCAATAGTCATTCGCACACTGCCTGGCAGCCTTTTGTACATCCTTCCTCGCTTGCTTCAGCTCACTCAGAGTGTTACGCGTTGGTCTTTCCTTGTTTCTTAAGAGAGCTATCTTCTTTTTATCAATCAAGGGCTGCAGTATCTGGCTGTTTGCCGCAAACCAGTCCTGCCTCTTATGATCCACAGTGCCGTAAACCCCTACCGCTGTTTTATAAATAGTTTCCTTAAGTTTACTCCATTTATCATTTACTATACAATTTTCTGATGTATCATTGAAAGCGTCCTCAAGTTGCTGTTGAAATTCAAAGCACTTTCCAGGATCGTGAGTGTTAATAATATTAATCCTGGGGCTAGACTTGTGTTTAGCTGTGTAGATTCTCTTTGGTCTCAGTCTAACCCTTGCAACAACCAAAGAATGATCTGTATCACAGTCAGCACTGTGGTAACTTCGAGTTAATGATGTATGGTTCAGATGTTGTCTCCGTGTGATAATGAAGTCCAGCTGATGCCAATGGCCGGATCTTGGATGTTTCCATGTGACCTTATGCATCTCTTTTGTTTTAAAAAAGGAGTTTGTAATACATAGGTCATTTCTAGTGCAATGCTCCAGCAGCCTTTGCCCATTATCATTCATGCGACCGATGTTGTATTTTCCAAGGCACACTGGCCATGAACTCGAGTCCTTGCCCACACGAGCATTGAAATCACCGAGCATATAAATGTAGTCGGATTTTGGAACTGCCTTGATCGCAGAGTCTAGCTGCTCATAGAACGTATCTTTCACATCATCAGAGGAAGTGAGTGTCGGTGCATATGCAGTGAGAATGGTGGCAAATCCACAAGAGGTTGCCAAGCGCAGTGATAATAATCTTTCATTACCTCCAGCTGCGATATCAATCATTCCCAGTAGCGAATTCTTCACTGCAAAGCCCACACCGTGTTGCCTTTTTTCTGCCTGCCCTCTTCCCTTCCAAAAAAAGGTGTAATTGTTTTCCCTGAGTGACCCTTCCTCAGCGAGGCGAGTCTCCTGCAGGCCAGCAATATCAATGTTAAGGCGATTGAGTTCAGCATCAATCACAGCCGTTTTTCTCACATCGTCAATATTTGTCAAGTCAGTGGAAAATCCTGGACACATGGTTCTCACGTTCCAGGTTGCAAGCCGTAGCTTGAGGTTTCTATTATTCTTTTTATTAGTACCTGGTGCATTGGTTTTACAGCCTGCGATTCAGATTTTGTCCTAGCCCCAAGCACCCATTGAAGCAGGCAGGCTGTGGCGGATCAGCACCCAATTGGCCGGGGGCTGCCCAGCTTGAGGCGGGCGGTAGCTGATCAGTGACACCTGTAGGTGTCTCCCACCGTCAGAGGCAACGCGTGGCGCCCCATGTCTACGCCAACTGACAAGGACTTATAACCCGTAACAGTTGCCTCTCGCTTTGATTCCGAGACCGGTTAAGACCAGGGATGGAGTTATTGCCTCACCATAGCACAAAGCCTGGGCTAAAATAAAGAAACCAAGTGTTGCCCATGCAGCATGATCCCTCTGTCGGCCTGCCTAGTTCACTCCAGAGGAAAGTTAACACCTACACATCTGGAACAAGACAAGCTGCAGAAGCTGCCGGATCAGCAAAGCAATGCTCTAACTGTCCGCCTGTCGGAGCTTCGATCCTAGACCAGCTGCCAACCAAGGCTTAGGGCCTGGTCTGCCCTGCCATGACTTATTTTGTCTTTGGGTTGCATTTCCTCGCACCAGGATAAGGCTAGTACCCTCCCAATTGCACTCTTCCGCCCGAAGCCGTTGGCACAATGTGGGGTGTCGGGTTTGGTAAGCGCCGCACAACATTCGGCGCTGACAGAAAGCAGGTAGTACCGTCTACTGTCATACGGTAGCTCAGTCATATCTGACTAAGACCTGACTCCTATATCTCATCTCATCTCATCTCATCATGTTCCTCTTGTACCTTGCGGTGTCGAGGTGAAGTATAAACTTCGTGAGAGTGCCCGGTTATGGGCTTCGTATATCGACATTCCCATGGATTCTGTTATTCCCTCAGTCCAACGTTTACGTGGTCGGCCTCTTCCTCTGTTTCCATCTGGTCTGTACATCATTGCTTGTTGTGGCATGCTGTTGACTGGTAGCCTACTTGCATGGCCAAACCATTTGACTTGCTGCTTTCTAATAAAATCTAGAGCAGCTTTAACCCCTACTTTAGTCCTGATTTCTTCATTTCTGATCTTATCTCTTCTTGATACGTTGAGTATTCTTCTCAGAAACCTCATTTCTGTTGTTGTGATTTTTCTTTTCTCTTTTTCTGTCATTGTCCAGGTTTGGCATTGGTAGCAGAGAGTTGGTAGGAAGATTGTGTTGTAAAGTGCTTTCTTAGTAGTTATTGATACATGTTTGTTCTTTAGTATTGGTGCCATTTGTCCAATGAGTTGATTTGCCTTATTGCATCTATTTTCGATCTCGTCTTCTGATCTGCCATTTGATGATATTATACTTCCTAGGTACTTGAAGCTCTTTACTTGTTTCAAGGGATGTTCGTTTAGGTGAATTGTTGCTGTTTGTTCTTCTTTAGTTATAGTCATTACCTCTGTTTTGCTTGTGCTAATTTTCATGTTATGTTCCCTACACATTTCGTTTAGACTATTCATGTGGTCTTGTAATTCAGCTTCTGATTTTGCTATTAGTGCTTGGTCGTCCGCAAACAGGAGTTCTCTAATGGTTAGATTTGCAGATGGTTCTTCTTCTGTGTTCTCGTCATGCGGTATTCTTGCTGTCTCTGCTTGGCTGGTTTCTTTACATATGTTGTCTATATATGTTATGAACAAGAGAGGGGACAGGACACAACCTTGTCGTACTCCAGATCTTATGGTGAAGGGTTTTGAGTGTTCTCCAGTTGCTCTCACTATGCATTCACTGTTGTTGTATAAACTTCTGCATAGGTTTGTTAGATGTGTACTCACTCCATATTGTTTAAGGATTTCCCACAGCTTGTTTCTATCTACCCTATCAAATGCCTTTTCTTGGTCGACAAAGGCTAAGTAGAGTGTTTCATTGAATTCAATTGATTTTTCTATAAGTTGTCTAAGAGCAAAAATGGCGTCTGTGCATCCTTTGTTTTTCCTAAATCCAAGCTGCGTTTCGCTTAGCTGGGGTTCTAAAGTAGTTCGTAATCTTTTTTCAAGAATTTTGCAAAATATTTTCCCAGTATGACTCAACAGTGAAATGCCTCTGTATTGTGTGCAATCTCTTTTGCTGCCTTTGTTTTTCCAAATTGGGATAATTATGGCATTTCCCCAGTCTCGTGGTGTCTGTTGTTCTACCCAAACATGGTTGAATAGTCTATGTAGCCAAGCTGTTCCTACTTCCCTTGCTGCTTTAATTAGTTCATTTGGTATTTCATCCTGTCCTGGTGATTTGTTTAATGGGGCTAATCTGATGGCTTCTATAATTTCTTCTTTTAGTATGTCTGGTTCTAGTTCCTCGGTGACATCTGTGTAGGTCTCTTGAATTCCTGTGACATCTGATGGGATGTTGAGAAGTTGTTCGAAATACTGCTTCCATCTTATTAGGATCTGTTTTTGTTCACTTATTGGTTCTCCATTTTCGCTGTTAATTATTTCAGTTGGGTCAAAGGGTTCTCCTCTGGTTCGCATTGCACTTATCTTTTTGTAGAAGTTTCTGGTTGCCTCCTTGTAGTTTTTATTTAGGGTTTCTCCATACTCTTCCCAGTCTTTTTGTTTTTCCCTCTTTACTATTCTACTCACATGTCTTCTCGCTATTCTGTATTCTCTGTAATCACATTCCTGTTTGCTCTTCAACCACTTTTTATATTTTTCCTTTTTTTCTTTTACCGCTTTCTTTACTTCTGCGTTCCACCAACTTGTTATTTTCTTTATCCGTGTTTTGCGTTTTTTCGTGGTTCCGCATGTTATTTTTGCAGTATTTAAAATGCTTGATTTGAATATCTCCCATTCTTCTTCCACTGTTTTTCTTTCCGTAGGTAATTTTACAAAGAGTTCAGTTAGTTCTTTCTCATAATTTTCCCTTACTGCCTCGTCTTTAAGGTTTTTTAAGTTTACTGATTCGCATGGCATGTATTTTCCTGCTCTTTGTCTTCTTCTTCTAATGGTTCTTATTGTGGCAACGACTGCTTTATGATCTGTGTTTATACTGAAATTGGGCACTGCTCTTGCATCTAATATATTTCTCTTTCTGTTATTTCTTGTTAATATAAAATCAATTTGGCTTTTAGTATCTAGATTGTTCCATTTATACCAGGTGTATACTTGCGAATCTTTATGTTTATAGAATGTGTTTGTTATATAGAGGTCGTGTTGGCTGCAAAGCTCTATCAGTCTACTTCCGTTATCATTCCTTTCATTTTGCTGATCTCCAAATGCTCCCAGGTGTTTTTCTATGCCCACTCTGTTATGTCCTAGTCTTGCATTGAAGTCTCCCATAACTATGATGTTGTCCTGCTTATCTATTTTGTTTAGCACATCATGTATGTCTTCGTAGAAGTCCTCGCATTCTTGCTCATTATTGTTTGCATTACATGGTGCGTATATCTGTACATATGTTGTGATTGTTTGTTCTTTTATTCTCACTGTTATGATTCTTTCTGATATATATTTTATTTCTAGTATTCCTCTTGCTAGCCGTGGTTCGATGACTATTCCCACACCGTGTCTTGCCCTTTCTTGCTGTTCTACTCCAGAGTAAACAAACGTGTAACTGCGGTGGAGCTCCTTGCATCCTTTCCCTTTTGTTCTGGTGTCCGCTATTCCCATCAGACCAATATTCCTCTTCTCCATTGTTTCTATAAGCTCTTCTTCTTTACTATTGAAACCACAGACGTTCATTGTGCCTATTTTTTGAATCGCTGATCTATCTCGTAGTCCATTAACATTGCCGGGTCGATAGCCGTTTGGGTCAGTCCGTTTATACTTCTTGGTTTTTCTACGAGCAGTATGAAGATCCCCTGCCGGCTTGCTAGGCCAGTCGCAGGTTTAGGACACTAATCTGACCACAGGGAGTCCATCCCCTATGGCGAGCCATAGCCCCGTTAGCCCATGACCTCGCGGTCATGGTTGCCCGGTCTGCACCACTTGGAGGTGGGGGTTGACTTGTGTAGTCTGCGGGTCATCGGCAGGCTACTAATTTTCGCTCTTCACCCCTCCTGGGAGAGGCTAGCCGATCCTAACCCTGCTGGCTGCAGGGCCAGGCGCATTCCACACCTTACAGACCTTGACTCCTATATATATATATATATATATATATATATATATATATATATATATATATATATATATATATATATATATATATATATATATATATATATATATATATATATACCTCTCAGCATTCCTCTTGTTTATTTTTCCCTTAATCCTGCCAGTTGTCACCAAGTTTACAAGCTTATTTCTTCTCATAACGTATCCAAATCTTGTTGACTGTCCACTTCTAATTTCTCTAAACAGTTTACAGTTTTCACCTGGACTTCATCATCACACTGAGACTAATTCTGAACTAAACATCATTAACTCGAGGTTACCACAGTGCTGACTCTGATACGTATCATTCTTTGGTTGTTGCAATGCTGTCTACCAACTCTTCTGTCCATTGTGGAATCGTTCCACACAGGCATGAAGGGTATAATCTATTTTGATGGTGCAACTTCAGAAGAGTTTGAAATCAAGAGTGGAGTTAAGCAAGGTTGTGTACTATTCCCCACCCTCTATGGAGTATACTTTTCACTTCTACCGAAATATGCCTTTCGTGACCAGGATGGTGGTATATACATTCACTCACGCTTAGATGGCGGCCTCTATAATGCTCAGAGATTGAAGGCCAAGACCAAAGTTCGGAGGGTACTAATCAGAGAGTTGCTTTTTGCAGATGATGCTGTAGTTACGACCCACTCTGAGGAAGAATTACGATATCTACTATCTGCATTCTCCAATGCTTGTTCTGAATTTGATTTAACAATTAACAAAAAGAAGACACAGATTATGTCACAAGGTGCACATGGGGTACCATCAATCTTTATTTTCGACGCCGAACTGGAGATAGTAGACCATTTTACATATCTAGGATCAGAGGTAAATAGCAACTTATCCCAGATCAGAAAATCAATATCAGGATTGGCAAGGCAGCAACAAAAATGAACATGTTAGCAAAAGAGTCTGGGAGAACAGGAAGCTTACTGGCAAAACAAAATTCCTCGTCTACCAAGCCTGTGTCCTTAGTACTTTTCTTTATGGCAGTGAAACCTGGACAACTTACGTACACCAAGAGAAACGTTTAAACAACTTTCATATGCGTGTCTGCGAATAATACCTGGTATTAAGTGGCAAGAGAAAATCACAAATACTCAAGTATTGGAAATATCAGGTTGTGTGACGATTTGTTCATGCTCAGTCTTCATAGACTTAGATGGATAGGACATGTTAGGAGGATGGATGCTGGTAGAATACAAAAGGATATCTTGTTTGGTGAATTACAGATGGGTAGGAGATCTCAGGGTCGATCTCTACTACGATACAAAGATGAGTTAAGCGGGGCATGATTGATACAGGCATTGACAATGAAAATTGGGAGCAAGTCACCGCTGAACGTGTTGCATGGAGGGCAGCTATCAGAAATGGAATAAAGACAAAGGAGAAAATGATTGCAGATAAGTCACACACCGAGAGTGCGAGACGTACGATGATGCATGATGGTGGACATGACCATGTGTTCACATGCATCAACTGTGAACGAACATTTACAGCGCGAATTTGTCTAATCAGTCACATTCGCTACCGCCATGGACCATAGTTATTATGCCTTTATGAAGCACAATGTAACAAAATATCGCCTGTCAAGATACCAAGTTGCCAATGTACATCTTACATAGAAGAGAACTACTAAATACCACCATTTTTTACCTCTATGTCTTAGGATAAAAGAGCAGGACTGAATATCACCTTTAATTAGCTCTATATTGTCGGATAAAAGGGACTGAATACCACTATTATTTATCTCTGTATTTTAGGATAGAAGAGAAAGACTAAATACTACCTGTATTTATCTTTATATCTTAGGATAGAACAGAAATACAAAATAGCACTATCAGTTACCTCTATATCTTTGGATAGAAGTTAGTTAGTTGCATATCATTTACAGGACGTTGCAGTCAACACCATATATATTTTATTTTTTTTGCTGTTGTGATCTCTTGGCAAATGTTAGGTTCAGTAGTTTGCGATTGCTTTCTGAACAACCGGCATCCATAACATCCCCCCCCCTTTCTAAAAACAAAAAAAAATACAACTCAATGTGGTCTGCTGCCAAATCGCGCTCTGCTGTGTTTCAAACGTGGGTATGCGGGGTCACGAAGAGTGTCCATGACCCTTTCGCTGCGGAGCCGGCTAGGATAGAAGAGAAAGAATAAATGGCACCATTGTTTACATCTATATCTTAGGATAGAAGAGGAAGGGCTAAATTCCACAATTAATTACTCTTATAACTTAGGATAGAAGAAAAAAAAAAGTCGCTTAAAAGTCGACAGGGTCGACTTCATTGCACCGGGTTTTTATCCCATATTGCTCAGTCTCTTTCCGCAGCGCGGAAAGCATCGCACAAAGCACGAACTCTGTAGCTCTAGCGACAACCCACAGTGTCAACAACCTAGTTTATACAGGCATACAGGGATTCTTCACTTATACCGCACGAATATCAACTCGTAAGTGTACAAAGGGTAAAGTCGCTTTATTACGTACTGAATACAATCTGCTCCACGAGCTTACATAAACATTCATATATGCACATCATCACAATCAATACAATCCTAACAATACTAAGTACAATCTCTAACTGTCCTAATCCTAGCTTAAGTCACTACACTACTGTGCCCTGTAAACCACACAGTGGTCAGGGTGAATACATCAACTTGTCTCCTCAACCGTCCAGTCTCGTCTGCCTAACCTTTGCAGCGTTGTCCAGCTGCGGACCTGTGACTCCTCGTGCGTCAGCAAGGTTGCGTGCTCTGTTACCTCGCACGCAGTTCAGTAGCCTGTCACTAGTTACTGTGCTAGAGTTAGTGCTGTTTACGGGTACTTCCCGTGGTTATCGCCTTCTACTCCAATCTGGGAGTAAATCCCTGTCATGTCCTACCTTGTCCTACTTATGACACGTGCGTGTCCTGTCGGAGAACTGTTTAAGAGTTCTATCTTCTACTTCTGTCCCTTTATTCTCTATTCCCTGGTAAGGGATGTTATCTCTATCCTGTCTTAGTCTTATCCCTAACTTCTATCCTTCTATTACTTCTGTCCTCTCATTCAGCTCCTTGACATACAGGAGTCTCCGAAAAATGTAACTCGTGAACGGAAGGACGCGGCCCGGAATCGAACCCACACCCTTCGGAGCCCGAGTTAAACGGCTTGTCCACTTCGCCACGAAGATTACTTAGGATAGAAGATAACGACTAAATACTACCAAATATATATCTCTATATCTTAGGATAGAAGATAAAACACTAAATATCAAAATTATTTACCTTTATATCTTAGGATGAAAGAGAAAGACTAAATGCCACCATTATTTACCTATATATCTTATGATATAAAAGGAAACGGCTGTCCAGACAACTCCATCCATCCATCCTGTGCCATGCCGGTACGCCATCTCACTCGATCACCAGAGTCGTGGATCAGCTCCGTGTTCCAGTCTCGACCGTGCCACGTGGCAAGGCCATCCAGGTATTTACTTCTCTGTCTTCCCCTTGGTCTCTTCCCTTCGATCTTGCCAGTCGTCACCAAGTTCTCCAATTCATTTCTTCTCATAACATGCCCAAACAATATTGACTGTCTACGTCTGATGACTCTAATCAGTTTACGATCTTCATTTGCTTCTTGAAGGACTTGTTCATTGGTTTTCCCGTCTGTCCTTGGTATTCTCTAGAAAACTAGAAAGTTTAAAACGGAATGATGCAGAGGCAGACCAAGATAAATGACTCTTGATGGACTGAGACGGTGGCATGGAGGAATATCATATGCAGAGTTGACCCGGAACACCAAAGACCGCGATCTGTGGAGAGACATGAACACCTACGCCAGCTGTCAGGGAACCTGATTTTGATGATGAGAAGAGGAAAGTATAAACAAAACTATTTCTTGTGGTGGTGCACGAGACATGTAACAGTACCTGCCGTCAGTATTTTAAGTCAAACTGCTTCCTCTATTTTCGTCAGCTTGCTGTCTGAAATAGTCACAGACGAGCCGCACACTCCAGACCATTCTGTTACGTGGTCTGGTAATGTAATTAGGATGTTTATATTATTATTTAAACAACGAAGGCACACGCAATGGATTGCACGATCTGGCTGGACTGGAGCCTCGTCGTCTTGATAGACATTTGGCATTACCAGAAAGCAGGTAGTAACGACTACTGTTATACGGTTTCTCAGTCATATCGAAGTCCTGACTATGTAATGTGGTTATGTTATATTCTTATTTGAAGAACGGAGACACGAGCAATAGATAAAAATACAGCAATTTCAACAATAAAGACACAAACGTAGATGTCACGATTTATGGCCTGGCATATTTCGCTGCATCTCGTCAGCTTTATACTGCAGAATTCTCACTATCTAAACTAAAGCAAAACGATAAATTCTTCAAGCTGAACACTCGACACGTTTAATGCGAGAGGAATGACTTCATTTTAGGGGTTTTATGCGATCTGGCTCATTTTCTATCTGCAGAACAGCAAGGCACTTGTTGAGAGCATCATGTTAAGCGAAATATGCAAAGCAATAAATTGTGCAATCTATTATTTGTGTATTTGTTGTTGAAATTCATTATGGGAAAACATTGTTTTGGGTTATGTCTGCCGTAAACCGAGGCAACGAAATCAGGTCCAAAATAAACAAAACAAAAAACATACGACGAACGACGAAGAAGAAGAATAACAATAGCATAGTTAGTAGTTAGTTGCGGTTCCAAATTCACGGCAGTGGGTCACCCTATAATTCTTCGTTCCTGTGTCAGTGAATATCGCTGCCTCATGTAAAAAGTGGACAGACAGGATAAATCAACAGCACGCACATAACAGGCTGTGTTAAGTGCGTGGGGAGATACTGTGAGCTGTGGATGTAACGTGCAATAATTTTACATCTGTCCGCGGTGGTTTGTAGTGTGACTAAAATAATCAGATAAATGGCGGCCGTTTGGTTGCTGAACTAGCTGATTTTGTTGTATGCAGAAATGTGTGTGCAACTGCTGGTTTTCTTGTTACAGACACTTCAATAGACCATGAACTGTAATTTTACTTGCGGACTGTTGTGTGTGGCAATCTGGCAGCGGTATAATATAAGCCTATACGTGCTGTTGGTTTGTCGGTACTGTTGCTTGTTCCACTTTCACATGGGGCATTTAGGAGCATGATGTGTGATATTCACGAAGAAGAAGAATAACAATAGCATAGTTAGTAGTTAGTTGCGGTTCCAAATTCACGGCAGTGGGTCACCCTATAATTCTTCGTTCCTGTGTCAGTGAATATCGCTGCCTCATGTAAAAAGTGGACAGACAGGATAAATCAACAGCACGCACATAACAGGCTGTGTTAAGTGCGTGGGGAGATACTGTGAGCTGTGGATGTAACGTGCAATAATTTTACATCTGTCCGCGGTGGTTTGTAGTGTGACTAAAATAATCAGATAAATGGCGGCCGTTTGGTTGCTGAACTAGCTGATTTTGTTGTATGCAGAAATGTGTGTGCAACTGCTGGTTTTCTTGTTACAGACACTTCAATAGACCATGAACTGTAATTTTACTTGCGGACTGTTGTGTGTGGCAATCTGGCAGCGGTATAATATAAGCCTATACGTGCTGTTGGTTTGTCGGTACTGTTGCTTGTTCCACTTTCACATGGGGCATTTAGGAGCATGATGTGTGATATTCACTGGTACAGGAACGGAGCATTATGGGATGACCCTGTGTCTTGGATTAAGAACCACATTAACACACATGTATTGCTCGGCGCTCATAGAAGTACAACAATAAAGTAAACACTAGAGGAGACAATAGACACCATACAAATTGAAAGCTATAATTACCAACCGGGATTTGAACCTATCACTTCAGATGATAAGAGCGCCTCTCTGCAGAGAGACTAGTTGCTTCGAAGAGTATTGAAGTGATACATAGAACCTGCACTTTTGTAACGATGCGAAACGAGGAAATGAGCAGACAAGCTGGAAAACATTTAATGACAGTGGAAATATGGTTTCTGACGAAAGTATAAATAGTATCATAGACATATAGAAAAACCAATGAGCAAGTCCCACAAGAGGCAAATGAAAATTGTAAACTGATTATATAAAGCAGATGTAGAGAGGGAAAAGTTTTGTGAAATGCTATAAGACGACATAAAGAACAGACCTTGGAAACCAGAGAACATCGTGACAAATGGCAAGATTAAGGAGAAAAGAACATGCGGAAGGCAGAGAAGTAAACACCTGGATACAATGACCACATGGAATGGTCGAGACAAGAAGACTGTGCAGATCCGTGACTGCTGATAATGTGAGATGACGAAACCTAACGGCGAACGCTTATCTGCATGACACAAGATGATGATGAGGGTTTCCAATAGTCTGTTCTTATTTGAGTGTCAAATATTACAAGTGTGTATAATTATGAACTGTTGACGAGATTCAGTGTGTTGTGTTTATATCATGCCTATGACTATGTCATCTTTAATTGGATATGTCAGCATTGATTGAACATGTCAGCATTAGTTGGACATTTCAGCATTAATTGGACATTTCAGCATTAGTTGGATATATCAGCATTAATTGGACATGGAAGCATTAGCTGGATATATCAGCATTAGTTGGATATATCAGCATTAGTTGAACATGTCAGCATTAGTTGGATATATCAGCATTAGTTGGACATGGAATCATTAGTTGGATATATCAGCATTAGTTGAACATGTCAGCATTAGTTGGATATATCAGCATTAGTTGGACATGGAATCATTAGTTGGATATATCAGCATTAGTTGGACATGGAAGCATTAGTTGGATATATCAGCATTAGTTGGACATGGAAGCATTAGTTGGATATATCAGCATTAGTTGGATATATCAGCATTAGTTGGATATATCAGCATTAGTTGAACATGTCAGCATTAGTTGGATATATCAGCATTAGTTGGACATGGAAGCATTAGTTGGATATATCAGCATTAGTTGAACATGGAAGCATTAATTGGATATATCAGCATTAGTTGAACATGGAAGCATTAGTTGGATGTATCAGCATTAGTTGAACATGGAAGCATTAGTTGGATGTATCAGCATTAGTTGGATATATCAGCATTAGTTGTACATGGAAGCATGAGTTGGACATGGAAGCATTAGTTGGACATGGAAGCATTAGTTGGATATATCAGCATTAGTTTTACATTTCAGCATTAGTTGGATATATCAGCATTAGTTGAACATGGAAGCATTAATTGGATATATCAGCATTAGTCGGACATGGAAGCATTAGTTGGATATATCAGCATTAGTTGGATATATCAGCATTAGTTGGATATATCAGCATTTGTTGAACATGGAAGCATTAGTTGGATGTATCAGCATTAGTTGAACATGGAAGCATTAGTTGGATGTATCAGCATTAGTTGGATATATCAGCATTAGTTGTACATGGAAGCATTAGTTGTACATGGAAGCATTAGTTGGACATGGAAGCCTTAGTTGGACATGGAAGCATTAGTTGGACATTTCAGCAATAGTTGGATGTATCAGCATTAGTTGGATATATCAGCATTAGTTGAACATTTCAGCATTAGTTGGACATGGATGCATTAGTTGGATATATCAGCATTAGTTGGATATATCAGCATTAGTTGAACATGTCAGCATTAGTTGGACATTTCAGCATTAGTTGGATGTATCAGCATTAGTTGGACATTTCAGCATTAGTTGGACATTTCAGCATTAGTTGAACATGTTAGCATTAGTTGGACATGTTAGCATTACTTGGACATTTCAGCATTACTTGGACATTTCAGCATTACTAGGACATTTCAGCATTAGTTGGATATATCAGCATTAGTTGCACATGTTAGCATTAGTTGGATATATCAGCATTAGTTGCACATGTCAGCATTAGTTGGACATGTTAGCATTACTTTGACATTTCAGCTTTAGTTGGATATATCAGCATTAGTTGGACATTTCAGCATTAGTTATATATATCAGCATTACTTTGACATTTCAGCATTACTAGGACATGTCAGCATTACTTGGACATGTCAGCATTAGTTGAACATGTCAGCATTAGTTGAACATGTCGGCATTAGTTGAACATGTCAGCATTAGTTGAACAATGCAGCATTAGTTGAACATGTCAGCATTACTTGGACATGTCAGCATTAGTTGAACATGTCAGCATTTGTTGGACATGTCAGCATTAGTTGGACATGTCAGCATTATTTGGAAATGACATAATTAGTTATTAGTTGGACATGTTGTGGCTGCATACAAACTTTGAAACAGTCAAACACAATTCTCTTCAAGAACAACAAGGGCAAATTGTGTCAAATTCACAATATATTCTTTAATTTATTGTTGTTTGTCCATCAAGAATGATATTGACCATTCATTCCATCCAGTGGGGTTGAAAGTATGAAGCCGTGAGTTCTAAGATGACTGATATGGCCTATTTTGGTTCGAAATGGTCTTTGACATTGTGGGCAAAGAATGCTTGACTTTTCAGGAGGAGGATTTCCTGCAGTGGGTTTTCTGCCCAGCTTTACTTCACAGCTCTTGCAGTCCTGGTTGCTTCACAAGTGACTGAAATCTTGAGTAATGCTGTACGCCACGAATATTTGTTTTGGCAGCAGTCTACAAGGTATCAGTGAGATTTTCAGAGTGTCTTTAAAGCGTTTCCTCTAGCCGCCTTGAGAGCGTTTACCACAACGCAGCTCGCAGTAAAAAAAAAAAAAAACATAATGTAGGGAGTCTGTCATCTGGCATGCGAGTTAAGTGACCAGCCCAGAGAATCAGATTCTTCATTAGTAGAGTGTGGATACTGGGCATGGACGCTCTTTCTAGGACTTCAGTCTACGGGATCTTTTTAATTTATTAAAATGAAAACAAAGACACGTGATGAGATTGCGTACACAATTCATGAAGCCAGATTTGAGGCCATTTTCATAAAATGCTAACAGAACAAGTCAATACAACCAGTGAAAACTGGCATTATCAAAGAGTGTGGAAGTTCAGCGCTATTCACGTCACACCAGTAACATTCAGTGTTACAGGCCACACTGTGATTGTATGTTACAGGCTACACTGTGATTGTGTGTTACAGGGGACAATGTGATTGTGTGTTACAGGAGACACTGTGATTGTGTTAAAGGAGACACTGTGATTGTGTGTTACAGGCGACACTGTGATTGTGTTACAGCAGACACTGTGGATGTGTGTTACAGTAGACACTGTGATTGTGTTACAGGCCACAATGTGATTGTGTGTTACAGTAGACACTGTGATTGTGTGTTACATGCTACACTGTGATTGTGTGTTACAGAAGACACTGCGATTGTGTGTTACAGGCGACACTGTGATTATTGTCAGGGTCTTAAACCTGGCTCGTTATACCTAACACATGTGAGACAAGTACAAGTACAAAATGATTGGACTTGACACACAACGACACTAAGTTCAATGGATTTATTTACAAGTCACATGCAATACGATCTAGTTTGGCATGTGATGATCATTACAATACATATACAATACATTAACACACTTACAGACAAAACCCTCAGCTTCACAGTCTATCTCACAAGATATACAAGCACTCGACTTTCGGGCACAGAACTACACAAAGCCTTTCTCAACCCACACGTCCTGTCCTGTGCGAGTACCCAAGCGGTCTGTCTGTTTCTCGCAAAGCGCTTTCCCTCTGTGGATTGGCTTCACGAGGACTGCGTGCGTCTTGCTTTGTCCTTGCCTGACCGCTGACTATCACGTCAGCCAGCAACCTGCGGGCAGGTAACTAGTACTCGCCTGGCGGGCGTAACGATGTTACTGCATCCCGGTTGGGGACTATTCGCCTGGCGGGCGTAACGATGTTCCTGCATCTCGGTTGGAGACATTCGAGATTCTGACACGCTCCCCCGGGGCTTATTCATGAAAGATCTTATATTTCATGTATAATCTATATATATACAGGGTTAATATTTTAACCATGTCAGAATCGACCTTTCTGTTGTTATGTAAGGCATAGAAATACATAAGAATACATATATTGGCATAGAAATACATAAGAAATGCAAGTTGTATGTTTAAGACATGTGGTGTTCAATCTTTACCACTTTCCAAGTTTCATCCTCTCGATGGATGATCACCTGAGTTGCAATATTGACCCAGTCAGATCGGTAGCACCAGCTTCCAAAGCAACTACCTCGCAACCTCTTAAAAAAAAGTAATAATATGCTTTTTGTAACAAAAACATCAGGTAAGACTGTAATACGTCTTTTTATAAGCCGTATTCAACGCTCGAGCTCCGACCTCATTTGGCCGGGAGCTCTTCCGTCGGTCTACAACGTCGGTAACCCTATACCATGCCCAGTTGATGACTTCTTGGAGTGTTAACAATCTGGCAACACCATGGCTATTTATATACAACACATATTCGAATACATTTCAATTTACCGCCCTTAGTGTAATCATGTAACAACAATTAAATGAAAGGGACATAATTTCAAAAACTATCAAATCTAATCTATTACAATTATTCTTCTATTTCTCAGCGTCATAGCTTGATGCTTTTCCCTACTAGCGAAAAAATGTCGATAGTGTGAATAAGTTAATCA
Source organism: Cepaea nemoralis (assembly GCA_014155875.1). Lineage (NCBI taxonomy): Eukaryota > Metazoa > Mollusca > Gastropoda > Stylommatophora > Helicidae > Cepaea > Cepaea nemoralis. The sequence continues at coordinate 190,490 of JACEFZ010028434.1, read as the reverse complement.
AGATATGATTCTAAGATTACACTAGTTGAAAAAATGTTAATACACAATTCGTGTATTCGAAATTGGTGTTTCATAATTATTTTAGAAGCGTCATACATTTTTAAGGTTTTGTTTATCGTCTGCTAATTTTGGTTTAAATTTACAAATTATCCGGAAGTACACACGAACAGCTGATGTTGTTGAAAATTCTATCACACACTTGTTCCGGTCTGATGTAGCAATTCGGAATGTGAAACTGTTCTGATAGTTCATGTGTTCGTTGTTTCACTGGAAAACTTCTGGATTTCGATTGACTGCAGTGGTGTAAATGTCAAAGTTCAGTTCACTCTTTCAGTCACGGATTAAAATATCACTGGATATGTTCCACTCGCAGATACCACTGATAACTTGGATATTTCGCTTGAGGTAAGTTCAGAGCGAATGTGGCACTGTTCTTGTTTCGTAATATGTAAAATTAATATTGTTCGCTTTCTACCACACGCTACACAATTATTCAAGACAATTACTACATTAATAATAAAATAAGAAAAATATATATAGTGGGAATGAACCCTATCACATCACATAATAGACGTACACAGCTTTCGTGGAAAAAACTTCACTGATGGCTGTGTTGGTCTGAGTGTTTTCTAACACACTGCACTCAGACATTAGTGCTTACTGGGTCGTTCGGACAACGGGACAAAAGATCAGCAATCGTGTTGGTTCTGCCAGCGATATGTCGAACTTCAAAGCTGTAATCTTGCAGCAAAAGAGACCAGCGCGCTATCATCTGGTTGGTAGGTACTCCTGAAGTAATAAATTTTAATGGGCTATTGTCGGACTCTACAATAAAATGACGTCCCAGGAGGAATCTGGACAATTTAGTTATACCCACCACTAGAGCAAGGGCTTCCAATTGTGGTGTCGACCAAGCGCGTTCTCTTGGTTTCAATTTTCTAGAGACGTAGTATACAGGATGTAGAATGTTGTCATGTTCCTGTAACAGAACTGCCCCAATCGCCACGGAGCTCGCGTCTGTGCGTAATCTGAAAGGAATATGTAAATTTGGCAATTTGAGAATGGGATTCTTTAAACTATTCTCAGAAAAATAAGATAACACTTTCTGGAATGCAAATTTTAGGCATTCATTGTTTACAATCTTTTCAGGTTGGTTTTTCGTTAGTAGGTTAGTAAATTTTTCTGTCAGTTCAGCAAAATCTGGTATGAACTGCCTATAATAATTTAATAGTCCTAACACACTTCTGACTTGCTTCTTCGTAGTCGGAAGTGAGAGTTTCAGTATTTTGGACACGATGTTATCGTCTGTCGTGACAAAGCCATTAGATATTTTATACCCCAAGAAGGAGATTTCTTGATAGGCTATGTCTACTTTTGTAGGCTTCACCGTCAGTCCGTGCTGTCTGATCCGTTCAAATGTCTGCTGTAATGTCTTTATGTGGTCTGTCATCGTCTTTGTGTGAACACAAATGTCGTCCATGTAACAGATAATGTTTGGTATGTCCACTAGTAAAAGTCGTGTCATACGTACGAATGTCGCTGGGGCATTGACCAGCCCAAATGGTAATTTGCACCATTCGTACAGTCCCCAAGGTGTGGCAAATGCTGTCAGATGTCTGCTCTGCTCGTGTACCGTTATCTGCCAATAACCTTTCGTCATATCTAACTTCGTGAAGTACCTAGAGTCTGTCAGTTCTGTCAGTAGATCTTCAGAGTTGGTCATTGGTTCCAGATCTAGAAGGGTTATTTTATTTAATTTTCGGTAATCTACACAGAGTCTTATCGTGTTGTCTTTTTTGCGTACCATGACCATTGGAGATGAAAAATGTGATTGGGATCGTCTAATGATGTTGTTTTTCTCTAAGCTAATGATTTCCTGATGTAAGTTTTCTTTGTAATGCACTGGAATGGTGTAAGGTCTGCATTTTATGGGTGTGTTTGAAGTGAGCGTGATGTGGTGTTGTACTAATTCTGTTTGTCCTGGGTTGTTGGAGAAGATGGTGTTGTACTGTTGTATGAGATGTTTGCAGCTGTCTGTTTCTGCTTGAGTTAAGTTTGGGTTTATTTTGATTTCTTTCAAGCAGTTTGTCGTGTCTAATGCAGGTGTTGGAATTTCGTCACTATCTTCGTCATCTTCATGGTCTATTATCACTGTACAAGGCTGTTGTATCGTCTTGTTCGTTGTCTCTGTTGTAGTATGGTCTTAGCATATTGATGTGGAATATTTTATGTTTGTCTTTTATTTGAATCTCATAGTCTACATGCTGAAATCTGTCTTATTACTTTAAATGGTCCTTGCCAAGAGTCAGTCAATAAGTGTCGGTCACTAGGTAAGAGAAGAAGTACGTCCTGTCCAGGTGTCAACGTTATTGTCCTGTTACCTTTATCAGCATATTGTCTATATGTAGCACCAGATAGTTTTAGTGCTTCTTTTGCAATTGTACAAGATTTGATGATTCTTTCACGCAATGATGTAACATATACGTATGATGATATGGGTTTAAGCAAAGGAGTGGCTTCAGTTAACATTGAATGATAGATACTCAATGGGCCACGTGGTTTGGCACCATAGATAAGTTCAAAAGGAGAGAATCCAGTACTAGAATGTGGCACTTCGCGATAAGCAAAAAGTATAGCAGGCAAATATAAGTCCCAGTTGTTGGGATGTTCTTGCGTGACTTTAGCAAGCATATGCTTTAAATCACCGTTAAACTTTTCTATGATTCCCGTTGAGTGAGGGTGGTATGGTGAATTAAAACATTGTTTCACTCCTAACATTTTAGTGAAAGCTTGAGTAGATGCGGCAATGAACTGGCTTCCCCTATCTGATAGGATAGTGTCTGGAAATCCTATTCGTGAAAATATATGGAAGAAAACTTCCATTATATCATTGGCAGTTATGTTCTTTAACGGAATCGCTTCAGGCCAGCGGCTACATAAATCAATGATGGTAATAATATATTTATTCCCTCTGGTTGTTATTTGATTAAGAGGGCCCACTATGTCGACAGATATTTTCTCAAAAGGTCGACTGGCTAAGTCAGTAATTTGTAATTTTGCCTGTGGGTGTTTACCCTTTTTCACTAGTTTTTGGCAGATATCACAACTTCTGCAATATTGCTTAATGTCATTGCAGAATCTGGGCCAATAAAACTGTGTTAGTAATCTTGATCTGGTCTTAGAGTATGCCATATGCCCTGCAAGAGGTATATCATGGGCAAGATGTAAGGCTTGCTTACGGTATTCACTTGGCAAAACAGTTTGCTCTGTGGTGCTGTTACCTCTGGTATAGTACCTGGTGAGGATGCAATTTTTCAGAGCAAAATGCCATCTTGCATTTTTAGTTACCTTTGGCTTTTGGCCGATCAGATTAAAATATTTTGACAATGAAGGATCAGCCTTTTGGGCTGTTACAAAATTCTCCTTCATGGTTTTAGGAGGTAGTACCACTGGGCTAAGCATTTCTATAGCCTCAGTTTGATTAATTTCATCTTGCACTCTAGCAGTAGATCTGGTTACTGCGTTCACACATTCAATGATATCAGATGGTGATGAAACATTTTGGTCAATGATTTCATGAGATCTTAGTGCTACATTAGCTACCATACATTCATTTGGTGATACAACACTTTCAATGATGACATGTGATGGTGATGATGTTATGTTCTCATCAATGCAAACAGATGTAATATCATGAGGCATATCATTCACCTCTGGTAAATTTCCAATGATAATATCACACACAGGGTTAGTTAATGCTGCGCATTTTACTTTCCCAGTGAGGAAAGGTGTCTGAATATATGCCCATGCTAATGGGTACTTTTCAATATTTCCAGAGAATGTTCTGCATGTTACGTGCCTGCCTGTATAGTCTGTAGGCATTATGAACTTTCTCTTTAATCCTATAAGTGAACTTCCGGTGTCACGAAGTACTGTAGCAGGCTTGCCATTCACATATCCCTGGTGGATGTTTATTCTGCCTTTGGAATCTATTACCAAATTAGCTTCTTCATTGGCAATAGGAATGGAGTGGCCGCATGTCAAAATGCCATCTTCATAAAAGGTATTACAAACAGTACATTTATGTGCGTTAAACATGTCAAACGCCTGTGCTGAGTTCACAGGGTGATTTTCTGATTGTTATTCATCTGACGATGAACTTTCAAATAAGGCGGCATTTGCTTTCTTGGTCATTTGCCTTCCTTTACAAGCATGACGCCAATGACCGTACGCCTTACAGAGGAAACATTTTCGTGCCTTTTTGAAGGATTTACGTTCCTTATCTTGACTATTTATGATGTTCTGTAGGTATGTAAGATATGCCGGATTCTTGTCACACATTTCACCTTGATGGTGTGAAACGTTACAAAATCTACAATGATTGTATTTCTCAGAAGTAAGCTTATATGTACTTTGCCTATTGTAGGGTTTTGATCGAGGTTTTTCATAGTTAGCAGATGCTACGAAGTTTGTATCAGTAGCCTCACTAGCAAAACAATGTTTATTGGCTGTATAATAAGCCGAACCACGTCTCTCAATCTGCTCTACACTCGTACATTCATTCTCTTGCAAAAATTTTGAAAATGCTGATGGAAGGGATGAGATGACTTTATCCCTGATGATGAGATCTTCTAATTTTTGATTTTTTTTTTAAAGTCCATTTTGCAAATATGTCTCGGACTAAGGAGAGGTAGTCAGAGAACGTTTGAGTAGGTTTTGGACTCAATTTGCTGAACTGTTCTCTGTAACCTGCCTCATCTAGCATAAAATGTGCCATAATTTTTGATTTTAGATAGTGGTAATCTTTTCTGAGGTCTTTGGGGATAGTCTCTATGACTTTCAGAGGCTCCCCTGACAAACTCCTCATATAAATAATGTTCCATTCGGAAACTGGGACCTGGTAGTGGTCCATTAAAGTTTCAAAATTTTGGGTGAACGCTGCAATGCAGTCACCTGAGGTATAATTTCTCACAATACCTTGATACTTTTTGTACTGGTTTTCTTTCTCCAGTCTTTGAGATTTCTTAGACTCTTTGTCTATGGCAGTTTCAGTTTCAAGTTGTTTAATTTTGAGTTGTAACTCAAGCTCTTCTCGTTTACTTTGAGCTGCTATTTCTGCCTTCCTCAATTCATTATCTAACTCTGCTTGTTTTGTTTTTGCAGATAATTCTAGCTCTGCCTGTTTTGTTTTTGCAGATAGTTCTGCTTCTGCTTGCTTGGCAGCTCTTTCAGCCGCTCTTTCGTCGCGTTCGTTAGCTTTTTCCTGTACTAGGAGGTGTTCCGAGTATTTTGTTTCGCTCCACTTTCGTTAACTCGTCACCAGTTAACTTTAGCTTTAAACCCATCTCGATGAAGTCGTTTAATGAAGACATGATGGAATATTTAAATGCAAATGAGTTGTCAGACACACAATTTGTTACAAGGTGTTAGTAAAGTGAAAAATTTACAATTTTGTTCAACTTACAATTTGTGCCCAAATTTGCATCCGAAAGTATATAGAAAAAAATATACTCAAGTGTACTGGATGCGGTGGAGAACGGTTCAAACCAGGGCTAGGAACTGTAGGGTCGCTACTTTAAGAACAAATGACCTCTACGGGCAAGGGTTTCAGATGGCACAGAAAACCTGCTTTCTTTTGGGAGGAAATAAATTAGAATCTACCTTATGTGGTGTGTATGCTTGTCACTAAGTTTTGATTAGGTTTGTATGGCGTTGAGTGTAATTGTAGGTCGTAATGTCGTCGGTCAACAATTTTTTTTCAAAATCACAAGTCACTTTCTTTCCGAAACTTTCTGCTTTCCACAACTAACTTCACAAATACAATCTAAATATATCTCAACACTCTACAACACTGATGACACATCACTTACATCAAGATGACATTCAGTAAGGACATAGACATCAAGTTTACAAGATGGCGACAAGGTCAAAATGGCGACAAGTTACACAATCACTGATGTTTTACACGTATACAAGTTCAAACACCATAATAATATACGAGGACGAGTCTTCCACGTTTAAACAATGTAATAATATACGAGGACGAGATTTCACGATAACACATTCAAATGTATGTAATTTACGTTCACATCTAGGTTCAAATCTTAACTAAATTAAAGTCGGACGAAAACCTCTACGCTCAAACAATCTAATACTATATAATCACGTTTAAATACTATAAGCGGACGAGCCTTCCACGTTCACACATGTCAGGGTCTTAAACCTGGCTCGTTATACCTAACACATGTGAGACAAGTACAAGTACAACATGATTGGACTTGACACACAACGACACTAAGTTCAATGGATTTATTTACAAGTCACATGCAATACGATCTAGTTTGGCATGTGAGGATCATTACAATACATATACAATACATTAATACACTTACAGACAAAACCCACAGCTTTACAGTCTATCTCACAAGATATACAAGCATTCGACTTTCGGGCACAGAACTACACAAAGCCTTTCTCTACCCACACGTCCTGTCCTGTCCGAGTACCCAAGCTGTCTGTCTGTTTCTCGCACAGCGCTTTCCCTCTGTGGATTGGCTTCACGAGGACTGCGTGCGTCTTGCTTTGTCCTTGCCTGACCGCTGGCTATCACGTCAGCCAGCAACCTGCGGGCAGGTAACTAGTACTCGCCTGGCGTGCGTAACGATGTTACTGCATCCCGGTTGGGGACTATTCGCCTGGCGGGCGTAACGATGTTCCTGCATCTCGGTTGGAGACATTCGAGTTTCTGACAATTATGTGTTACAGGCGACACTGTGATTGTGTGTTACAGGCCACACTGTGATTGTGTGTTACAGGCCACACTGTGATTGTATGTTACAGGTTACACTGTGATTGTGTGTTACAGGCTACACTATGATTGTGTGTTACAGGCGACACTGTGATTGTGTTACAGGCTACACTGTGATTGTGTGTTACAGTAGACACTGTGATTGTGTTACAGGCTACACTGTGATTGTGTGTTACAGGCTACACTGTGATTGTGTGTTACAGTAGACACTGTGATTGTGTTACAGGCTATACTGTGATTGTGTGTTACAGGCTACACTGTGATTGTGTTACAGGCTATACTATGATTGTGTGTTACAGGAGACACTGTGATTGTGTGTTACAGGAGACACTGTGATTGTGTGTTACATGCCACACTGTGATACTGATTGTGTGTTACAGGAGACACTGTGATCGTGTGTTACAGGAGACACTGTGATTGTGTGTTACAGGAGACATTGTGATTGTGTGTTACAGGCCTGAATTGCTAATGTTTTCGTAACAGATTGTAAGTATTTCATTGATAATATACTCTATCCCAGTGTTAATTAGAAAATGGCAAGAGGCAAACTGAAGAATCTCCTGACCTTTAGAAGGTTGAACTAACTAACCATCCAACCAACCAAACAATCAAGCCAACCAACCAATAAGCCAACCAACCAAAACATATCGACCAACCAACCAACCAACTAACCAAATAACCAACTAACCAACCAAAATATACCTACCAACCAACCACCAAAGCAACAAATAACTAACCAAGCAACAAATAATATTTTTTTAACTGTCTAGTTCTGTAATTGTTAGAAACAAATGCATATTCATCATCACGTGCCGAGCCGTTAAGCATCTGCGGTAATTATTTGCCATCTCACACGAGCACCAGATTCGTGGACCAGCTCTGTGCTCTTGTCTCAGTTAGGTCATTGTTCGCCATCTCACACGAGCACCAGAGTCGTGGACCAGCTCTGGGCTCTTGTCTCAGTTATGCCACGTGACCAAGTCATCCTGGTATTTATCTCTCTGCCTTCCTTCCGCCTGTGTCTGATCAACCTTGCTAGTTGTTATAAAGTTATCCAGTTCATTTGTCCTAAACAACATGGGAGTCTGTGTGTGCACACAACTGGTTGGAACCGTCTAATTATTAACGTCTCGGTATATTTGTTCTTCGAATACAACACGACGCTGAATTTCTCTGATTAGTTTATAGTCTACATCTGTTTCTGGTTTGCCATGCTCATTGGTTTTTCTGTCTGTCCATTCTTTGTTTTATGTCCGTTGCAGGGCATTGCCTTCAACCCCATATTGATTTCCTTGGCAGTTTTACGTTCAGTAATTTGTCATTGTCCATTGTAAACTAAGTAGTAATACCCATTTATTGTTAATGCGACATAAATAGTACGTTATTAATATGTGTTACCAAGTTTCTCTAAGGCCAGCTTGGATGTTTTTACTTGGGCAGGTTTTTTACACCAAGTGCTAGAGTGAAAGAGGCTTCGGAAAATGAGGCTAAATCTTTTGTTGAACGCAATATAAATAACAAAGTTGAATGAACTGTTGGCATAAACAAAAGCTTGTCTCACAGCATAAAATGCAAGAAACACCATAATCCACCTGTCCGTAATGTCAGGTTCGTATATAGTCGAGACACTATAGGCGGCGTGTGTTATAGAAAATACCAAACATACAAGCAGCATGGTTCTTGTCGTGCGCGCTGTGGACTTCTGTACGTCTAAGACAGTTGTCATTCTTTGTCTGTTTCGAAGCGCGATCGCCATATTCAGAGAGATCACGACAGACCCAAATGTCACAAATATGAAAGGAACTGTATGTGTTAAAGTCGGAAAAACATTAAAACGAAGAGTTCGATAGACAAGATTTGTTCGTACATTTTTAGACAGTAGACTCGTCTGTAATTCTGTTTTATTGTTCACAACAACATACTTGAAAAAATGTTCTCTTACACTGAAATATATCGTCGAAGGAATCCACATCAAGAACGTTGACAACCCCGCAATCCAAATTCGTTTGGGCGTCACCAATGTACTAAATTGCAGTGGATAAAACACAGCAATCAACCTTTCAACTGCTATACACACTGTAATATATGTACAGGCTCGAGACCCTACTTCGATGAAAAACATAAGAACACGTTCTGTAACTGCTATTAACAACATTTCTAAATACGTACGCATACCTCTGTATTCAAATATCTCTCTTTCATTGATTAAGTCAACAGTCAAAATGTCCAGTAAACACAACATATCGGCTATAGTCAAACAAAACAAGAGAATGTTTGACGACTGCTCTAGACCACATTTTCTAAACACAATAAACTTATGACGTTTCCAACAACGCCCAACACACAGATTGCTGGATAGACAACATAGTTACACCACCACATGATCCACAACATTGTGTTAAGGGTGATATAGTGAAAGTAATTCTCGTAATCAATCTGTACATCGCTGCTGAGGCTATTATTATTATTAGACATCTTTCCACTCTCTAAATCGAGTAAGCCTATACCGAAACTGACATTTTTCTGGACCGAACAGGACATCCAGCAAACGTTCTGTAAAAGTCACAGATTTGTGAAACCAGAGTATGTTAAGGAACTTTAAGTTATATTGAGAGCATGCACATAACACCCTGTTGGTAGTCGCTAGGATGTGCCCACTGTCACTTAGAAAGAAATGTATTCTCTCCCACTTCTGCCCACTCTGTCGTCACTAGTAACTTTCGGGGAAATGATTCTCCCATTTATGAAGTCACAAATGAACAGTGCTTTCCGAAATTTAGAACGAAAAATTTAACATAAACGTTCATCAACTTACAAAGCGTTTCTGGTATGAGCAATAACTGAATCTTGGCCTTTGACAATAAAATAAAACAAATACCTGGTACAAGTAGTTTGGAGCAGGGATAGCAACTAAACACAGAAGCCATAAACAATATGTTGCACGACTTTTTGCCTGAAGATTTCACCAAATCTCTACAGGTGTATACTGCAGGGTCATACATCATGTGAAGTGAGTACATGAATAATGTTTGTTTGTTTTGCGTATTGTCAACAACCTAGTTCAGACAGGCATACAGGGATGCTTCATTTGTACCGCACGAATATCAACTCGTAGGTGTACAAAGGGAATAATTAGCTTTATTGCGTACTGATTACATTTGGCTCTGCGAGCTCACATAAACGTTCACATATCATCAACACATGATCACAATCAATACATTAATAATATTCCTAAGTACAATCTCTATCTGTCCTAAGATAAGTCACTATCCTACTGTGCCCTAACAACTACACAGTGGCCAGGGCGAATACATCGACCTGTCTTCTAAGCTGTCCAGTCCCCGTCTGCCTAAACTTAGCAGCGTTGTCCAGCTGCGGACTTGTGAAACTTCGTGCGCCAGCACTATTGCGTGCTCGGTTACCTCGCACGTAGTACAGTAGCCTGTCACTAGCTACTGTGCTCTAGTTAACACTGTTTACGGGTACTTCCCGTGTTTATTGTTTCCTACTCTAACTTGGGAGTAACCCCCTGTCATGTCCTGCAGTGTCCTGCTTAGGACACGTGCGTGTCCTGTTGGATAACTGCTTAAGAGTTCTATCTTCTACTTCTGTCCCTTGAATCTCTATTCCCTGTTCGGGGATGTTATCTCTATTCTATCGTATCCCTAACTTATATCCTTCTGTTACTTCTGCCCTCAGCTTTTTGACACGTATCCTTTACAGGACATAGCTGTCAACAGCAGCATCTTTCAGCTGTCTGTTGATCTCTTGGCAAGATTACGCCCAGTAGTTTGCCATTGCCTTCTGAGCGGCCGGCTCTGTTATCCTGCAAATCACCAACGGGGGTCGAACCGCTGCCAGCTCTCGCCCGCTTACGAGACTGCGTGATAAACGGGATTACGGAGAAAGTGTTGTAACCCCTCGGCCAGAGAGACCGGCACATGAATAATATTATCTATATATTCATCTCACAAAGAATGATTCAATTTATTTTGTTAGTTGCATATTGTTAACAAGACGTCACAAACAACTCCAGCATTTATTAGCTGTTTGTTATTTTTTGGCATGATTATGTTCAGTAGTTTGTCATTTCTTTCTGACCAACCAGCGCTCATACCACTGTATGAAAATCAGCGACTTGTGGTCTGCTTCAAATTCACCCGTAGCTGTGCTTCGAACGCGGTATGCGCGTATTATTCATGTATTCACTTCAAATCTATAAAACACAATGTATGTATGTATTTCCGTCCGTTCTTTATGCGTTCGCGAACGGTCCATCCGATTGAGATGAAATTTTCTACACGTTTTCCTTTCATTCCTGTGCAACTTTCTGTCATAGTTTTTTAGTTTTTTTTATCAGCTACTTACTTACTAAAATTTACTATTTCATTTTTCATTATAATTTCTATATAGCAAGGGGACTTGACTCTAGAAAAGTTATTTGAAAGGGCATAACTTTTAATAACATTTCTATATACTTTATAGTCATATTGTTGCATCGTTTTCAAAGATTTATAAATTGTTTGTCTATAATTATTTACAGGCATATGAGTTATAATAAATAATGATATAATCTTTAAGGCATTTTCAAAGTTTTCATAAAAAATAATGCATAATGCATAACATTGTAACTCTTCTTTTTATGCTTAAAGAAGTTATCTACAGTCATGTATGTTATTAAAAACAGTTTTCATTAAAAATAATGGATGGTGTGTGGAAGGACATTCTTTTAAGTTACTGTGTGAATTTAATGAGACGCTCCCAGCCAGGAGCTGGTTGAAGCCACGCCGGGTCAGATAGATAGACAGACAGACAGATAGTCGGGAACGGGAGCTTATATGACTACTTATATGAATCAAATGAGATGCTCCCCACCAGAGACTGAGTGAAGCCGGGCCGGCTCAGACAGACAGACAGACAGACAGATAGACAGACCGACAGGCAGATAGTCGGGAACGGGAGCTTAAATGACTACGTATATGCATTAAATGAGATGCTCCCCACCATGGACTGGGTGAAGCCGGGCCGGGTCAGACAGACAGACAGACAGACAGACAGACAGTCGGGAACGGGAGCTTATATGACTACGTATATGAATTAAATGAGATGCTCCCCACCAGGGACTGCGTGAAGCCGGGCCGGGTCAGACAGACAGACAGACAGACAGATAGTCGGGAACGGGAGCTTATATGACTACTTATATGAATTAAATGAGATGCTCCCCACCAGGGACTGGATGAAGCCGGGCCGGGTCAGCCAGACAGACAGACAAACAAGCAGACAGACAAACAGACAGACTGATAGATAGATAGAACCCCTCCAGGAATTGGGCGAAGCCGGGCCGGGTCAGCTAGTAGTATATAACTCTAAAGCATACACCTGACAAGATGCAGTCAAATTTTCCAGGCAATAAATTGTGCAACATATTGTTTGCAGCTTCCGTGTTTACATTCGCTAAGAGAATGCATTGTTTTAAAGTCATACCAGAAGAAGCTGTATAGAACTGAAAACAAGAATTGACATAAGAAAGGCAGCCTTTAGCGAGATGGAACTCACACACAGCAATGGGACGCAGAGGTGTTTCCAGGGCACCAGGGCCGGGTTATATACTTGTCAAAATCTTGCATTCAGCAATAACACAGGCTCGTAAACACTGACAAATGTGATACAAAACACGGTCACAGAATGACTTTACGTGACACACTCCAACTACAATTCAAACACTTTATTCACCCTGCTCACTCATCTCAATCATTACATACATAGCGCAATTACAATAGCGATGTCATAATACAATCAATAAATAGATAAATGCAATACAACTTACAATCCTACAACCCAGGAGCTCAGTCTCCTATACTCACACAGGCTTTCTATCTATACGCGTTCATACACACAACTCCAGCACCATTCAGACCGTCCGTCCTGTACAACAGTCCCCAAGCCGTCTGATGCTAACCACCGTGAATTCTCGCCAGTAGGGATTGTGTCCCTGCGTGGACTTCATGTCCCACACCTGCACCGACTGACCATCACTATCACAGCGTGGTTAGTGTCGCTCATAGTTGGGCCTGGCCGTAATTGCCAGGTGCCGTCAAAGACGACGTGGTATAACTGGCGGGGAGATTATGACAATACTGGCCAAGACCTATTGACGGGTCCTCGTCGAGCTTCCTGGGCAAAAGGTCCCTTCGGGGTCTTGGCTAATGTCAGTAGGATCGCCGATTCCTCCGAAGTCGGAGAGTGTCTGCCTGCACGGCGAGGAACCACCAGTCTACACACCAATAAGCCAGACATGGGACAACGGATACTCACGCAAACCTCAGGTCCGGTATGTCATCACACTGATGTTGGACAACAAGATGGCTTCATCCGACATACAGGACTTTGCGTTGGAGCTCAAGCCAACGAACACAAGCAAGCACACACAGCAATAAAACAGTCATCCGCAATGAGAAAATGTTCAACGCTGTCAGCCGCACTGAGAACGAACGAACGAACGAACGAATGAACAAACTTTATTTTAAAAGGTAACAAATTGGGCACGCAAATTGGGTCTTACATTCGGCCCTTTCGATCACTCATCATTCATTCATCAAATGTGCATGTTACATTTACAAAGGAAAAAAAAAACAAAAAAACATTGTCAAATGGATTTTGTAAGCATAAACAATGCATATTACGCATGGTACATTCACATGGGGGGGGGGGGGGGGGCATTGTCAAATGAAAGTTGTAAACATAAACAGTGCATATTGCTATGTTATGAGACACATCCCTTATCTACCCTCACACCCCCCAGCCACCCACACATCCCTCAGCCACCCACACATCCCCCACCCACAACACCCACACCCACCAACACATACCTCCACGCACTCACACAGACTCAGGCAAACATACAAGCCGCCACAAACCCACTGATCCCCCACCCACACACATGTCCCAACCCACATATACATCCCCCACCCATCCCATAACCAACACGCACACACCCACCCACATATTCTCCACCACCCACCCACCCACACACCCGCAACCACCCAGAAAAACACACATCACAAAACCACACACACATATCCCCGTCAACCCACACATCCCGCACCTATCCACACATACATCCCGCACCCTCACAACTTTCCTCACACACACATCAGTCAACCTACACCCACTCACCCACCCAGTATCCGCCACCTCTCAACTATACATCCCCCGCCTATACACACATCCCCACCCACAAACACATCTCCCCACCTGCGAATGTGATCTAGTGCTTTTAAAACAGTACTGTTGCATACATGTGACACATGGACAGTGGAAAGGCAAAATGAGGAGGATATAACGCGCGGCAACGGGAATTCGGCTTCTGGAGACCGTACAAAGTGTCCCGCGGACGGACAAACAAAAAACGAATCTTGCAGTTTCAAAAATAACCGAAAACCGTAAAGTGATTAGAGAAATTAGAGGTAGATAGACTTTATGGTTTGGGAATGTTAGGAGGAGAAATCAACTGTGAAGCTTACTGGTAACTGGCAAACATGATGGGATCAGAGCAAAGGAGAAGACAAGGAGATAAATTCCTGGATAGCTGGGCCACAAACTTAACCATGGCAAGAACATTGCCTTCATCATAGACTTTTGTGATCTTGTGAGATGGCGAATCATGAACCCCACACGGTATTGAGACGGTGTAGAGGATCACATGTTTGAGATGATAAGAGATGATCACATGTTTGAGACGGTATACATGTTGAAACTTTTTGTGTGAAAATCTTTGAGACGGTGTGATGATCAAACAATCTGTGTGGGAGACGGTAAGATGGTATAAATAATCGCAGGTTCTGTGAGAAAATCGTTGTGTTAGTGTAGATTATAAAATAGTTAATATGGGATATTTCATGACTATTTTTTTTTCGCGTTTCCATCCTGTTTCAGGATATTGCGGTCAACATCAGCATCTTTCAGCTGTATGTTGATTCCTAGGCTAAGATTACGTTCATCAGCAAGCCACGACTTTCTGAGCTACCGTCTCTATACTCGCATAAGTCACTGGCGCGATTCAAACCGCTTCTAATTCTCGTCGCGCTCACGTCAACCACGAGAGTATTCGGGGTTACGGAGAAAGCTGCTAACCTCTCGGCCAGGGAGACTGGCGATTTAGATTGTCGAATATTCTCAATGTCAGAATTCGTGACGGTATAGATGGTCAAATATTCTTTATATTAGAATCCGTGACAGTATGAATGCTCATATAGTCTGTGTGGAAGACTTCGTGACGACATGAGTCAGCAAACAGTCTGTGTGGAAGACTTCGTGACGACATGAGTCAGCAAACAGTCTGTGTGGAAGACTTCGTGACAGCAAGAATCATCAACCAGTCTGTGTGGAAGACTCCGTGACAGCAAGAATCATCAACCAGTCTGTGTGGAAGACTTCGTGACGACATGAATCATCAAACAGTCTGTGTGGAAGACTTCGTGACGACATGAGTCAGCAAACAGTCTGTGTGGAAGACTTCGTGACAGCAAGAATCATCAAACAGTCTGTGTGGAAGACTCCGTGACAGCAAGAATCATCAACCAGTCTGTGTGGAAGACTTCGTGACGACATGAATCATCAAACAGTCTGTGTGGAAGACTTCGTGACGACACGAGTCATCAAACAGTCTGTGTGGAAGACTTCGTGACGATATGAGTAATCAAACAGTCTGTGTGGAAGACTCCGTGACGACATGAGTCAAACAACAGTCTGTGTGGAAGACTTCGTGACGATATGAATAATCAAACAGTCTGTGTGGAAGACTTCGTGACAGCAAGAATCATCAAACAGTCTGTGTGGAAGACTACGTGACCCTATTTAAACAAATGTCGCTTGCATATATATGACGTTGTGATCAATCCCCAACTACAGGTTGATGCGGGAAACAATGTCACGTTGAGTAGTGTCCATGCTTGCAGGCCTAGACGAGGTGAAATCGCTAGAACATCGCAGACCCATAACAGCAAACTCATCATGTTCCTCTTGTACCTTGCGGTGTCGAGGTGAAGTATAAACAGCGGGAGAGTGCTCGCTTATGGGCTTCATGTATCGATATTCCTATGGACTCCTATTCCATGCGTCCATCGTTTTTTGTGGTAGGTCTATTCCTCTGCTAACATCTGGTATGTACATGATTGCTTGTTGTGGTATACTGTTAGTTGGTAACCTACTTGCATAGCCAAACCATTTGACTTGCTGCCTTCTAATAAAATCTAGTGCACGTACAACCCCCACTGTAGTCGTGATTTCTTCATTTCTGATCTTATCTCTTCTCGATACATTGAGTATTTTGCTCAGGAATCTCATTTCTGTTGTTGTAGCTTTTCTTTTCTCTTTTTCTGGGGACAATTTTAATAATAATTAACCGAACAATGGTTTAGAAAGAACACAGATGGGAGCCAGATTTACAGGAAGGAAGCCGGGTTGACCAGCACGAAGATGAACACAGGACATGAAGACATCTTGGGTACGTGCATGCATGAATCAGAGGAACTGGCAAGTAACTGGGAAATGTTTTGTCGGGGTGTGACGAGAGCGTCGTTCTGCAAATATCTGCTACATGAAAATGAAAGTGGAACTTAGTAAGGTAAGTGTTAGAAAAACTATCCTGTCTGTGCTAAAGTTTGAATCTTTTCCCGTGTATCGATGAACAAGTTACTTACAAAATACAATTTCCGCGTACGTTGTATTGGAAGTATAATGTAACTAAATATACGGGACACAACATTACGGTCCGTTGTGTTTGTTATTTGACCTATACTGGTTTACACTGGCACCTTGCCGTTTTCACAGACGATAGTTTGTGCTTTAAAAAGGCATAATAACTTGTACCTATGGCGGTAGCGAATGTGACTGATAAGGCCAATTTGCGCTGTAAATATCCGTTCACAGTGGGTGCATGTGAACACGTGGTCATTTCCACCATCATACACCATCTTACGTCTCACACGGTCGGTGTGTGACTTACCTGCAATAATTTTCTCCTTTGTCTTTATTCCATTTCTGATGTTTGCCCTCCATGCAACACGTTCAAAGGCGACTTGCTCCCAATGTGCATTATAAATGCTTGTATCAATCATGTCCTGCTTACATACATCTTTGTATCGTAGTAGAGGCCGACCCTGAGATCTCTTACCCATCTGTAATTCACCAAAAAAGATGTCCTTTGGTATTCTACCATCATCCATCCTCCTAAGATGTCCTATCCATCTAAGTCTACGAAAACTGAGCATGGAATAAACCGTCACACAACCTGATCTTTCCAATACTTCAATATTTGTGATTTTGTCTTGCCACTTAATACCAAGAATTCTTCGCAGACACCGCATATGAAAGCTGTTTAAACGTTTCTCTTGGTGTGAGTAAGTTGTTCAGGTTTCACTGCCATAAAGAAGAGTGCTAAGGACACAGGCTTGATAGACAAGGACTTTTGTTTTGGCAGTAGGCTTCCTGTTCTCCCAGACTCTTTTTCATAACCTGTTCATTGTTGTTGCTGCCTTACCAATCCGGATGTTTATTTCCTGATCTAGGGATAATTTGCTATTTACCACTGATCCTAGATATGTAAAATGGCCTACCATCTTTAGTTCGGTGTCTCCCACCATTAGAGGCAACGCGTGGCGCCCCATGTCTACGCCAATTGACAGGGACTTATAACCCGTAACAGTTGCCTCTCGCTTTGATTCCGAGGCCAGTTAAGACCAGGGATGGAGTTATTGCCTCTCCATAGCACAAAGCCTGGGCTAAAATATAGAGATCATGTATTGCCCATTTTTTTTTTTTTTTTTTTTTTTTTTTTTTTTTTTTTTCCCGCGTTTCCATCCTGTTTCAGGATATTGCGGTCAACACCAGCATCTTTCAGCTGTATGTTGATTCCTAGGCTAGATTACGCTCATCAGCACGCCACGACTTTCTGAGCGACCGGCTCCATACTCTCATAAGTCACTTTTGCGATTTGAACCACTGCTAATTCTCGTCGCGTCACGTGACGAGAGTATTCGGGGTTAGCGGAGAAAGCTGCTAACCCCTCGGCCATGGAGCCGGTTATGTATTGCCCATGCAGCATGATAACTCTCTCGGCCTGCCTAGTTCACTCCAGAGGAAAGGTAACACCCCTACATCTGGAACAAGACAAGCTGCTGAAGCTGCCGGATCAGCAAAGCAATGCTCTAACTGTCCGCCTGTCAGAGCTTCGATACTAGACCAGCCGCCAACCAAGGCTTAGGGCCTGGTTTGCTCTGCCATGACATTTTGTCTTTAGCTTGCATTTCCTCGCACCAGGGTAAGGCTTGTACCCTCCCAATTGCGCTCTTTCGCCGGAAGCCATTGGCACAATCTGAGGTGTCCGGTTTGGTAAGCGCCGCCCAACGTTCGGCGCTAACAGAAAGCACGTAGTACCGTCTATTGTTATACGGTAGCTCAGTCATATCTGACTAAGACCTGACACACATACTGGTGTAATATACAATTATAAGACCTATGGTACTATTTCAATGATTTGATACGAATTCTGTCTACATTCAAAAGTTGTAAGTTCAGGTGGATGATAGACCTGCCTAATGAAGACACCTTTGTTTAGATGTCTTGTTGGTCACGCGTCGAAGTACACGTGTTCATGCAGCGAGGCGCTGTCGTCATTTGGAGGTGACAGGTGTGAATCCAGGTCGGTAACTATAGCTTTTAATTGTTATGTTACCTAGTGCGTCCTCTAGTCTCTAATTCTTACCCTTACTTCTGTAAGCGTTAAACAGTACATGTGTATTTATTTATGAACTAGCTGAATAGATAATTTCGTAGTCTAGCATTCTGATTCGCTGGCTGAGGAGGACATCAACCTTTATGGCGTGTCCTGGTTAGGGAACATGCTCCACGATATCGATTCTAAATATTCAGGTAAGGGCATTGATACTGCCAGAAACAACTTCAGTGGTAATGATTAGCACTCATAGAAGATAAACATAAAGAAGCAAATATACTATATTAGACACAATTACACAATAATGGATATCGGTTAACCAGACTTATATTTATCTACACACGAACACCATAGACCGAGATCTGTGGAGAGACATGAACGCCTACGCCAGCTGGCAAGGCACTTGATGATGACGATGACACTCTGACGAGCTGATACTATAATTATACCCAGTCTGTCGTGGCTGAGAGGTTACGGTGTCCGCCACAGAGGCAGAAGCTACAGGGTTCGATCCCTAAATAGGGTTGGGAATTGTGTCCAAGAACTAATGATATCGCGCGCCGTTTGGCCGCTTGGGTTGTGAGATTGGACACCTAGTCTTATCACATAAAGACGAAAAACAAGAGGTCACGTGTGCAAGTTATGAACGTTAACAATCCCACGGCAGTTGAAAATCACGAAGAGTAGGCCTAAAAGCCGCTGGTTTGGCAAAAATTTTAAGAAATCAAACCCACCTATAGGTAGGCAGACCACGTTACGTTGGTTGGAATCTGTCTATAGGAAGTAAATCTTAAACAATTGCTTGCCATAGTCGGACACAGAAACCTTTGATGTGAATAGCAAGGTGAGACGCACTCCCCTCGGAAGAGGAACGAGGAAGAAAAAAAAATACACACCTCAACCAGCGCCGGCAATTTTACCTCATTTAAAATGCCAGTTTCAAAGGATTAATAAATGTTAGTGAAGGGCTATCAGACGAGAACAAGCTAACGGTGTGACCCACATGTAACAATTGTTCCTCATGTTTCTCGTGGACATTTTCAGAACGTAAAACTTGGAGACAAAACAGTTATGGAACCTTTAGCAAAGAAAGGGAGTCTTCGTGGCGAAGTAAACACGCCGCCAGCTCCACGCTTCGAAGGTTATGGGTTCGATTCCGGCCTACGTCGTTCCGTTCATGAGTGGAATGTTCTCGGAGACTCCTTGAGGTTGTCGCTAGAGCTACGGAGTTCGCGCTTTTTTTTTTTTTTTTTTGCGACGCTTTCGGCGCTCTAGCCATATGGAACCCAGTGTAATAAAATCGATTCTCTTATCGTTTACCCCGTTTTTAGCAAACAAATTGTAGTAAGAACAGTTATCCTTGCGCGTATGTTCTTTCTGCGAGGCGGAAGGTTATTTGAATGCAGCAGGTTAAAATGTGTTTCTATAGATTGTTTTTATAGTCTACTGTTTTATCTACTATACACGTATTTCCCCCTGTTTTCTATGATCACGAATCAACGGCTATGAAGTTATTTCTAAATTTACTGTGACAACTTCGGATGTTGTACTTTCTCGTGTCACTGAGCTCTTGAGTAATATGTCACCTGACCTTATGATCTGTACGCTAATTGACGTGACCCAGATAAAGTCCACTACAGTAGTGTCAACAACTTAACTGACAGGCATCATCGGGTACTTCTCACACACCCATACAAGACAACTTGCAAGTCGTGTGGGAGGCAAAATGCATGGTCCATTTTATTGCCGTTGGCTCGCTCACAAGCGGTAAACAGTCGCTAATGCAATACACAATATACAGCCACAGAATTATCTAACACAAACTGCTAACCCTATGCTAACTCTATCTACTAGTGAACACAAAACTCCTAACGTTATTCTAAACGATGTGAACGCCCCAAGTCCAGTCTCCCGTCTCCCGAACATCTCTCCCGTCGTTACACACCACGCGGGGTGACCTTCTCCTTCGTGCGTGTTACCTCACATCGCACGCTGCTGGCAAAACGTGGCCTGTTGAGTGTCTACTCAACTGTGCTCTGGCTTCATGAGGTGTGGTGGTATCGTGATTAGAGTGCTAACTCTCTGCACACCGCCTGCGTGTATCATGAGGGAGTGGCTAACCTTCCACTATTCCCTCCTCTCCCCTGCTCTTGCCTCGGGCACCGCATCTCCTCCTGGTCCCTCCAGGATTGACCGCTCTCCCTGGCGGAGGGGATGTGGTCGAGTCTTTGACACACACCCGCCCCTCTTGTGTTGCGTCATCAACTTTCACTTATTGGTTGTGACGCAAGGAGGTTTCTACACAAAAATTAGTGTCTCTAATTTTTGTCAAAGACTCTAGATAACCTGGCTGTGGGCTTTCCAATAGACTATTAACAACTATTGTCACAATGTAGTAAAGCCTCACTTGGCTACTGGCAATCGCCACAAACTTGCCTGGTTGGCGTGAGCCCCTTCTCACATGCTATATTATATTTATCAGAGGTATGTCTGAACCGGACCGTTGTCTTATAAGACCTGCCCTCACATAGTAAATTAACTTACTACCCATACAAAGTTGACTTTCTTAGGGTCAACACATGAATTGCTTCATGTCCCCCATATAATATTTAACAACCATTCTACAAGAGTGTGTGCGACAGGCTTTACCTCCTTCGCTTCCGCGCGTAAGACTTCATTACACTGTTAATTTAGTTCTTCGTTGTCTATTATGTCCCCTGGCCCCAAAGTTATCTGCCTTTGATCTACAAATAGTGTATGCAATTTATATGTTTGTTTTTCTGGTTGTTTGCGTGTTTGGATGTAATAAATCTACTAATCTAACTTCTACCCTATATTTCTACCTTATCTGTGTATGTATGTTAGTTTTTTGAGTGTCATAATTTTGTTCAATGTGGCCACAAGCAGGTGTATAACACTAATTCGTGACTACATTCCATTGTTATGAGACCCAAAATACTGTATTCTAAGTTCTAAACTATATCACAGACCACACAGTCACACCAACACAATTTCCCTAGCGACAACCAACATTAACGCACACAAATATTAAAAGTCGTGGCAGGCAGCAGAAGAATTTGCTGACTGCTTGCATTCTCTCCCATCTATCTTTCATCCACTCTCACCTTCACACTTCTGCCACACTCCTTTCACCCCCACTTCCATCACACGTCACTCATCCCTCCATACCCATTCTTCTGCTTATTTAAAAACCTTGGAGTGAGACTGTACACGTTTGGCTCAGTTTGAGATGAGTGAGCCTCATGACTGTGCGCTAGTCATTGCACGAGTCATATATGTACATTATATTTACATGGGCGAGACAGGGTTGATGGCTTGTCCCTTTGATCTCATCATCTAGTATGTTACACTAACCTAAAGTATCATATTTTATATTATAATAAACTATTCTCCTTTTATAACTAAGTATTTAATGTGTTACCTAAGATCTATTATGTTAATTATATTATTTGTTTATCCTACTCGTTATGTTGATCTATCTAAGGGATGTAATCTAACTATTTAAATGTAATTAGTGTGATATGAGTTATGTACCTTAATTACCTGGATGATGTGAACATAAATTATGTACTTTTCTAATACTATACTATCTAATGTTGTTAGATTGAAAATGAATCATATGATTAATGTTGTTAATCTCAATTATGTAAATGATGTATGTAAAATGATATTACTAATTACTGGTAATGTTTGATCGATGGTATGGTTTTCCATAATATGGAATAAACTAACCTAAACTAAAGCTAAATGAAATGTAACACTCTAAATGGTACTATTTCTATTAAAATTTTACTTTAGCTTGTAATTACCTATTTTTTTACGTCTAACCTAATATTTTAAGCTAAATAGCTGGGTTGATTACTGTACTAACTATACTATTTAAATAAATGAGAATTATTATATTACCTAATTCTATCTCTAATCTATCACTATGTTAAAATATTATCTTACATATCACATTAAGTTTATATACATGGTCTTCAGTTCTCTCAGGTTAGTAGTTGCCTTCATGTTTGTATATTGGTATAGGCACAATATAACTACATAATTTGCCTGGGTATCTGAAATACATTTTACGGTCATAATAATGTTCATCGGTAGTGCACGTGTAGAGATTCGCTGGTGTCGTAGCTTAGTCTTTATGTGTCTGAAATTAAGCACTGTTCTGACATTGTTTTCTACATTTCACACAAATGATACACCGGACTGGAGCTTAGTTGGAAATGAGCTGTCCTGATTCACACGGTAGTATCTAAGTTCTGTAGCACAGTTCTTAAGTTAATGTCTACGGACACATGATAGTTCGTTGTACTTGGTACACTCTTAAGCACACAATGGGTGTATATGTAACCTATTTTACTTAGCATATTGTACTGTATTCATGTACTAACTATCACTCTACATTATTATGTGGGATTTCAGGTATTATTACCTCAGATGGTCTACTGAGGGTATCAGCCAGAATGTTGTCCTTACCCTTGATATGTTCTATACTAAACGTATAGTTCTGAAGTATCAGAGACCACCTGTATATCCGGTCGTTTCTGTGCACCCCAGTTTGGATGACCGTAATGGGAGAATTATCTGTCTGGACAATGAAGTGTACACCCGCCAGAAATCGATGGAGCTTCCTCACTGAATAGATGACGCTGAGGGCTTCCAGTTCTGCTATCGAATATCTGGATTCGGCAGGTGTGATCTTACGGCTCACGTAGCAACTTGGATGGAAGATGCCCTCATAAAATTGGTCTAGGACTGCAGCGATGCAGATCCTGCTGGCATCTGTCCTAAGATAATAAACGAGCCCAGGATTAGGCAAGAGGCGGATGGGAACATTACTAAAAAGAATTTTCAATTTTGACAATGCATAAATTAATAATGCATCTTTCACATTTCATTTTACAAATGCTTTTAAAACATTGGAATCTAGAATTATAATTTCTGAGTAATTTACTAATCCCAAAAGGCTTCTGACCTGTTTCTTTCTTTTAGACATGGTCAGATTCATAATTTCGGTACTAATTTTCAGGTCAGTCTACAGTTGGACTTGAGAAATGACATGACCCAAAAATGAATTTCTTTTAGGCATAATTTGACTTTGCTTGGTTTGACAGTGAGACCGAGGAGTCGCACTCTGTCAAAGGCATGTCTCAGTTTCAGTAGGTGTATTGTCCAGTCATCAGTATTCTGATTTATTCATGTGTATTCTATAAGTTCACTACATGTATGCCCCTCGTCGGATTTGCCAGTCTCACTAACTAGTGTAGTTGCGCTATGTATGTCTGTCGTCTGATCACTTGGTGTTGTTGCAATATGTTCGTCTGTCTCTACTTCTGTCTGTTGTCTTGAAAAGTAAAGTTTACGCATGTTGACATGGAATATCTCTAAGTGTATGTTTATCGATATTTCATAGTCAACATGTACCATGGTTATGTACCACCTTGAATAGTCGTTGCCATTTCGCTGGTATGGAAGTAGCCTAAATCTGTCTTGATCAAGTTCAAGATCACTGGTTCTTGCACCGTTGTTTGTGTGTTTGTGGTAGAACTGACCCTTCCTCTATCAAATGGCTTGGGAGCCAGTATAGAAGGTTGTACTTCAGTTGTAGGATGTCTACCCTTAAACTTTTGTACCAATTGTTGACAGACATTACACGCAAATACATTATGAAAACATAATTTTATCTTCTTGAAAAAACCTGGTCTGGTGTTGTTGTATGCAAGATGACCAGTCACCGGTGTTTTATGTGTATATTTTGGCATAGTTAACCGGTGTTGTTCAGGTAACACCTGTTCATGGTTACCAGTAGCATGACCTGTAGTTGAAATGCCATTCTTACGTCCAAATAAACAAGATGCATTTTTGGTCAATCTGGCTTTGACCTTTAACAATTTTAAGTATGGAGACACATTAAGAGTAGATTTCTGGTGGTGTAAAAGTTTCTGTTTGTTTGTGTCATCTGTGCTGGTTGTAGAAAGCATCAGTAGTGTCTCATCTTGTAATATGTTATGATGTTTTGAAGTGTCTGTTTTTGCTGTTGTAATAGTTGCCTTTACTTTTTCCCATGCAACTATTTCATCAATCGTACAATGTTTTAGTTGGGGTAAGCACCCCAGAATTAAATCAGTACAAGGGTTGTTCAGTATTGCACAGGTAAAGGTACCAGAGAGAAAAGGAGAGTCAATCTGGGCTTTTGCCAAAGGGTAGATTTCAATGTTACCCGAAAAGGTACGGCATTTGACAGTATCACCTGTGTAATCACCCGGATTCACCAGTTCTTTCCGAAGACCAATAAGGGTACTGCCGCTGTCCAGCAAACACTGGCATGCTACATCATTGACCATCGCATTGTGGAACACAAGATTGCCTCTGGAGGCTACTGCTGCGTTTACACTCTCAGATGAGCATAGTACTGTATGTCCACATTCTAGTTTCGCGTCTGTATGGAATTGGTGACATCGTTCACAGCTGTCGAAGCTTAACATATCGTATGCACCACAAACATTTTCTGCTTGGTTATTAGGTAAGTCACTTTCACTCTCAGACTCATTCTCACTACCACCATCTGAAGAGGTGTCAATCAAAATGGCATTACTGGCTTTCATACGCTGCCGGCCAAGGCACTTATTACTATAATGGCCATAACAGGAACAGAAAAAACATTTGATTGCACGCCTGTATGCAGATCTTTTACTTTGCTGTTTCTTGATCACATTTTCAAGATGCGCCGGATAGTTTGGCGATTTGTCACACATAGCATAAGTGTCATGTAAAAGGTGACAATGGATACATTTTTCCACTTTCCTCTCTTTCTTATCATATTTCTGATAAGGTTTCCTATTACTTTGGTAGTTTTTAGTTTGGTCTTTGACAAAGGAAACTATTTCAGAGTCATTTGAGGTCTTAAACACATCTCTGTTAGAAGAAAAATATGCTGATCCTTTCTTTTCAAACTGCTCTATGTTTTCAATGTCTGACTGCTGCAAAAATTTGGCAAAAGGAGAAGGAATGGTGGATATAACCTTATCCATAGTAATTAAGTTTTTTAATCTATCAAAGTCTTTTCCTATGTTAGCTGCTTTAAGCCACCTGTTTAGTACACTCTGTACATTTGAAACATAATCAATAAAGGTTTCACTAGGTTTAGGTTTTAGATTTGAGAACTGAACTTGATACCCAGGGGCATCAAGTAAAAAGTGCTGCATAATCCTATCATGGATGTATTGATAGCTAGATCTAAGCTCTGTTGGTATAGTTTCTATTACTTTAAGGGGCTCACCACTGAGATTTTTTGTATAAATTGGGGCCCACATCTCTAATGGAACTTGGTGGTATTTAAATTGATATTCTACATTCTCTGTCCATGCTGATATTGAGTCTTCTTTACAATATGGTTTGATAATATTTTTGTATTTATTGAACTTATTTTCCTCTTGTTGACTTCTTAGTTTAGTGGCAGAGATCTCTGAGTGTGACTCTACGTCCATGCTTTTCATTTTCAACTGTGTCTCTGATTCTACTTGAATCTGTTTTTCCTTTAGATCTAACTCCCTTTGTTTTAATTCTATTTCTTTCTGTTTTATCTCCTTCTCATGTTCTAACTGCTGTTGTTTAACTGTCTTATCATGTTCTAGCTGTTGTTGTTTAACTGTCTTATCATGTTCTAGCTGTTGTTGTTTTAATTGTATTTGATGTTGTCTTTCTTCTTCTCTTTCTCGTGCGCGTTCATTTCTTTCAGCATCTTCTTTTCGTATGCGATCAGCTTTTTCAGCCTCTATTGCTTCTTTAAATTTCTGATCTGCATATTGTTGTAGTTCTTTTCCTGTTAATTCTAGTTCTTTGCCTGCTTTTATGAAATCTGATAAAGTTGCCATCTTACTTTAGTACTTGGCTTAACAGTGATAGGCAATGATGACTTTAATCAGTTATTTATCTTTGATATTTTATGTTTGTTCTTATCTGATCACTATCAGTTGTGCTTTCTGTTTATACCCTGCCCAGATTTATCTTGCAGAAAAACAGAGTATACAAATATGTCAATGCGTTACAGCTGAAAAAGAGATGCACTATTAATCAAATTGCATGCCAAAATATATAAGTGTACTCAGCTTTAACGTTCCCGAGGATCGGGGAACGGAACTCCGTTGCCACAGGTCACCTTGGTACTTTCGGGTGGAGGCACGGGTCGTTACCAGCCAACTATATTTGGTACACAGGGCCGTAATCAGGTGTAGTTCGCCCTTTGATATGCAGGGCCGTAGTAATCAGGCCTATTACACGATATGTTAACCCAGACCCCTACGGACAATGACTTAGACAATGACAGACAGGTTCACGAACAACTAGAATATGTATTAAATAAATTAAATGTCAATGTCCTGTCTTTGCTCTATCAGTTATTGCCTTACGTTACTAATCTATTTAATTTCTGTACGTGTTGTGCAGGCAAGTATCATCTGCCTGGCCAAAAAATAGTTCCATCGTGACGGTAAAGCAAGAGAAAATATGACCCAAAATATGCATATCTGCTTTTAAAGAAATAAAAATAACATCATAATGTTTAAATAAATAAGTATATTCCTTTAATAATTGAAATAAATAAATAATAAATGATATAACGTACCGATTCAGGCGAGCAGCTGTTTAGCAATTCTCTATACACTCGATTGCTGTATGCTAATGAGCCCAGACGACTGTTTGTCAATCATCTGACGTCACAGCACAGCGCGATGAAAAATCGATATTGTCGGCTGGCTTTGTATCGCTCCGCCGTGAATCATTTTTGGTACTCATTTCTCACCAAAAAGGTAAATATATAAATAAATATAAGAAAACAAGAATATTAATACTTACAGCTTTGATGAATACATACTTTGACTAAATAAATATTTCATAAACACAATTAAACAGTTTAATACGTCACGATAGGCACATTTCTAGCTTGCAAAATTTCTCTCGTCTGCACAAATCACCGTCACTACACAAATTAAACCCTAGTCTAGAGCCTCGTGGACGAGTGGAGTAGCTTGAATATTACATTCAAGCTTCACTTCTGACAACCACAATTACCATTTACTGTGGGTATTAGCTTGGCGCTTTCGTCCAAGCACCACTTTCTGACACCACAATTACCATTTACTGTGGGTATTAGCTTGGCGCTTTCGTCCAAGCACCACTTTCTGACACCACAATTACTCTATACTGTGGGTATTAGCTTGGCGCTTTCGTCCAAGCATCCCACTTCTGACACCACAATTACCCTGGCCTGTCAACAACTTAACTGACAGGCATCATCGGGTACTTCTCACACACCCATACAAGACAACTTGCAAGTCGTGTGGGAGGCAAAATGCATGGTCCATTTTATTGCCGTTGGCTCGCTCACAAGCGGTAAACAGTCGCTAATGCAATACACAATATACAGCCACAGAATTATCTAACACAAACTGCTAACCCTATGCTAACTCTATCTACTAGTGAACACAAAACTCCTAACGTTATTCTAAACGATGTGAACGCCCCAAGTCCAGTCTCCCGTCTCCCGAACATCTCTCCCGTCGTTACACACCACGCGGGGTGACCTTCTCCTTCGTGCGTGTTACCTCACATCGCACGCTGCTGGCAAAACGTGGCCTGTTGAGTGTCTACTCAACTGTGCTCTGGCTTCATGAGGTGTGGTGGTATCGTGATTAGAGTGCTAACTCTCTGCACACCGCCTGCGTGTATCATGAGGGAGTGGCTAACCTTCCACTATTCCCTCCTCTCCCCTGCTCTTGCCTCGGGCACCGCATCTCCTCCTGGTCCCTCCAGGATTGACCGCTCTCCCTGGCGGAGGGGATGTGGTCGAGTCTTTGACAAGTAGGCTTGAATTGTTGCCACACAAAAATCGAATAGCAGCTGCCGCAAAATAGGAAACACAACGGGAAAGTAGTAAACAAGTTGAAGAGGCGGGGTATTTCTCATCCCCTCATTCAGGGTTCTTGATATCTGATGTTCCATATCCCCCGTTTATATCTCATCGCCCTTCAAAAAACTTTTGAATTTCTGCAAGATATACTTTCAGTTCTTTCCTCTCATCGTTTCATTTTGAGGTTATTTTACATTCTTGAGTATATGCAACAAAATACAATTACACGAAAACCCAGAAAATACACCGGAGTATTCTATAATGTTATCTGTTATGCATTGGGCAATTTCATCTATTGATGTTTACTTTGTGAATAAAATTTTACGTAAACTTACTGTTGTTTCAGAGAGGTAAAAGTACTACTCGAACCAGACATACAAACGGGGGAAATGTTTAAATATTGATTTTGTTCCCCCTTTATCTCAGAGCAAACTTCTTGAAACTGAAAGTGTATGAGAATACGGGGCAGATTTGAGTGCCTACATCGTCTTCTTATTTATTTATCTTCTCAGATCTATCCAAGGAAAAGAAAAAAAAAGAAAAAAAAGAAGGGGTGGGGGGGGGGGGGGAGCTTGCAGCTGGTTGTAGAGGGTGAACTAAAGTTCACTTTTAACACTCCTTGTAACGTATGGGTATATAGTATACAGTACAAAACATAAAGGTCTCTTTTAACACTCCTTGTAACGTTTGGGTATATAGTATAGAGTACAAAACATAAATGCCTCTTTTAACACTCCCTGTAACGTGTGGGTATACAGTATACAGTACAAAACTTAAAGGTCTCTTTTAACACTCCTTGTAACGTGTGGGTATATAGTATACAGTACAAAACATGCATGCTTCTTTTTACACTCCCTGTAACGTGTGGGTATAGTATAGAGTACAAAACATAAAGGTCTCTTTTAACACTTCTTGTAACGTGTGGGTATATAGTATAGAGTACAAAACATGAATGTCTCTTTTAACACTCCAATGCAATCCAATCTTGCGGGTTTTCGACTTGGCTATGTAGGGGTGTTTATGGTGTAGCTTGTAGTTTGTCTTTCGTACTTTGGGCTGCTTGTTGTCAGCTTCCCTGCTTCTGATGGGGTGATTGCGTTCGTTACTTTCTTGATGAGGTTTTTCATGTCTGGGCAGAGTCGCGCACGTGTTGTGGCCCGGAGTAATTGTGGCCCCACCCCGTCTTATGGTGCTGTTTCCTTCA
The DNA here is from genome assembly GCA_014155875.1 of Cepaea nemoralis. Classification (NCBI taxonomy): domain Eukaryota; kingdom Metazoa; phylum Mollusca; class Gastropoda; order Stylommatophora; family Helicidae; genus Cepaea; species Cepaea nemoralis. The sequence goes on along the minus strand of JACEFZ010028434.1, from coordinate 160,816 downwards.
GGTAGCTTTACCACTTGTCGTCTCCCCTAGTGTTCCTCATATTTCCCGGTCGTGGGTTGCCTTCGAATCTTCTTGGTGTTCGCCAGGGGGATCTTGGTGGTCAGGGATATCGTCATTCCTCTGCTACTTCTTCTTCTGTTTGTGTTCTTGCATCTTCTGTTTCGGGTGTGGCTGTCTATGTCTTGTGCAGGTCAAATATCTCATGAAAAGTGTCTTCTGTCGTTCGTTTTACTTTTTTGATATCTATTTATCAGTCTCAGCCTTTATTGCAGCCATTCGCGCGACATCCTGCTCAATCTTCTGCTGAACTTGCTTCATTTCATCCAGGATGCGCTGAACGGCCGTTACCTGTGTTTCTTGCGTCTTGTCTTTTTATTATTCCATGCTTGATAGCTTTTCTTCTGTCTCATCCTTTATAGCAGCCATTCGAGTGACATCCTGCTCAATGTTCTGCTGAACTTGCTTCGTGTTGTCCAGGATGCGCTGAGCGGTTGTTATCTGAGTCTCTTGCGACTTTTCTTTTTCTTCCTCCATGCTGTTGAACTATGATCGCAGGTCCTTCAGTTGGCCTTCCAGTTGCGCTTTACCGCTTTTTGTGAGTCGATTGGTGGCCTCGTACTGCCTCCTAGTCTCTTTATAGGGTAGGTTATTTTTGATGGCGATCTTCATGGCTTCCTTGCTGTCTTGGTTGCAGGGGCTGCCGAGGTACCTGGCGCCGTGGTTGCCGAGCAAATTGGCAAATTTTCTGTTAGTGTTAGGACTCCTGAAGTCCTTGTCGATCTTTGCATACTGGCACTGGCTGTATGGATGAGGTCCAGAGCAGTATCTGCACACCTCAACCTCACTTGGGCAGGTGGCACGAGTGTGCCAAAACTTCTGGTATTTAGAGCACTGCAGCACTATAGGTATGTAGTGCTCTGGAACTTGTTTTCTCTTGTCCCATCTGATGTATTGAGGGATCACTCGGTCCTCCGATGTTACTATGACGACTGTGGAGGGGATGTTGTTCTTTCCGATGATCCTCTCGGCACTGGTGGGCTTGAGTTCCTTGTTCTCCCTTGTCAGCATCTCCCTGATCTGGTCGTTGGTGAGATGAGTCTTGACTCGTTTAATGACTCATCGTTTCATCATGCTGTGTCGGGTGGCTTTAAGATGCCGTGGTGAAGCTTGATTAGTATAGAGTACAAAACCCCGGGAAGGTTAAACCGGTCAACAAATGCCCGCAGAAGTCTGATGTGTCGGCCTTAACGGCGCAAGAATGCAGCTCTGTTGTAAACAGGCACAACGCAATCGCGTCCGAAAAAGAAAAAAGAAAAACTGTCCGGATGAACGCAGAAGAAGAGTACAAAACATATATGTCTCTTATAACACTCCTTGTGGTGTATGGGTATATAGAATAGCGTACAAAACAGGAAGGCCTCTTTTAATACTTCTTGTGGCGTCTGGGTATATAGTATAGAGTACAACATATAAAGGAATCAAAGCGAGAGGTAACATTTACGGGTTATAAGTCCTTGTCAAGAGGCGTAGACAAGGGTCGCCACGGGGTGCCTCTGACGGTGGGAGAACCTACAGGTGTCATTGATCAGCTATCGCCCGACTTAAGCTGGGCAGCTCGCGGCCAGTTGTGTGCTGATCCGCCACAGCCTGCCTGCTTCAATGGATGCTTGGGGCTAGGACAAAATCTGAATCGCAGTCTGTAAAATACCAATAACCAGGTGTTCATACTTACCTCACAATTCCGATTTGTGAGTGACCACTCTCACAGATCGGAACTGTGAGTTAAGTATGAACACATATTTTTTTTCAGTTCCCATTTTTTTCAATTCTCATTTTCTCCTCATTGCTTTAATTTTTCCCCCATCCTTTTGTTCTTCTCGTCCTGTCGTCACCTTTTGATGTAGTCACAGGAGATCCCCTTGACTATATGTTGTGTTTGTGAATGTGTTTGTTTGCTGATGAAGGCTAATCGCCGCAACGTCCTGTATGTGTCGTAAATCTGTTATGTAAAGCTGCACTACTTTGTGTCATTTTATATTGTTTAAATAAAGGTGTAGTTGTTTTCCCTGAGTGACCCTTCCTCAGCGAAGCGAGTCTCCTGCAAGCCAGCAATATCAATGTTAAGACGATTGAGTTCGGCATCAATCAAAGCCGTTTTTCTCACATCGTCAATATTGGTCAGGTCAATGGAAAATCCTGGACACATGGTTCTTACGTTCCAGGTTGCAAGCGGTAGCTTGAATTTTATATTTTGTTTCTTTTTATTAGTACCTGGTTATCAAACAAGATAAGACAGAATATATGGTAATTTCAAGAGAAGGAATGGCTAAAAACTCTGGCCACATTCATATAGATAATATGACAATTAAAAGAACGGAAACATACAAATACCTGGGTACAATCTTCAACTGCTCCAACATCATAAGGGAAGAAATACAAACTAGAATCAATTCTGGAAATAAGATATACTATGCACTACAACATCTACTAAAATCAAATGCGCTATCTCGTATCACCAAAATCACAATATACAAAACACTGATCAGACCATTTGTGCTGTATGGCTCTTAAACCTGGAGTACAACGAAAGGAGATGAAGCCTTGTTACAAATCTTTGAGAACAAAATTTTAAGACGCATCTTTGGACCCATTAGGGATACACAAAGTGAAGAGTGGAAAAGAAGAAGTAACAATGACATTTATGATCTGTTTAAGTCCCCGCTAATCACTAGTATGAAGGCTAATAGACTACAATGGCTGGGGCATATAGAAAGAATGGAAGACAATAGGGAAACAAACCTCGCTTACACTCAGGAAATAAATGACCGTAGACCCCGAGGTAGACCAAGAAGACGGTGGAGAGATAATATATATATACACACACACAGACCTACAAGCACTTGGAATCAACGACTGGCAAGAGAAGGTCAATATATATATATATATATATATATATATATATATATATATATATATATATATATATATATATATATATATATATATATATACACACACACACAGACCTACAAGCACTTGGAATCAACGACTGGCAAGAGAAGGTCAACCAGAGAGACGAATGGAGACGGATTGTATCTGCAGCAAAGAACCTCAATGGCTCGGAACGCTGAAGAAGAAGAAGATGAAGAATTCTCATCTTTCATATTACGAGGTATCATTTTGTATGCCATTTGATCTTATCATGTATAATATGTACACATGCACATTATTGTAGAGTGAGTGAGAGAGTTAGTGAGTGTGAGTAAGGGAGTGTGTGTGCGTGGGTGTAAGAGAGAGTGAGAGGGAGAGAGAGTGAGAGAGAGAGAGAGAGAGAGAGAGAGAGAGAGAGAGAGAGAGAGAGAACGAACGAACGAACGAACGAACGAACGAACGAACAAACAAACTTTATTTTCAAAGGGTTAAGAATTGGGCACGCAACCCCGTATAACATTCTGCCCTATCACTCTCTTTCATACATTATTTCATTCCCACATCATTCAAGGCTAACAGAGAACAGCAACAATATATAAAGGCATGGGCAAAATGCGAACATCAAAACTACACGACTCAGTAATATTAGATAATGGTGTGACACTTGTTATTGGCCATGTGGAATCCATGTGGAATATACTGGTCTACCAAAGGGGACTTGCTGGTATACTAGGGTTTTGTTATTATTATTTCTATTATTAAGGGGGAAGGTAATCCGTACTGAGATAGTGTTCGAATAATTTGTGATTATATGAATAGGGATTCGTTATTCTTTGATTTCTTGTGGAAGATTGTTCCGCAGCTGAGCTGCAGAGTACGTTAAGCTTGTTTTCTATAAGTCAATCCTAGGCTTCGGAATGTGTAATATATTTAAACTTTTACTGTGTCTAGCATTATATTTAAACAATGGCCAAAGGTAATTTGGGGCATTTCGATGTAGGATTTTGAGAATTAGTTTAGCCTTATTGGAAAGCAGGCGTTTGCGGAGTTTTAGTAACTGAAAGCGTTTATGCAGGCTAGGATTGTCAGATGCATGTTTGTTATAAATTAGACTCATGGCCCGTTTCTGGAGTGAGTAAAGTCGTTTGGTGTTTGAATTAGAACAACCGTCCCAGATTGTAGAGCAGTAGTCAAAATGTGTCTGTATATGTGAAGTATAGAATAATTTCCTTGTGTCCTCATCAAGGAAATTTTTAATTTTGTCGATTTGGTAGACTTTTTTCGCTGTTTGTTTAATGAGCGCTTGAACGTGGGAATTAAAGGTTAGGTTTATATCAATGATTAGGCCTAATGTTTTGTGCTAAATTACACTTTCTACTGGCATGTTAACGATGTGAAGTTGAAGTAATGTGTGTGAGTTTAGAGTTTGAATCTTTGTCTGGTTGTTAATACCATTGATTTCGTTTTAGTGATGTTAATTTGCATACGGTTTGCATAGCTCCACCTAACTACATTATGTAATTCTTGTTGAGAGAGAGAGAGAGAGAGAGAGAGAGAGAGAGAGAGAGAGAGAGAGAGAGAGAGAGAGAGAGAGAGAGAGAGAGAGAGAGAGAGAGAGAGAGAGAGAGAGAGAGACAGAGAGAGTGGAATTGTGTCACTAATTTTCACGTTACAAAGTGTATTTGTATAATTTTTTTCTCAATTTGTTTACAGTTTTGCGAGAATGCTCACGACAATCGTCACATCATGTGTGTGTAAAGTGTGGGAGTTTGTTCAAACCAGTTTCACTGATTATGTGAGGCATCATGTATATGTATAGATTGATTGATTGATTGATTGATTGATTTAGGAACAGACATCACAGCATTCGGGGCTTTCCCATAAGCGCTCCGTCCCCATCCTCAGCAGCTAGCGAAGAGTTTCAACACCAATAGTTCCAGTAGCAATCTGATTTCCGTCTCCCCTTTCCTCTGAACCTTGAGCGTCGGCCAGATCCCCTCGTCACTCCTCGCTGCCTCATTCTTGCCAGACTATGGTGATCCATTTGCTCATCCGAGGTGTACACGTGCTCCCACAAGGCCCTAACCACGTCTGCCTTGTCATGCATGAATACTCCACCAAGTTTTGCCAAGCCAGCCAATCTGTCTTCCTGTTCATTCCCCAGCACACCGGCATGTCCCGGAGAAAAGATCCAGGTGATGCTTGCCACCCGTGACCTCCGAAGCGAAGCAAGCCACTCTGCACGAAGCCTGCCTGTCCTCACCCTACTCAGCATGCTTTCTGAGTCAGTTACAAACACAATGTATGTATGTATCGTGTTCTCCATCCAGCGGAAAGCTGCACTGACTGTCTTCACCTCCATTCTTAAGCTAGATGTTATGGTATCATACGCCAGGCTAAGCTAGATGTTATGGTATCATACGCCAGGCTCTTCTCCTGCACCAAACGTCGACCATTAGCTTATGCTAAGAATCCCCAGGTTCTTCTCTTAACTCTCAACACCGAACCATCTGTGTAGATAATCACATCACCCGACCGAGTATTATCCTGAATTAATTGCTGGATTTCCACTTCCGTGGCCCCTGCTGGTCACTCCTTGCACTCCCGGTTCAATGTGATTATAACTACTCTGCACAAGTCTGACTACTCCACTGGCACTCTGACCCACTCCTCTCTCGCCTAATGTTCTCCAAGATGCACAGCTGTCTGATCGTATCATCCGTCTGAGCCATCCATGATTTCCCTCGTATCAGTCTCTTGACTCTTAACTGCGTCCAGCGCCTCATGCAACGGGTGATCTGTGTCTGCAGCTACTCTGAGGTATGCCTTCGTCTGCATCATCTTGTGCCTACAAGCAACAGCCGGCAGACCAATGATGTAACGCATACACCCTACTGGGGTGTCTCTGGTGCATCCCAGAATGACCCGCATAGCTTCTTTCTGTATGCGCTCTAATTTCACCATCTGACTCTTCGAGACAGTGAGAAATCCCAGTCCATAATTAATCACTGAGAAGACCAAGTGCTGGTATAGTGTGAAGAACATTCTCTGCTCTGTGTCCATTGCAGCCAAAGTTTTAAGTGCATTGAGTAACTTTTGAGATCTTGTCACAACCGTCTCCACATGGTCCTTGAAGGACAGACGTCAAATGTGTCTCCCAGATACTTCAGTTTGTCTCTCTGGTGACACTTCTGCCATCTATCGTGAGGCTTGGGACATCATCTCTCACAATCCTGTTTTCCAGAGAGCACCACGAAACAGCCGCCTTTTCCGGGTGGATGACAGCACTCATTTCAGTGCACCAATCAATCACTTTGTCTACTATCGCCTGTAGCTCCTGGCTGTTTTCTCCCTATCTCTCCCCTGCCTATATTCAAGAACATCATCTGCAAATGTTAGTACTCTTCCAACCCCTGGTGCTTCTAGGTTTGCAATCCTGTTCGTATACACGTTAAAGAGCACCGGTGAGATTGCAGCGCCCTGTGGCAGTCACGGGGTTAAAATATGTGACTTTCAGGTCCATGCACCTAGACGGAGAGCAACCCGACGAGAATGCAAGACATCTGCTATCCAGTTCACCAACCAGGGAGTGATCCCCTTCTCAATCAGTGTGGTCATCAAAATATCATAGCGAACTCTATTGTACGCATCCTCGAGATCAAGCGCAGCCGCCATCGTTTCCTGTCAACTCTGAAAACCCTCATTATCGTCAAAGGCAAAAGTGGCTGCATGTGACCAGGTATCTTCTCCTGGCCTATAGCTCCCCATGCCTCAAGGAAGAAGCTTCTCCCTTTCTAAAAACTCTTGCAGCTTGACAGCTTCTCTAAAACCTTCACAAATGTATTTTGAAGGGTGATGATTCTAAAGCCGATAAGCTTTGAATGATCATTGAATGGTTTTGGGAGAGGGATGAGATAGCTATGTAACCAATCCTGTGGTACTGATGCCGTCTGTCACAGCTTCCCTGGGGTGAAGGGAACAGGCTATCACACTTATATATATATATATATATATATATATATATATATATATATATATATATATATATATATATATATATATATATATATATATATATATATATATATATAACGGGATGTCTTCAGATCTGAGACCGGGACAATTTCAATCTACTACCCCACCAGTCTCGGTATTCCGATTTCTCTCACAAACGACCCAGGGACGTTACCCTTTCAAACATCGTCCTGAACATATGACGCAACTCTGGTATCTACAAATTCAACAATAAAATGTATTGTACAAAAGAGTGAAGATAATATGGTTGTAATGCAGATCTGTCTGGTGTGAGCTAATCGCTACAAGACAGATTTAGTGGAGACTGCCTCATGAAGGATGTCATCATTGTACACATGCTAGAGCACCACATAAAATGGGAAGTCACTTAGCTTATCACTGGAGGTCCTCAGTCTTCGACCAGATATCACCTCCTCCGAGTTGACAGCAAGTCAGGGTAATGACACCAGAACACCAGAGCATGTGTCTGAATGATACTTAGAGTTCCCATCCACATCCGACCAGGTAGATGCCTCCATCATAGGTATGACGTAATTCTATAATGTTAGTTGGGCTAATACACCAAGTTCTATCAGCTACCCAAGGTATGCTGAAGCTCCTGTCTCCACAAACAGTGGCACCAACTAAACTATCTATATCGATAGTAGCACATCTCCTAAGTTAATGTTCACAGAAGCACAATGTCAGTGGCTAGATTTCCAATAGAACACTGTCTATGGCTAGATTCACGATAGCCTAAGGTCTATGGCTAGATTCACGATCAAGAACATAATTCGAGTGAACCAAGTGTTGCCTGATATCACATAAAGTTGAGTGGTAGTCGGGTAGGTAATCAGTGGTACAGCTGGACGATCACATGAATACCATACTTGCCCTGACGTCTTCGTCATAACATGGTGGATAACTCATCCTGGCACTACTCTGAGGGCATAGATGACTGACCGGGTGATGGGCAGTAGGATCACCTCACGTTGGCTTGTTTGTCAAGATTGCTGACGCTGGCAAAGGACTATGGTTTAAATGACCGTCCATCACCCCTCTCAGGAAAGTAGAATCTGGCAAAGTGACAAAGACAACCCTCGGTGAGAATCGCATGACCATGACCTACCATATAGGGATACACTGCCTCCCGGTACTCAGACAGAGAATCACCTCTCTAATGTGGGTTGTCGTTCAATTACAATCCATGCCTCATGACCAGAGGAAGAATAGGGTCTGGGGTCCGACAACCAGCCGATTAGACCATCTGTTTCACTGGATTGGGATTAGAGTGAACCCACGGTAATTGGTCATGAGTGTCTCCGCCCCAGTTCCCCAGGGGAAGCCTTTTAATGGCATACAGGGTTAGAGAGTCCACAGTACCTTTAGGCCAGATGGCCCTGAAGGAGGGCAGTTGGCAAACCCCCCTCCAGCTCTTCCCAGGTAGTCCTGCTCTCCCCAGTTAATCTTCCCTGCAACCATCAGAACATGTCTGCCGCATCATACCTCCTTCTTTCCCCTCCCCTTTGTCCTCCTCGCAGGAACCCACTATAGATTAGGATGTTAGTCCGTTAAGGAGACTTAGAACATGTACAGTATGAGGAAAGCAAAGAAAAACCAGTAGTCGCCCCACCAAAAGATGCGAACTTCGACACACGCGGGATCTTTCACATGACCTCCGATTCGATAGAAGACATTCCCACGAGATTCGTCTTGTACTGGCTGATTCGCCCGATATCTCACACGATATCCCTTTAGTTACGCCCTCACCGACTTCCGGTTTTGTAGACTACGCCTGAGTTCAACGGCGGCATAGGAGCACACTCACATTGCTAACACTCAGACCAATCCTAATTTTCCCCCAACCATTTTTGGCGGGCGAGACTAGGCGTTCCATACCTGTACTTTCACGGCAGTTCAGACTGTTCGAAACAGGCCAGAAAATGGGTCATGTCAACAAGCCTGCTTGATGGGGAAAATTACAGGCTCACCTTTGACCTTCGGGCGAACATCGCTTCATGCAATCTACAACCTCGGGTGATTGCGGTTCCGACACCAAATGATTTAAGAATGGTAGCACTCTTACCTTTCATTCGGCCATGAAGTTCGAAGTATGGGACCTCGTCCAACCTAGGGACGTAATTTCGAGGTCTTTAAACTGTACTTTGACACTGGCACCATTTTTTCATATCAAACTGCGGCCAAAAAGAACCTCTCGCCAGCTGGGCCAAATCAACAATCAGTTTCCCCGCGTTCCTTGCCAGGTCACTGCGACTGCCTGGCCGGAACAAGAGTTCCTTTAAAATATCTCTGGAACCTTCCAGAACACAAAGGCATAGTCCTCCCCTCCCTTAGGGGTAAAAGATTACTAGGATTATTCCCCTTTGACTGAAAACGTCGCTGTAGGCCTGAGAGATGGGTATGAGTCTGGCAAATTGAGCATCTCCTGGTCGAATCCACCAGGCATTGTCTGACACTGGCCTAATGCTCTGGTTAAAGCAGTCGGTCATCCCCTTCAGGTCTACTCCGCTCAAAACCTTCACGTGACCATACCTAACACCATCGGGCCCTGGTGCCGTGTCTTTTGCCTATTTCAAAATGTGTTTAACATTTTCAAACCGTATGATGTCTCCATAATGCATATTCTCCATTGGGCCAGATAACTCCTCTCTACCTGCATCCCCGGTATCCGCATCATTATGATTGGTCTGCTCTAAAATTCTCTGGAGAAACGCCTCTCCTTTCTCTTTGTCTGTTGTCATGCGCACACCATCCTCTCTATAAATTGTTCCCACTGTCATAGGCCGATCTTTTCTTTGCATTTGTCTGTGCAGTTTCCAGAATTTTCGCAGTGTTTTATTAACTCCAATCTCCTTCATAAAACATTCCCATTTTACGTTCTTGGCCTCTGCAGCACAGCGCTTGAAAGACTCCACCTTGTCTTTCATGACATTTTCCGCTGTGCCCATTTCCTCTCGTGAGCTTCGGGGTGTCTGTCGCACTTTCCTTAGCTACTTCACTGCAGCTCTCTTTGCTATCCAAGCATTGTCTACTGTCACCGACCGTTAGGGTGTTTCTATTGAAATAGACAGAAATCCCTATCCAAGAGTTTGCCGACAGTCTCTAGAAATTATGGCTCGTTATAAGAATGTCTAAAGGGATGGTCCCGATAGAAGAGACTGGGATTCACTTGGTAGACAAAGGCAGAAGGTGAAGAACACTCGTGTATGTAGGAAGACCTAACACGAATGTCTAGTTTATCTGTCGGTGATCCTTCGTCATTTAATGATAAGCCCCCTGTTTTAAATACTTGCACGCACTCACGCACACGCCTTGCGTTCAAATGATCACGAGGGGAGTACGTTGGTACAAGTATAAAACAATAATACTCTTTAATAGTAAAAGAGATAATGAAAATTGTCGTTCACGTGGTGAACTATGACAGTTACATTTATGTTACAGGTACAAAAAGTTTTCTGATGCTTAGCTAGATAGCATATCATCATTCACACCATCCAGACAGTGACACACTCAGAACACATGTAGACACAGAGTCACCTGAGACAATCTGATCTCGGTTAGGAGTAGTTCTGGCTTTCGTTTGTATTATGTCTTGGGAGTCGACCCTGGCATTCGACAGGTGTACGATGCTCCTCCGGATTCCAGGTTCCGTCTCCACTAGTTGGTGGCTCAAAGTTTCGGTAACCGGACCAGTTAGGTGTCAGCAGTATCAGCAGCGAGGCTCCTTAAATCAAACAAACAGTTGCAGACTCCTTAGTGTCTTGACAATAGCAATGTGTCTGAGTGCTGGTGTAGTGTGTCTGTTGTGTATGTGTCAGATGCAGAATAGGAATAAAACATAGTTCCTATCTGCTATTGTGTATCAAAAGCAAAGGGGCCAATAGCTCCTATTAGCTTGGCTATACATTGTATGACATGGTGATACAAGGTTAAAAAGGGTCCAGAAGTGGACACCTAAGACCACATGGTCCATTGGGGTAAAACCAGTAGACAAATCTTTGTTTGAAAAAGGCATTACAAAATGTACATGGTTGTAAAACTTGAAGTGACTCATATGTAAGAATTACTGGTGCATTCCTTAACACCATGGTGAGGAAGTCCTGGGCAGCCAGGATGGTTCCCTAGATAGCTAAGGAAAGGCCAACAATAATTCAACCTAATCCCACATCAATCATTAGGCATAAAGCAATCAAGTGTCGCCACGAAGTCGTGAGGTATACCCCACATAATATACGAGCTAAAAGATAAGAAGGCCAGCAGGCAAGCAAGAGGGCTGAGATATTCCAGGCATTGGGCTTTAGGATGTCTCAGTTATCCCTTGTTGAGTTATTTACTCCCCAAATTCTGATTCCTCACCACATAGTATTTGCTTTGAACTTATGACCGTCAGTGTCGTATAGTTCGGCATGGCGGTGAATCAGGGGTAAGCAAATTTATGTTTGAATATAAATCGCCTAGTAATATTGCTGGCATGTGAGAATCATGTTCCACATGTCTCTTCTACTTCTGCCCACATGGCAAAATCATGTTATCATATTTTCAACAAAATATACACGTAAATACATTCACAAAATGCATATGAAAATAATCAGTAAGGTTTATACATTATATCTATATATTTTTATCTATAAATATATCTAGGCCTCACGTGTTTTCTCTCAATGTCTCCCCTTTCAAATACCACGTGTCATAAATATACATGGTCGGGAAAGTTTGTGTTTTCCCAATATCAGAATATAAATGTGTACACACTTCTTACTATAATCATAATTATTATGTTACTACACTCACCCCCAGTCTTATTGCAGCAATTAAGATCTGTTTTGGTATAATCTACCAAAGATGGAGTTGGATTTGGCAGCCCACTTCATGTAAGGTCTGCTTGGCACAGCAGCTAAGGTGGTTGTGAACCGGACGGAAGTTGTTAGTCACAATTTCCGGTGCCGCAGTACTAATAGTATATCGCCGTATTCCCGTTGCTAGGGAATGACGGACCTATGTCCCCAGTCCGTAGACTTGGTATTAATAAGGGTTGAAGACAGGGGATTTCCCTTGTGACATCATTTGAATAGATGACGTGAAAATACACGCTGTCCCCAATGCACTGTGTAGTTTTAGTGCAGAAAATGTCTGCGTAGTCATTCTGACGTCATTATTAGTAATTTAGCTGATGTACTGAATCCATAATGTAAATAGTAATTCAGCTAACGTAATATTGGTGGTATTCACATAGTGATCTAGACTCATCCCGTCACACCTACTCCTGGGGTCCACCGTTGGGGTCTGCAAAAAATGAGTTTTAACAGCCTTATTGCATGCTCCCTGTCTAAGGCGTCCAAGAAGGCTGTCGGTCCACTCATACCGGAAGGTCTTGCGCGCTCTCCCAGCCTTAACTTTCCTGGATTTAGAGATAATGACTGAGCATGGCATTTGATTACTCCCATGGGCATTCAAAACAGTCCACTTTACATCGACTAATGACTGAGAGACAAGTGCCAAGTCAATAGCAGTGTCTGCATTCCTAGGTCTCATTGCCATTCTAGTCGGCCTACCATCGTTTATGTTGACCACATCGGAGTCCACCATGGCATCCGCAAGGGCATTTGCCTGTCGGTTTTCTCCACTACTGTCTCAATCTCTGTTCCTCGCATTGAAGTCTCCACATATGAGTAGCCTATCACCTGGTAATTCCTCCAATTCCTTAAACCAGTACCATTGTTCCTTTCTGACAAAACAGTCCAATGTGGCATATACATTTATGATGTTCCAACTTAAGCTACCAATCTCCATTTGTATACCCTGGACCTCTCTTGCACTGCGATTCTACTGGCTCAAGTCAAGTACCACATGCTTCACTCCTTTCTTCACCAACAGACCTTGCCCATGTCTCTTCTGCCCAGTGGGATTTATATAACTGACGTATCCAGGGCAATGGTATGTGTCTTTATTTAACTCCTGGAGCATGAGGACATCAAATTCATATACTAGCCTCTCCAATACAGGACCTTTCTGCTTGGCACTATGATAGTTCCAGTGCCCCACTCTTACATGGTTGAAACCTTGTCTCTCCACTTTTCGTCTCGTTCTCCTGGCGCCTGCCCTCCTATTTCTATGCCTTCTTCTGACACATTTCCTCGCCTTCTTCTCCTCACTCTCGCTTCGCTAGGCTCTGAAAGATGTGTCAAGCCCAGAGCACGTGCTACCTAGCTCCGGCGACGATTCCCGTGTTTAATTAAATCCATAAGCAAAGTTTGGATATTGCAAGAAATAACCGGTCACCATAGCATTGCCTGCTTACTAGGGAAGGGACAGGGGATGTCCATGAGGAGTCCATACGCCTAACGCGTAACAATCTCAGTGAGCTGAAGCAAGCTAGGAAGGATGTGCAAAACTCTGCCATGCAGTGTGCTAATGACTATTGGATTAAGTTATGTCGGTCCATTCAAAACGCAAGTGATAAGGGAAACATCAGAAGCATGTATAAAGGGATAAAGATAGCCTGAGGTCCAATGATCATAAGAAGTGCACAACTGAAAACCTTGACTGGAGAAGTCATCACTGATAAGAAAAAGCAGATGAATAGATGGGTAGAGCACTATTTAGAGCTTTACTCAAGTGAGACCAAACTAGCGGATGATGCCCTCAACGCCATAGAGGCCCTGCAAACTCTTGACCACCTGGACGCACTTCCTACCATAACAGAAGTTAAGTGTGCTATAAATAAACTTGTACCTGGCAAGGCTCCAGGTAAGGATGGGATTCTAATAGCGATTATCAGGAGTGGGCAAGACACATTTTCTCTACAGATCCACCAGCTAAAAGAGCTATGCTGGCGGGAAGGACAAGTCCCACAGGATTTCAAAGATTTAAGCATCATAACACTGTACAAGAACAAGAGCTATCGGAGCGACTATAACAACTATAGGAGCATCTCATATCTGTAAATTGTTGCGAAAGTATTTACCAGAATTATTCCGCGGAGACTTCAAGACCTGGGAGATCATAGTGTCCGACATTACTCACTCAGCGATCATCGTGTCCGACATCACTCACTCTGCGATCATCGTGTCCGACATCTCTCAATCAGCGATCATCGTATCCGACATCACTAACTCAGCGATCAGCGTGTCAGTCATCAATCACTTAACGATCAACTTTTCCGACATCACTCATTCAGCGATCATCATGTCTGGCATCACTCACTCAGTGATCATCGTGTCCGATATCACTGACTCAGCGATCATCGTGTCGACATCACTCACTCAGCGATCACCGTGTCGGACATCATTCACTCTGCGATCATCGTGTCCTACATCATTCACTCAGCGATTATCGTGTCCGACATTACTCATTCAGCGATCATCGTGTCCGACATCACGCACTCAGCGATTATCGTGTCCTACATTACTCACTCAGCGGTCATTGTTTCAGTTATTAAATTCTCAGCGATCAACGTTTTCGACATCACTCACTCAGCAATCATCGTGTCCTACATCACAGTGTGGCTTCCGACGGAACAGGTATACCAGTGATATGATAATCTTATGGCAAGAAATATTCTGGGAACAAAATCAACCACTGTTTATTGCGTTTATCGACCTCACAAAGGCATTTGATTTGGTCAGTCGTGAGGGCCTTCTCAAGGCACTAAAGAAAATTGGCTTCCCACCAACTCTTCTGTCCATTGTGGAATCGTTCCACACAGGCATGAAGGGTATAATCAAGTTTGATGGTGCAACTTCAGAAGAGTGTAAAATCAAGAGTGGAGTTAAGCAATGTTGTGTACTATCCCCCACGCTCTTTAGAATATACTTTTCACTTCTACTGAAATATGCCTTTCGTGATCAGGATGCCGGTATATACATTCACTCACGTTCAGATGGCGGCCTCTATAATGCTCAGAGATTGAAGGCCAAGACCAAAATTAGGAGGGTACTAATCAGAGAGTTGCTTTTTGCGGATGTGCTGCAATTATGACCCACTCTGAGGAAGAATTACAACATCTACTATCTGCATTTTTCAATGATTGTTCTGAATTTGGTTTAACAATTAGCAAAAAGAAGACACAGATTATGTCACAAGGTGCACATGGGGTACCATCAATCTTTATTGATGACTCCGAACTGGAGATAGTAGACCATTTAACATATCTAGGATCAGAGGTAAATAGCAAATTTATTCCTAGATCAGGAAATCAACATCAGGATTGGTAAGGCAGCAACAACAATGAAAATGTTAGTACAAAGAGTCTGGGAGAGCAGGAAGCGTACTGCCAAAACAAAAGTCCTTGTCTACCAAGCTTGTGTCCTCAGTACTCTTCTTTATGGCAGTGACACCTGGTCAACTTACTCACACCAAGAGAAACGTTTAAACAGCTTTCATATGCAGTGTCTGCGAAGAATACTTGGTATTAAGTGGCAAGACAAAATCACAAATACTGAAGTATTGGAAAGATCAGGTTGTGTGACGGTGTGTTCTATGTTCAGTCTTCGTAGACTTAGATGGATAGGACACGTTAGGAGGATGGATGATGGTAGAATACCAAAGGAAATCTTTGTTTGATGAATTACAGATGGGTAAGAGATCTCAGAGTCGGACTCTACTACGATACAACGATGTGTGTAAGCGGGACATGATTGGTACAGGCGTTGATAATGCACATTGAGAGCAAGTCGCCGCTGAACATGTTGCATGGAGGGCAACTATCAGTAATGGAATAAAGACAAAGGAGACTATGATTGCTGATAACGGACACACAGAGCATGAGAGCTGTAAGATGTTGCTTGATGGTGGAAATGTTTTTATACACCGATCGAAACTGGCGAAGTGATTTGGTCAATATCAAACGTCCCGCCTTTACTTCCCACTGCATATTATGAACCCCATCTTAGATTGGTTCGACATGGTAGCCTAGGTTAGCTTTAACAATCTATGCGATCAGGGACACACAACCACCACACAAGCAGCCAAGTGAGGGTATAAGGCGTTCATCCATGGACCAATCGGCACTCGATGGGTGACGTAAATATTAAGCCAGCAGACTTTTCTTTCAATGGCGATTGTCGTCTCCGATATCACTCACTCAGCGACCACCGTATCCGACATCACACACTCAGCGATCCTCGTTTCCGACATCACTCACTCAGCGATCATCGTGTCCGACATCACTCACTCAGCAATCATCATGCCAGACATCACTCACACATCGACCACCATATCCGACATTACACACTCGGCGATCATCGTGTGTGACATCACACACTCGGCGATCGTCGTGTCCTACATCACTCACTCAGCGATCATCGTATCCGACATTACTCACTCAGCGATCATCGTGTCCGACCCCACTCACTCAGCGATCAGCGTGTCAGTCATCAATCACTTAGCGATCAACGTTTCCGACATCACTCATTCAGAGATCATCATGTCCGACAGTACTCACTCAGCGATCATCTTGTCCGATAAAACTCACTCAGCGATCATCGTGTCCGATATGACTGACTCAGCGATCATCGTGTCGACATCACTCACTCAGCGATCACCGAGTCCGATATCACTCAGCGATCATCGTGTCCTAAATCACTCACGCGGCGATGATCGTGTCCAGCATCACTCAGTCAACAATCATCGTGTCAGTCATCGCTATTTCAGCGATCATCGTGTCCGACATCACTCACTCAGCGATCATCGTGTCCGACACCACTCACTCAGCGGTCATCGTGTCAGTTATCAAATTCTCAGCGATCAAAGTTTCCGACATCACTCACTCAGCGATCATCGTGTCCTACATCACGCACTCAGCGATCATCATGCCCGACATCACTCACTTAGTGGTCATCGTTTCCGACATCACTCACTCAGCGATCATCGTGTCAATCATCAATCACTCATTGATCATCGTGTCTGACATCACTCACTCAGCGATCATCGTATCTGGCATCAATCACTCAGCGATCATTGTGTCCGACATTACTCACTCAGCGATCATCGTGTCCGAAAACTCTCACTCAGCGATCATCGTGTCCGACACTACTAATAACACTGCGATCGCCGTTTTCGACATCATTAACTTAACAATCATTGTATCAGTCATAACTCACCCAGTGGTCATCGTGTGGAGATCACTCACTAAGCGATCATCGTGTCCGAAAACACTCACTCAGCGATCATTGTGTCCGACATCACAGACTCAGAGACCATCCTGTCCGAAATCACTGCCTCAACAATAAACGTGTCAGTCATCTCCCATTCAAAGATAAACGTTTCCGACATCACTTATTCAGCGATCATCGTGTCCAACAAAACTCATTCAGCAATCATCGTGTCCGATATCACTGACTCAGCGATCATCGTTTCGATATCACTCACTCGGCGATCACTGTGTCCGACATCACTCACTCAGCGACCATCGTCTCTTACATCACTCACTCAGCGATTATCGTGAACGACATTACTACCTCAGCGATCAATGTGTCCGTCATCACTCACTCAACAATCATCGAGTCAGTCACCACTCATTTAGCGATCATCGTGTCCGACATTACTTACTCAGCGATCACGGTGTCTTACATCACTGACTCAGCGATCAACGTGTCCGACATCACTCATTTAACGGTCATCGTGTCAGTCATAAATCACTCAGCGATCATCGTGTCTGCCATTACTCACTCAGCTATCTTCGTGTCTGGAATCACTCATTCAACGATCATCGTGACCAACATTACTAAAACTGCGATCATCGTGTCCGACATCACTCACTCAACGATCATTGTGTCAGTCATAACTAAATCAGCGATCATCTTGTTCGACTTTACTCACTCAGCGATCATCGTCTCCGAAAACACTCCCTCAGCGATCACAGTTTCCGGCATCACTGACTCAGCGATCATCGTGTCAGTCATCAATCACACAGCGATACATGTTTAAGAAATCAATCATTCAGCGATCATTATGTCGGACATCATTCACTCAGCTATCATCGTGTCCGACAAAACTCACTCAGCAATTATCGTGTCCGATATCACTCAATCAGCGATTATCGTGTCCGACATCACTCACTCAGCGGTCATTGTGTCAGTCATTAAATTATCAGCGATAAACGTTTCGACAATCACTCACTCAGTGATCATCGTGTCCTACATAACTCACTCAGCGATCATCGTTTCCGACATAAATCTCTCTGCGATCACCGTGTCCGACATTACTCACGCAGCGATCATCGTGTCCGATATCACTAACACAGCTTCATCGTTTCGATATCACTCACTCAACGATCACCAAGTCCGACATCACTCACTCAGCGAACATCTTGTCTTACATCACTCACTCTCACGATTATCGTATACGACATTTACTACCTCAGCGATCATCGTGTCCGTCATCACTCATTCAACAATCATCGTGTCCGACATCACTCACTCAGCGATCATCGTGCCCGACATAAGTCACTCTGTGATCATCGTGCCCGACATCACTCAGTCAGTGATCACCGTGTCCGACATCACTCACTCTGCGATCAATGTGTCTGACATCACTCATTTAGCTGTCATCTTGCCAGTCATCAATCACTCAGCGATCATCGTGTCTGCCATTACTCACTCAGCTATCATCGTGTCTGGAATCACTCATTCAACGATCATCGTGACCGACATTACTAAAACTGCGATCATCGTGTCCGACATCACTCACTCAACGATCATCGTCTGCGACATCACTCACTCAGCTATCATCGTCTCCGACATCATTCACTCAATGATCATCGTGTCCGACAAAATTCACTCAGCGATTATCATGTCCGACATCACTCACTCAGCGGCCATTGTGTCAGTCATCAATCACACAGCTATGTATGATTCGGAAATCACTCATTCAGCGATCATTATGTGCGACATCACTCACTCAGCGATCACCGTGTTCGACAAAACTCACTTAGCAATTATCGGGTCCGATATCACTCACTCAGCGATCATCGTGTCCGACATCACTCACTCAGCGGCCATTGTGTCAGTCATTAAATTCTCAACGATAAACGTTTCGACAATCTCTAACTCAGCGATCATCGTTTCCGACATCACTCTCTCTGCGATCACCGTGTCCGACATTACTCAATCAGCGATCATCGTGTCCGACAACACTCACTCAGCGATCATCGTGTCCGACATCACTCACTCAGCGATCATCGTGTCCGACATCACTCACTCAGCGATCATCGTATCTGCCATTATTAACCTAGCGATAATTGTGTCAGTCATAACTCACTCAGCGATCATCGTGTCCGACAGTACTCACTCATCGATTTTCATGTCCAAAAACACTCACTCAGCGATCATCGTCTCCGACATCACTGACTCAGCGATCATTGTGTCCGAAATCACTCACTCATCGATCATCGTGTCAGTCATCAATCACTTAGCGACCAACGTTTCCGACAACACTTATTCAGCGATCATCATGTCCGACATCACTCACTGAACGATTATCGTGTACGACATTACTACCTCAGCGATCATCTTGTCAAAGGAATTCGATAGAGTAGATAGAAACAAGCTGTGGGAAATCCTTAAACAATATGGAGTGAGTACACATCTAACAAACCTATGTAGAAGTTTATACAACAACAGTGAATGCATAGTGAGAGCAACTGGAGGACACTCAGAAACCTTCACCATAAGATCTGGAGTACGACAAAATTGTGTCCTGTCCCCTCTCTTGTTCATAACATATATAGACAACATATGTAAAGAAACCAGCCAAGCAGAGACAGTAAGAATACCACATGACGAGAACACAGAAGAAGAACCATCTGCAAATCTAACCATTAGAGAACTCCTGTTTGCGGACTACCAAGCACTAATAGCAAAATCAGAAGCTGAATTACAAGACCACATGAATAGTCTAAACGAAATGTGTAGGGAACATAACAAAAATTAGCACAAGCAAAACAAAGGTAATGACTATAACTAAAGAAGAACAAACAACAACAATTCACCTAAACGAACATCCCTTGAAACAAGTGAAGAGTTTGAAGTACCTAGGAAGTATAATATCATCAAATGGCAGATCAGAAGACGAGATCGAAAATAGGTGTAATAAGACAAATCAACTCTTTGGACAAATGGCACCAATACTAAAGAACAAACATGTATCAATAACTAATAAGAAAGCACTTTACAACACAATCTTCCTACCACCTCTATGCGACCAATGCCAAACCTGGACAAAGACAGAAAAAGAGAAAATAAAAATCACAACAACAGAAATGAGGTTCCTGAGAAGAATACTCAACGTATTAAGAAGAGATAAGATCAGAAATGAAGAAATCAGGACTAAAGTGGGGGTTACAGCAGCACTAGATTTTATTAGAAAGCAGCAAGTCAAATGGTTTGGCCATGCAAGTAGGTTACCAGTCAACAGCATACCACAACAGACAATGATATACAGACCAGGTGGAAACAGAGGAAGAGGCCGACCACGTAAACGTTCGACGGAGAGAATAGCAGAGTCCATGGGACAATCGATATATGAAGCCCATAATCGGGCACTCTCACGAAGTTTATACTTCACCTCGACACTGCAAGGTACAAGAGGAACATGATGAGATGAGATGAGATGAGATCATCTTGTCCGTCATCACTCACTCAACAATCAACGTGTCAGTCACCACTCATTTAGCGATCATCGTGTCCGACAGTACTCATTCTGCGATCATCGTGTCCGACATCACTCACTCAGAGACCATCGTGTCCGATATCACTCACTCAGCGATCATCGTGTACATCACAAACTTAGCGATCATCGTGTCCGACATTACTCACTCAGCGATCATCGTGTCCGACCTCACTCACGAAGTTATCATCTTGTCCGACATCACTAACTCAGCGATCACCGTATCCGACACCACTCACTCAGTGATCATCGTGTCCTACATCACTCACCCAACGATTATCGTGTCCGACATTACTCACTTAACGATCATCGTGTCAGTCATCAATCATTCAGCGATCATTGTGTCCGACATTACTCACTCAGCGATAATCGTGTCCGAAACATTCACTCAGCGATCATCGTCTCTGACATCACTGACTCAGCGACCATCGTGTGTGACATCGCTCATTCAGCGATCATCGTGTCCGATCCCACTCACACAAGGATCATCGTGTCAGTCATCACTCACGCAGCGATCATAGTGTCCGACATTACTCACTCAGCGATCATTGTGTCAGTCATAACTCACTCAGCGATCATTGTGTCCGACATTACTCACTCAGCGATCATCGTGTCCGAAAAGACTCACTCATCGATCATCGTCTCCGACATTACTGACTCAGCGACCATCGTGACTGCCATCACTCACTCAGCGATCATAGTGTCCGACATTACTCACTCAGCGACTATCGTGTCAGTCGTCACTCACACAGTTACCATCGTGTCAGTCCTCACTCACTAAGCGATTGTCGCCTCCGATAACAATCACTCAGCGATTGTCGTCTCCGATATCACTCACTCAGGGATTGTTGTCTCCGATGTCACTCACACAGCGATCACTGTATCCGACATCACTCACTCAGTGATCACCGTGAAATACATAACTCACTCAGCAATCACAATGTTTGAAATCACTCACTCATCGACTATCATGTCCGACATCACTCACTAAGCGTTCATGGTGTCTGACATCACTCAGTCAGTGATCACGGTCTCCGACATCACTCTTTCAGCGATCATCGTGTCAGACATCATACAATCAGCGACTATCGTGTCAGTTATAACTCACCCAGCGATTATTTTGTCCGAAATCACTCACTCAGCGATCACATTGAAATACATCATTCACTCAGCGATCATCGTGTCCGACATCACTCACTCTGCGACCATCGTTTCATTCATCACTCACTCATCGATCATCGTATCCGACATCACTCGGCGATCATTGCACGACGATAGCACAGGACAACATCAACACGAGGCCTGCCAAGCCACCATTGCTCTTGGCCAGCGAATACCCAATGGAAAGCCTCCAAAACAACATAGAACCCAACGTGGATGTTGTTGAAGAATTACCTGCCTCAGATAACAATAGCATCATAACTATCAATGGACATTCGTGTGATTGTCAACAGCGCATTAAAGAATTAGAACAATCACTAAAGGCGCTCATAGCCACTGTTTAAACTAACATCGAAGTAAACAGCAAGATAAACAGTGATTACAATGCTCTCAAGACAGAAGTCGCGCTGCTGCGAGAGGAAAATTTGCTGCTGAGAAAAACAGTTCAAACATTACAGAATGTGTCCTTCAGCGAACCAACCGAAGAAGCATGAAATTCCCAAGCAACTGTTTCAACCTTGGGGAATCTTGGGGAAGCTCAGTCCCACCCAGAACAGATACCTACTATGAAACCACCTCAACGCGCAGAAGAAGATAAACTATAACACAAGCAGTCTATCCCATTGACGTCAAAATAAGCAATAGTTTCGAAGTGCTTCAAGAAAATATCATGGGAAAACGTACAGTGCTATAACATGCTTCCAACGGACAATAGATGCCTATAAGAAACACCGGGAAAACCACATGGAGAGATAACGACTGCTGATAATCGTAAATGGATGACACAATGGGCGAGGCGTGCTGAAAACCAACATGTACAGACAGCACGACCTGACTGTACACACATTATACTAGGCAATTCTTTAATGAAAGGCCTATACAGCGACCGGATGGCCACTTCAGACAAAGACATTGTTTCCATAATCCCATTGCCTGGGGCTGGTGTTGACCGGCTAATAGACAAGATTAACAGGTTGGCTGTAAATCAAAACGTTATGAAGGCAAGCTTCCAAACTGGTGTCAACGACACCATGAACAACTAGCAAATCACAGGGTCTCAACTGCTGGCACTCTTGAAAGGATTACGGCACACTTTTTCTAACTCGTCTATTTTCTTTTCCTCCATCACATCATTGAGTTATGAACTTCAGCGTCGTCTAGCTGACATAAATAACAACATTTTGCAGACGTTCTGTTCTCAAACAAAACAAAAAAAGTTCATCAACAACACGCCGTTCTTAACTTCAGAGGCTAGTGTACCAAACCAGAACCTTTATATATATCAAATACATTTGTCTACATTGGGCACCAACTTTCTCGCCAAAAATATCAAATACCCGGAACGGACACAACATACATCCAATGCAGTTTTAGCTACTGTACCTGAAACTCAAGCCAGACGACATACTTCCGTCACACCAACTACAAATAGGCCAGAAGTGTGCAGACCACTCATAACTACCGCAACTGAAATCCAAGCCATACGGGACACTTCCACCACACCAAGTCCGTACAATACATTGTCTTTCACACAGGGTGGTAGTAATTATGTAGATATGTTTCCTATTATCCCCAGCAAGGAACCAACTTTCAGCAACACCAACGTGTCACCATAACCTACTGTTAGCCACGAACCAGCTCGTGTAGTTGGTAGTCATTACATACCCATGACTGGGCGATCAGCTACTCCAAATTGCCGGCTTCAAATGTTTCTACAACAGACGACATCTGGGGATGGCGATTCTCGTTCGCGACAGCATGGTGGCATCAGAGCTAGTCATGTCCAGTTGGGACAGTGACGATATACAAATACAGGCGTTGAGAGTTCAATCCAGTATACCATTCGTGTTGGTCAATGTTTATGCCCGCAATGCGAGTGTGGACGCCCAGAAGTGGCAGTGCTTAAGTGGCATATTAGGCCACGAGAGAAATGTTATTTTCTGTGGTGACTTCAACGCTAAAGGCAGATCATGGGGAAACACTTCCTCCAATACACAGGGGAGGAGCTCGAGACTGCACTGGAAACCATCGACCTGGTTTGTATCAACAGTGGCTGTGTCACCAGGACAGCAAGCCGTCCAGGCGATGAGGACAGTGCAATTGATTTGGCGCTAGTTTCAACTTCACTCACTACAGTGTGTAGATGGGGTGTCCTAGGACACCATGGCAGCGACCACCACCCTTGCAGCATATTGGTGGAGAAAGGCAGAACCAGGCAGCACAAGCTAAAGGTAAAGACGTTCCAGTATGACAGTACAGGGCAAGATGTGGTGAGTAAAATAAGACGTGACAAGCGCAGAACGTTACAGGGCAGGAAAAAAAAGCTGGGAGCAGCCACCGTGGTGGAGTTTCGAGGTGGAGAAGGCTTGGGTGGATTAGCGTAGTGCTGTAAGGAGATGGCAAAATGTCAAGAAGAACAGAGCTGGTCATCCTAGTCCCTGCTTGCACTTAGAAAGAGAGATGCACACAAAAGTAAGCTATATCAAAAAAAACTGGTCAAGATGGTTAAAAGCGAAAAATGGGCAGAGGTGCGTCAAAGAGTAAGCACAGACAAGACATTAAATCGTTCTGGCGACTACATAAAAGCATGAGTGGTGTAGTCAAGAATAAGAGCATTTCTGACTTCCAAGGTGCTGACCTCATCTGGCAGAGAACTGACGAGGACAAGGGCAATGCACTCTTTGAACGCTGCCTTGAGCAGAGCAACCAGACAGACATGGGAGGCCGGAATCTGGCCAAGGAGGTCACCTCAGACAGATGCAAGGCCCAGAACACTTCGGATGAAGACACAGTGACAGTGACAGAAATCAAGGCTGTGCTTTGACGATCAAAAAACAGTGCTCCAGGTCCTGATGGCATAAGATACGACGACATAAATAGGTGTACCGACAATGAGCTAGAGAAACTAGCAGACATGCACAACAACAGTATAGGGAGTGCTAGCATCAAGGAGGAATGGTTACACAGCTATCTGATTCCCTTGCCGAAGCCTGACAAAGACCACAAAAAAATTCAGGGATATCGAATTATAACCATGCAGAATACAATAGGAAAGCTTTTGGAGAAGGTAATTGCCAGGAAAATATCAAGCCAACTAGAGAGGCAAGGTGTTTTCCCACCTACCCTGGGTAGGTACCGTCCACAAAGAGAAACCTGGACCAATGCAGCAGTCTTTGCCCATGATGTCTATGAAGGTTTCCACTCAGGCACTGAAACCGTTGCTGCAGCGATTGATCTTGAGGACGCATACAACAGTGTACCACTGGATGTTTTAATGTTTCAGCTTCTTGAACTAAACGTAAGTCCATTCCTCCATAGTTGGATCGCTGCAGCCCTCTTCCAACGGAAAGTAATTTTTAGATGTGGCAGTTGGACTTCGGAACCAACAACAATATATCCTGGCCTACCACAGGGATCACCATTATCTCCGGTACTGTTCAACGCCTACACAGTGAGAATCACCAGTGAGCAGATCACTGGACCTGGCAGGACATTGTCATATGCCGATGATGTTTTAGTGTATCGTCAGGGTAAGGATAGAGAGGAGGTTGCTGTGGAACTACAAACCGAACTCAATCGCATAAGTACTTGGTGTGGTGAAGCTGGGGCAATGGTCAACCCAATAAAGGCAACAGTGACTTGGTTCTCGTTGAATAATCATATTGTCAATATTCCAACACCAACTGTAATGCTGGGTTCAGAGACGGTGGAAAGAACGCAGGCAATGAATTACCTGGGGATACGGTTTGATCGAAGCCTTGCTTATAATGTGCACATAGACCAGGTGATAACAAAGGCCAAGCGGGGTTTGGCAGCGATGCGGGTGATGGCGGCAGCAAACTGTGAGCAGCGCCATCTATGTCTTCTGTACGAGGTGCTGGTCATGTCTGTTTTGGAGTATGCAATGGCAATCCTGACTCTCAGCCATAAGCAGATAGAAAGGATGGAAAGGATACAGAATGAAGCTATGCGCATTATTCTTGGATGTACAAGAGATACAGCATGCAGGGCGATGCGCTACCTTCTTGATTTTCCAACCATTGAAGAGAGAATACAAGGTTGCAAGGCACGCGCCTACCTCAGAATTAACGCAAACACACAACATCCACTGAGTAGTGAAATTAGGAAGGTGAAGGGCAGCAGGTTAAAAAGAGGACGGTCGTGGATGGGTCAAGCCGAAGACATTCTTCAACAGGTGTGTTCACTTGAGGACTTAGAACCTGGCGAGGAGTGGGTGCAAGTGCCAACAGACTTCTGCACATCCTTTTCAGTTTGCATCCAACTAGATAGAAAATGCAGACAAGAAAATCCGGCTGCTGTTGAGGCTGAAGTACAAGCGTTGATTTTCGAGAATTCGCTAGACGGTGACGCGGTCATCTACACAGATGGGTCGGTCGTCCGACATGTGAGAAGCTCATGGGCCTTTACAGCTCGGGCCGGAGGGAGAATTGTGAAGAAGGACTCTGGTGCTTTCACTGAAACCACAAGTAGCCTGACCATGGAAGTCATGGCAGTAAGTAAAGCAATAACATGGCTCGAGACACAGACATTCACTAGGGCTTGTTTCCTTAGCGACTCAATGAACATGATCAAGAGGATAGAGGAGGGGTCGATCCGAAGAGAATGGTTGCTGCCTCTGGAGCGGTCTCGGCTGGCAAAGATTAGTTTCATCTTCGTGCCAGGGCATGCGGGAGTACAAGGAAATGAGCGGGCTGACAAGCTCGCAGGTGAGGCTACTGTGGAGGGCGGACGCGCCATGGACCAGGCTGACATTCTGAATGCTCTACGAGAAGTAAGACTTTTGCGAGAACCAAGTGATGACTGTGAATCTACAACAATGGCCAGACTGCGAGAGCAGCAAATTAAAAGAGGGGTGGCCAAACAAGAGCACTACGCAGGAAGCCAAAGAAGATTGATAAACCAACACAGAACTGGCGTCGTTAGCCGCTACACGCTGCGGGATTTGCTGAGGAGGGGATCTGAGCACTTATGGACTGAATGGTTCGATGAGGATGATCTGTCGACTAACTAACTAACTAACTAACTACCCATGAGACATCAACAGTATCCATTTCATTATAACTCAGAATGGTTACACCTCACAGCCCAGCTACACTTCGTCAAGATCTTTTGATGTCGCTGTACAAACGACCCACACAACTCGGTATCTACTAGAATTTAGCACAAAGCTACAGTGGATCTCGGTACAAGACAGAGCCTCTCCTGGAAAGTTTATCTGCATATTTGTTTATTGCTTGATCTAGTAACGTATTAGGTTATACGTAACTATAAACATTGACTTGTTTTGACTTTACAGAGAGAACTTAGCTGTATATCTTTTATAATACTTTTATTTGTGTTTTTACTGTGAGTGAGGGGTTCTTCACTGCTCTTCCTTACTAATCTGTGTACGTATTTTTATATACTGACAGAGATATTACTGTTTCTCTGTACTTTAGAATGTGTATTGTAAAAAAGGACGTAAGTTGCATTCATTTTGTGTGTTTTGTTTAAAACATATAATTACGCATTCTTGAAATGTCTAATAAGTATGAACACTGGCTCAGTAAAGATGGGCTCAGAGTCGGGCATCTAAATATCTGCCATCTATTACGGAAGCTTCCCGAACTATCACATATACGTAAACATAATTTTCACATATTCGGCGTTAGTGAAAGTCGATTAAATGGTAACTTCTCAGATGATGACATTACTATCAGAGATTTTAAAGTTATTAGAAGAAAACCTTATCAGAAACAAGAGACTGGTATTGCAGTTTATATTTCTAATTCTCTGAACGTCCACCGCAGACTAGACTTTGAAACCTGTGAGATTGAGTGTGTATGGCTTGAGGTTAACCTTAAAAATCGCGTATACTTAGTTGTTGGCTGTCTTTATCGAAATCTCAGTGCAGGAAACATCTGGTATGAAATATTCACTACTATGATGAATGTAGTCTTTAGTAATGCGAGAGAAATCATACTGCTAGGAGACTTCAACATAGACACTAACAGGCTTTCCTCATGACATAATCTTATTATCATCATTTTGTGAGAACAAATGCTATATAGACATTCCCTCTAACATACCGCTAATGACGACCACTAAAGTATTTACTATCTCAGTAACCTAAAAAAAAATAACTCATCAGGACTAGATAGAATCATTAATTGGATCCTTCGCTATGCTGCACCGGTGATCTGCGAGTCACTAACTTTTATATATAATCAATGTCTCACCAAAGATCACTTTCAATCAGCCTTTAAAATTGCTAAAGTGTATCCTCATTTAAAAGCTGATTCATTAGATGATCGTCTCATGAATAACTATAGGCAAATTTTTATATTATCCTCTCTATCCAAACAACTAGAAAAGCACATTCACAAAAAAACACTAGAAAACTTAATTCGCCACAGACTAATTGTTGATGTCAGGATGTCGGCCAAAATATTCTTGCAATACGGCCCTAACAGAGATGATAGAAAACTTGCATCAAAATATCCACAACAATACTCTATGTGGAGCAGTGTTTATAAACTTCAGAAAACAATTCAATATGAAAGATCATACTATTCTAATTAAAAACCTAGAATGAAAATAAGCTTTAATATAGTGACATTAATAAAATTAGTTTACTAGACATTAAACATGTAATTTCACACATTACATCTTTATCTCAAGCCATTACTATTAATATTGGAGTACCTTAGGTGTCTATACTTGGCCCTCTATTATTTGCCATTATATAAATTATCGTCCCTTATTCCTTTAGTGGTCCTACGATCTATTTGCAGACGACTGCACAGTATATCCATCCATCATGTGCCATGCCGGTAAGTGTGGGCGGTCATGTTCTTTAATCTCACTCGATCACCAGAGTTGTGGATCAGCTCCGTGTTTCTGTCTCGACCATGTCACAAGGCCAAGCCATCCAGGTACTTGCTTCTAGGTCTTCCCCTCGGTCTGTTCCCCTCGATGTTACCAGTTGTCACCAAGTTCTCCAAGTCATTTATTCTCATTAAAATAAAATTGTGACTGTCTACGTCTAATGTTTCTAATAAGTTTACGGTCTTCATTTGTTTCTTGAAGGACTTGTTCATTGGTCTTTCTGGCTGTCCATGGTATTCTTTGCATTTTCCTCAGAAACCACATTTCTGCAGCCATCAGATGTTTTTCAGCTTGACTGCACATTGTCCAAATTTCACATCCATACAAAGGAACAGGCTCTATGTATCCCCTCAACACTCTTTTTCTCGTTTCAATTGACATCTTTTTATTGGTCAGAATGTTTTTCATCTTGCTAAAGGCTACTTTCGCCATGGCGATTCTTGTTCTAATCTCTTCAAGGCATCTCCCATCAGATGTTATGACTGTTCACAACATGCAAGTATATAAACCACATTCAGTACATATATTAATGTATACCATGATTTGATCATTTAGTACATAACTACGTTAAGCACTTTACAACCAGTACTCATAACATGGCGGGGATCGTGATACGACAGACATAAATTTGTGGAACAGCTATAAGAAAGTCCCTCACTGCTTCACTGCCAGACTGACATCCTGTATCATTAGATATAATGTCACACAAGTCTCCGAAGAGACTGCTTCACGTTCACTCTGCTAAATAAAATTCGGGAAAAAAACGTCTCAGTTACTGATCTAGCTGGTTATGCTTTATGCAGTAATTTGTGTGCAACTGCTGGTTTTCTAGTGACTGCCGATTCCATCGACGATGAACTGTAACTTTAGTGGCGGACAGTTGTTTTGCCATTCTGGCATCGGCCTTATGCATGTGATGTTGGTTTGTCAAGACTGCTGTCTGATCCACTGTTTCACATCGTACAGTAAGGAGTATTTTGTGTCATATTGACTGGCACAGGAACGGAGTATTATTTGTGACACTTTGCTGGGAAGTTAGAACCACGACAAAAGACTAACGACTAAAATGTACTCCTTACTTTTCCAGTATTAACTCAGTCCTGAACCGTGTGTTTAGTTAAGCTTCTGTAAGTTTGTACTTGCTGTCTTTGCAACTGTTCTCATTCCGTATTCCAGGGTTGGGGGTACGAGCCCTACATATACCTATTTACTGACCTATATATGCTCTCTGCCTGGACCCGAAGTTCTTCCTCCTCAATGTAGATTACCCCGAGATTTGTTCAGGTATAGCGTCATAATGGCAAATAGTGACGTTATACTACGCCACTGGTGATATCAGCGGTAGAAATATTTAGCAGTAGTAGAGACGGCTGGCTGAGTGGCTAGAAGTCTAGAACGCTGAACTCTCCTTCGGGAGACCCGGGTTCGATCTATCGGTAAGGTGTGGGGATTTTCTTTTGACCGGGGCAAAACGAAAATCCTAACCTGCACAGTTGGCGACTGCACTAGACAGGCGGTCTTTATTCCTCAGGCTCAAAGACCCCTCTGCCATACACCGCAAGGTTCTATAATGGCAGTAAATGACAGTTTTTAGAGACGGCAATTACACTACGTCATAGATTGAAGTTGACGTTGTATTTTGCTCCGCCCTGTCTTCGACCCCTTATCTTGCCCTACAAAGTCAGTGTGACTGAGGATACAATTTTCACTTCGCCAACGAGCTTTTGGGTACACTTAAATATGAGGTTAGTACGATAGTATCTACGTTCTCCCTGGTCTAAAGGGTTACACGACTTTCTCCGTAATTCTTTATACTTTCGTGAGTAACGTGACGTGAGCGAGAATCGGTAGCTGTTCTCACCTCGTCAGTAACTTACGGGGTATGTGAGCCGGTTGCTCAGAAAGTAATGGCAAACTACTGAGCGTAATCTTGCCAAGAAATCAGCAATCAGCTGAAAGATGCAGATGTTGACAGCGATGTCCTTTAAAAGGATATGCGAAAACACACCAAAAAAAAACGATAGTATCGGAGGTAGAAAACGATCAACTTCCCCAAGTCTCACACACGGACAGAGCGTTGAGGAAGACAGACGGTGTCCCCAAATCAGGTTTAATCCATGCTAGATGAACCTTGTAGGAGCCTAATTCTACGCTAACTGAGTGTAAGTGATTAAATAATAGAAAAGCGTTAGAAAATAACAAAGGGAGAAAGAGGGAGGGGGACGGAGGCGGAATTATATTCCGATATTGGGAAACCTAAGAATTACTCCCGAATATTTGTACCTACATTTTGAATAACCACAAAGATTATTATAATATGCATTTTGTGAATGTACATATGTATATATTGTGAAAGTGTAAAGAACATATGTAATGGTTTCTACAATGTGGAAAGTCGGAAAATAAAAACCCTGCGATTGCCTGAATAGAGAGGTAGAAGACAGATGCAAGGCCCAGAACACTTCGGATGAAGACACAGTGACAGTGAAAGAAATCAAGGCTGTGCTTCGACGATCAAAAAACAGTGCTCCAGGTCCTGATGGCATAAGATACGACGACATAAATAGGTGTACCGACAATGAGCTAGAGAAACTAGCAGACATGTACAACAACAGTATAGGGAGTGCTAGCATCAAGGAGGAATGGTTACACAGCTATCTGATTCCCTTGCCGAAGCCTGACAAAGACCACAAGAAAATTCAGGGATATCGAATTATAACCATGCAGAATACAATAGGCAAGCTGCTGGAGAAGGTAATTGCCAGGAAAATATCAAGCCAACTAGAGAGGCAAGGTGTTTTCCCACCTACCCTGGGTGGGTACCGTCCAAAAAGAGAAACCGGGACCAATGCAGCAGTCGTTGCCCACGATGTCTATGAAGGTTTCCACTCAGGCACTGAAACCGTTGCTGCAGCGATTGATCTTGAGGACGCATACAACAGAGTACCACTGGATTTTTTAATGTTTCAGCTTCTTGAACTAAACGTAAGTCCATTCCTCCTTAGTTGGATCGCTGCAGCTCTCTTCCAACGGAAAGTAGTTTTTAGATGTGGCAGTTGGACTTCGGAACCAACAACAATATATCCTGGCCTACCACAGGGATCACCATTATCTCCGGTACTGTTCAACGCCTACACAGTGAGAATCACCAGTGAGCAGATCACTGGACCTGGCAGGACATTGTCATATGCCGATGATGTTTTAGTGTATCGTCAGGGTAAGGATAGAGAGGAGGTTGCTGTGGAACTACAAACCGAACTCAATCGCATAAGTACTTGGTGTGATGAAGCTGGGGCAATGGTCAACCCAACAAAGGCAACAGTGACTTGGTTCTCGTTGAATAATCATATTGTCAACAATCCAACACCAACTGTAATGCTGTGTTCAGAGACGGTGGTAAGAACGCAGGCAATGAATTACCTGGGGATACGGTTTGATCGAAGCCTTGCTTATAATGTGCACATAGACCAGGTGATAACAAAGGCCAAGCGGGGTTTGGCAGCGATGCGGGTGATGGCGGCAGCAAACTGTGAGCAGCGCCATCTATGTCTTCTGTACGAGGGGCTGGTCATGTCTGTTTTGGAGTATGCAATGGCAATCCTGACTGTCAGCCATAAGCAGATAGAAAGGATGGAAAGGATACAGAATGAAGCTATGCGCATTATTCTTGGATGTACAAGAGATACAGCATGCAGGGCGATGCGCTACCTTCTTGATTTTCCAACCATTGAAGAGAGAATGCAAGTTTGCAGGGCACGTGCCTACCTCAGAATTAACGCAAACACACAGCATCCACTGCATAGTGAAATCAGGAAGGTGAAGGGCAGCAGGTTAAAAAGAGGACGGTCGTGGATGGGTCAAGCCGAGGACATTCTTCAACAGGTGTGTTCACTTGAGGACTTAGAACCTGGCGAGGAGTGGGTGCAAGTGCCAACAGACTTCTGCACATCCTTTTCAGTTTGCATCCAACTAGATAGAAAATGCAGACAAGAAAATCCGGCTGCTGTTGAGGCTGAAGTACAAGCGTTGATTTTCGAGAATTCGCTAGACAGTGACGCGGTCATCTTACACAGATGGGTCGGTCGTCCGACATGTGAGAAGCTCATGGGCCTTTACAGCTCGGGCCGGGGGGAGAATTGTGAAGGAGGACTCTGGTGCTTTCACTGAAACCACAAGTAGCCTGACCATGGAAGTCATGGCAGTAAGTAAAGCAATAACATGGCTCGAGACACAGACATTCACTAGGGCTTGTTTCCTTAGCGACTCAATGAACATGATCAAGAGGATAGAGGAGGGGTCGATCCGAAGAGAATGGTTGCTGCCTCTGAAGCGGTCTCGGCTGGCAAAGATTAGTTTCATCTTCGTGCCAGGGCATGCGGGAGTACAAGGAAATGAGCGGGCTGACAAGCTCGCAGGTGAGGCTACTGTTGAGGGCGGACGCGCCATGGACCAGGCTGACATTCTTAATGCTCTACGAGAAGTGAGACTTTTGCAAGAACCAAGTGATGACTGTGAATCTACAACAATGGCCAGACTGCGAGAGCAGCAAATTAAAAGAGGGGTGGCCAAACAAGAACACTACGCAGGAAGCCAAAGAAGATTGATAAACCAACACAGAACTGGCGTCGTTAGCCGCTACACGCTGCGGGATTTGCTGAGGAGGGGATCCGAGCACTTATGGACTGAATGGTCCGATGTGCAACGAGGATGATCTGTCGACTAACTAACTAACAGAGGTAGAAGAAATATGTGGAACATGATTCTTACATGCAGGCAATATTACCAGGCAATTTATATTACAATATAAATGTATTTAACCATTATCCAATACCATACCTAACAGCATGACATTGAGTGTCTGAAGAACAACTCATAAAACACATGTTAATCAAACTGAATTTGGGAAGTAGAGAATCCAAAGGAGATAACTGAGACATCATAAAGTAAGTCTTCTCGAATGCCCCAGCCTCTTTGCCTGATTGCCTTATTCGTACTTACAAGCTCCCCTATTCTTTGGGCTGCACTTCACGACTCCTTGACGACTATCGATTGCTCTATGGCTAATGCTTGATGTGTGAGTTAGAGTTGTGTGGCTTTAGAATTATTGTTGGCCTCTTTTTAGCTACCTAGGGAACCATCGTGGCTGCTCCAGGCCTTTCCATAATGTTATAAATAAGAAAACAGGCACGGGTAATTAACACCACCGAGTCATACAAGGTTTGCAAGCAAATACATTTTGTAACGCCCTTTCACACTAAAATCTGTATACATATATAATCCGATTGACCAATTGTCTTCGGGTGTATCAACCTTTGGGAACCTTTTTCACATAAGCAACAATATTATATCTGTATCACCATGACATAAAATGCATCACCAAGATATACCTTAAACCATCATTTTAGTTGAAAGCCTAGCTAATAGGAACCGCATGGTTGCACATTTGCTTCTGAAGAATACATAGACAGGCACACAAAAACCCTACCCTCTGCCACTGGAACAAAAACAGATACTGAGAGGTATGCGACTGTTTTTTTTTTTTTTTTTTTCATTTAAGGAGCCTTGTTGCTGTTACTGCTTAAAGCAGAACTGGGAGAACGATTACAGAGAAGGTGAGATGCTGGCTAGTGGAGAGTGAACGCAGAATCTGGAGGAGCAGCGAGTGCTTGTTTGTATCTGGACTCCCATACCTAAACAGGAGGACTACGCTCAGCATTAGCCCTAGACGGGATCCAAAGACCCCAAGTGATTCTGTATAGTCACATTGTGTACGAGTGTCTGCGTCTGTAAGTGTGTGAAAGTGATGACCTCGAGACAGATAGACCTCACAGTTTTTCTGTATTCATTTAACAATATAATAATTTTTTTCTGGTTCTAGTTCACTAGTTCTACTAAGCATCTTCATTTAAATCTATTGAATTAAAATATATCATTATTTTGTAATTTCACAAACGTACTCCACTCTTGATTCCTGGAACGAAAAAATGTGCAAGTGAGTGCGCAAATGTGTAGTACTTAACAGAGAGATTTAAAAAAATAACAACAACAGATGAACTGGACATTCTTTCTACATATACGAGTGCCCTTACCCTTCTTTTGCTAAGAATTATCATGCAAAGAGTGAGGAAGAAAATACAACCTGAAATAGTGGAAGAACAATGTGGGTTTATAGAAGGAAAGGGTACAGTAAATGCTGTGTATATGCTGTGAACAGTTATTGAACGTTCTATAGAAGTAAACAAAGATATACTTCTTTGTTTTATTGACTACACAAAGGCGTTCGATAGAGTAAGACATGTCAACATGGTAGATATATATGAGAGGAGTAAGTTCCCTTGAAGCAAGATGGCGGGACATTTCTTCGTCCCGTAAAATGGAACGTGTTTTTTCTGAAATGTGTATGGATTAAGTGCTTTTTTCGTGGTGAAATGGAGTTCGGACCGTGCAACGGAGTTCGTGCACGCGCGTCCGGTCTTCTTTCGGCGTATCATCGGCGCCCGGTGGCGATAGTTAAGCCTAACATGACGGCCAGACGACCAGCTAGGACACAACGTGGTAAGAGGGCGGGCGCGCGCAGAAGGCGCTTAAAATGTGACAGATTGGGTATTGGAAATGTTCGAGTACTGTACTGGAACTGTGCATCATTTAGTCAACGCCGACCCATTCTTGAAAAACTACTCTACGGAAACGATATTGTAGTCTTGCAAGAAACACAGCTCACCGACGGAACAGTCAAAGTTGCGGGATTTCAGGGTTTCTTTAACAGGCGGCACCTCGGACAGGCCATTCTGGTCCGCGACAACATACTAGTGTCTGAGATCGATATGTCCGCCTGGAACAGCGATGCCCTGCAAGTGCAGGCATTAAGAATAATGACACCAGTGCAGCTTGTAATCGTTAACGTCTATGCGCGAAATGGGAAGGTCGACGTGCGACAATGGCAGAGTTTGTTCGATATGGATGAAAGGCATATCATCTACTGCGGGGACTTCAATGCCAGAGGCAGTCAATGGGGGAATTGCATCACCAATAGACAGGGAGAAGATTTGGAGGACGCCCTGGCATCTGCTGCCCTAATCTGTCTGAATGATGGGAAGGTCACTAGAATGGCCACTCGACCAGGCGACTCTGACAGCATCATTGACTTGGCTCTGGTGTCGCCCACCATCGCACCAAGGTGCCGGTGGGGCACACTGGGATACCACGATAGTGACCACTACCCTTGTGTCATCCTGATCAAGAAAGACGGGGCCATGAGTCAAAGAAACAAGACCAATGCCTTCCCGTACGACACCACTGGTCAAGACGCCATAAGCAAGATCAGAAGAAGGAAACTAACTTCCTCCCGTAAGAGACAAGAAAGATGGCTGCAGCCACCATGGTGGAATGGAGAGGTCGAGAAGGTGTGGCTGGGAAAGAGGCAGGCTGTCAAAGACTGGCAAAAGGCCAGAAAGGCTAACATGCCACAGGTTGAGTTGGCGAACCTGAAGACTGAGGTCGTTAGGACGACGACTTTATTCAAATCCTGCGCCAAACAGGCCAAGGCCGACAAATGGGACGAGTTCTGCAGGAAGGTGTGCTCCGAGCAATCTCTTACGACATTCTGGCGCCTCCACAAGAGCATGAACGGTGCTGCACAACGTAGGGGTATACCAGACTTTCAAGGCACAGACCTCGCATGGAAAAAGTCGGATGCGGATAAAGGTAAGGCCCTTCTTGCACGCTACATAGAACAGACTGACCAGAAAGACGAGCCCGCCAGACATAGGACCACAACAACACTCTCTCAGTTGTGCGAGGGGGTCGGGACAGACGAAGAATGGACAATCACAGTTGACATATTGCGTGCAATGCTCAAGAAATCACCTAACACCGCCCCAGGCCCAGACGGCATCCGATATGGTGACCTAATGGTGATATCAGATGATGACATGGAAGAACTGGCCAGAGAATTCAACACCAGTATCCAGAGGGGTCAGGTCAAAGAAGAATGGCTACACAGCTACTTGCTGCCGCTGCCAAAACCGAACAAAGACCACTCCAAGATAAGCGGCTACAGAATCATTACGATGCAGAATACTGTTGGCAAGCTACTGGAGAAAATTGTAGCACACAGACTTGCTTGGGACTTGGAACAGCTCGGCTGCTTCCCGCCCACACTTGGAGGATACAGACGCAACAAAGAGTCATGGCTGAATGTGGCGGTCTTTGCTCAAGATGTTTACGAAGGATTTCAGGTCAGAGAAGAGACATGTGCGGCCGCCATAGACTTAGAGGACGCATATAACAGAGTATCTTTCGAGCACTTGATGCAAACCCTCCTCAGACTGAAAGTGCACCCTCACCTTGTACGATGGATAGCTGCAGTTCTACTCCAAAGGAAGGTGGTGCTAAGATGCGGGAGTTGGTCTTCTGAGCCGATAACGATATGTCCAGGATTGCCACAGGGTTCACCACTGTCACCAGTACTATTCAACGTGTATACGGTGCCGATCACTGAACAACAGCTGGATGGGAGGGGTAGGACTCTATCATTCGTTGACGACATCCTCGTGTATCGACAGGGTCGAGATAGACAGGCGGTTGCCAACTATATGCAGGGCGAACTAGATCGAATTTCCTCATGGTGTGCTGATGCCGATGCCCTTGTCAACCCTGCAAAGGCAACGGTTACATGGTTCTCACTAAACAACCATATTGTGAAAACAGACCTGCCGGCAGTAAGAATGGATGGGAGCATTCTGAGTAGAACCCAGTCAATGACATATCTTGGCGTGAGGCTTGATCGTAGCCTGTCCTTCAAAGATCATGTCGACTATGTCATAACGAAGGCTCGAAAAGGTTTGGCAGCAATGAGAGTCATGGCGACTGCCAATATCGAGCAAAGACTGCTATTACTTCTGTTCCAAGGACTTGTGCTTTCACGCATCGAGTATGCCCTGGCCATCCTCACTGTCAGCCCTACACAGATTGGAAGACTTGAAAAGGTACAAAACGAAGCCATGCGCATCATTTTGGGCTGCACGAGAGACACCAGCTGTGTAGCAATGAGATACCTCCTTGACTTCCCGACAATGGAACACAGGATCAAGATCTGGAGAGCTCGTGCATACTTAAAAATAAGTGCAGATGAGCAGCACCCTCTGCATGACGCTGTATTCAGAGAAAAGGGTGACAGGCTAAAGAGGGGCAAATCATGGATGGGTCGGGCGGAAGATGTCGTCGGACAGGTCTGCAGTCTTACCAGTATCAACCCCGGCAAGGAATGGGTGCCGGTGCCTCCAGCTTTTAAGTGTACCTTCTCCTGCATTATCACACTCGACAGACGGTGCAGAGAGCAGAACCCTGCCGCTGTCAATGCAGAGGTTAACGCGCTCATCTATGATCACTCAGATAGCCCCGAAGTGCTCATCTATACAGATGGATCTGTTGTAAAGCAGCAGAGAAGTGCGTGGGCATTTACAGCCCGTTCAGCGGGCCGAACCGTTCAAGAATCCAGTGGTGCCCACTCTATGACCACGAGCAGCATGACGATGGAGGTGATGGCAGTTACACAGGCTTTCATATGGCTGGAATCACAGCATTATACCAACGTGTGTGTACTAAGTGATTCAATGAGCATGATTCAGAAGGTCGAAGCTGGATCTGTACGTAGACAGTGGACTGAGTCGCTGCGGAAGTCTGTTGTCCGCAAAGTCACCTTCATCTTCGTCCCGGGACATGCGGGAGTCGAGGGAAATGAACGAGCTGATAAATTGGCTGGCTCTGCACCCCCTGTAGATGGCCAGCCCATGGATCGTGCCGATGTCATTAACGCCCTTAAAGATATGGCGAGAACAGAGGATTTTGACGCCAGTGATTCCACATCGCTCTCCAGGATGAAAGACCTGGGAGTAAGAATCGGCACAGCCAGACGCGAGAGGTACATCGGGAAAACAAAGCGCCTCGTCAACCAACACAGAACTGGCACTATTAGCCACCGGACGCTGATGCATATGCTGGGGGGAGGATCTGAGCACCTATGGACATGTCCGGAGTGCAACGAAGATACCCCAACTGATAACTGATAACTGATAACGGAACATGGTAGATATGCTTGCAGATCTACAAATTGATGGGAAAGACTTATAAAAACATATATCGGAAACAAGCTGCCATAATTATGGATAATAATGTGGGACAATATAAACCTATTAAGAGAAGCGTGAGGCAGGGATGTGTAATGTCTCCAGATTTGTATTTCCCTATACAGTAAAACTATTTTCAGAAATGTAGAAGATATAATTGGAATCAGCATTGGAGGGCGAAACATCAATAACATTAGATATGCAGATGATACAATATTGATTGCAGACAATGAGCAGGATCTGCAACAACTAGTGGATGCAGTTGTTACACACAGTGAACAACTGGGGTTAGGATTAAACTGTAAAAAGACACAGATTATGGTTGTCACTAGGAAGAACGAAATGTACAATGTGGTAGTCAAGTAAATGGGAATTTTCTTCAACAAGTGAATCCGTACAGTTATCTCTTATGGGAGATGCCTTGAAGAGATTAGAACAAGAATCTCCATGGCGAAAGTAGCCTTCAGCAAGATGAAACACATACTGACTAATAAAAAGAGTCAATTAAAATGAGAGAAAGAGTGTTGAGGTGCTACATACAAACTGTTCTTTTGTATGGATGTGAAACTTGGACAATGAGCAGTCAAGCTGAAAAACATCTGATGAAAGCAGAAATGTGGTTTCTGAGGAGAATGCAAAGATTACCATGGATAGACAAATGAAAATCTTAAATTGATTAAAGAAATTAGACGTAGACAATCAAAATATTTGAACATGTTATGAGAATA
Organism: Cepaea nemoralis; assembly: GCA_014155875.1. NCBI lineage: Eukaryota > Metazoa > Mollusca > Gastropoda > Stylommatophora > Helicidae > Cepaea > Cepaea nemoralis. The sequence continues at coordinate 121,281 of JACEFZ010028434.1, read as the reverse complement.
AATGAATTGGAGAACTTGGTGACAACTGGCAAGATCGAAGGGAACAGACCAAGGGGAAGACCGAGAATTAAATACCTGGATGGCTTGGCCACATAGCATGGTCGAGACAGGAACAATGAGCTGATCTACGACTCTAGTGATCGAGTGAAATGGTGAGTCATTACTGCCCACGATTTCCGACATGGCACATGATTGATTGATTACTTTTCTGCCTATTGTCTCCCAAATGAATCCCAGTCTCTTCTATGGGGACCATCCTATTAGACATCATCCTTAAAACGAGCCAACAATTAAAGAGTCTGTCGGCTAACTCGTTGGTAGTGATTTCTGCTTATTATAGTTGAAATACCCTAACGGCGGCCTCATCAAGCGTCACTACAACTGAAGGAAGTCATGGGACACACCCATTCGGATAGACAAGGGTTTGATCTCCATGAGGGAGCTCAGTTGTGGTCTGAGGCAACGGTTAGAGAACGCCTTGATATTGTGGTTCAGAAGATCCGCGATGGAGAGGATTAAAAATGATTATAAAAGGCTGTCCAACCGTCGCAGCTGGGCCAATGGATGTTGTGGGACGGGGTAATTCGGAAGTCCTTGACACAGAAGAGATCTGGCGCATGACACACCTCCGCGTAAGTTTCGTCGTCCGATCACTTTACGACAAGTGGGGTAATTCCACCAACCTGTAATGTCCTCTATAAAGACAAGGAAGACATTGCGACAGACGTACAGTCCATCCTCGATAGCGAGGACGACTGATAGCTTCTTTTGACCTGATATTCCTTGGTTATTACAAAGCAGTGCTCTAACAGTTTCAGGTGCTACCTCACATTGTACTGCACCCCTCGTCGGTTGTCAACACTGATCGAGCTGACCGTCCCATACGAATCAAGAATCGAGGAGCAGTACACATACAAGACATTGAAGTACAGTGATGTGATCGCAAGTCTGAGACAGGTATGGTTTACTGTCAGGCTATTCGCTGACTCTGGAACAATCGGAATATTGACTTTGATAATTCACTGCAGTAATATGGTTGGCGATCCTGTCTTCAAGTCGAAGAATATATAGACTAACATCGAGGCTAGCGAACAATCTCCCATCTAAGATCTGGAACTTTTACTGTCTCGTATCGACTCCGTAGCCCCCCCCCCCCCCCCCCCCCCCCCAAACCAAGAGTGTAGCGCACTTGAGACTGGGACTCTGCATTGTGGAACACCAGGTTGTAGCAATCACCGAGATCAAAGAATGTCTGTAGAAGTGAAAATCTCCGGCAAGGTTGCTTATGGTGGTGTAAGCCGTCCACGCTACGCAGCAGAGATGGGGTGAGCGCTGGGGAAAATACTCGGTAGCTTTACTCGCTGAATTAGACAAGACATAAAAGAAGAAATTTTAGCGACAGCCACCAGCCTCAGAAACATGGAATGTCAAGTCACTACCTGGTGGATGCCAGCTCAAAGGGGTATTCCCGGAAATGAAAAGAGAGACAAGAGCAGCGAAACGAGGAATAACTAGCGGTAATAAAATCAAAACAGGTGTGAGGTATAAATATTGTATATATGAATGATTTGCCTAGGGGTATAAAGGATGGGGCTAAGTTCTCTTCCTCATATAGTATTCTCCAGGTAAACCAGACATGACTCTAACTTTCATATGGAGGGAACTAGGCAGAAATTGATACTGGGCCAACCTACAATGAGAAAAATAAGCTCCTGTAGAAGATTTGGAGAGTCTGGTTATTAACCACAGACATCCTAGGAGACCTTGCTCTCTATAATGTGTCGATGTATGTGTGCTATCGACCCCTCACACCAACTCTCCATTAATTTTATAGACAGTGACATTTATCAACTGCAATAAACACCACTTTGGAACAAAACGTTCACAAGGAAGTAAGCACAACTCCTGGTTCTAACTAGAACATTTAATACCGACATAACAGTGGGGTTCGGGAAACTCTAAACTCTGCATTACTGGATCATATACCAAGGAACATTACACATACTAAATCTGTGTAGTACACTCTTTGATTTAAACAAAAAAACCAAATAACTCCTACTAACGTATGAACTTGGCCCCAAAAAAAATCACTGCCAACAGGAAGGTTTTCCCCTACAGAACAAACATATAGTGAATACATCAGCATATGTCAAGTTAAACCAAACATATTCCATGAACACCATTAAACACAATCTTATTTACAACCAAGTAGGTCATTACTCGTTTATAGGGTTGATGATGATAAGTCCTTCTCCTAATAATCTGGTGATAGGTAATTCATGTGATTCAGGAAAATGTAAGACCATACCACGCAGGTGCTTTACACACAAACTGTATCTAAAATCCACGGTAAAAAAAAAGAGATGATGTTTCTACACAATCACTATCCGAAACAATCCTTTTATGCATTCCATCACTGATGAAGGGTGGTGTTACTCATATTCTTGCTTGACATAGCCAGACTGATAGGAGCATCTATCAAATATTGCTCATAGTGGATATTATAGGTGCTGGTGGTACTTGAACTCTGGGTTAACCTTGTCTGCATATGTCTAAGATATTTGTGGTAATTCAACAAAGCAGTCGCAGTAAACACACGGCTGTAGGCTTGTGATACAAGGACTACCCCTAAGGTTTCTGTAATAGCTGGTTGAAGGGTATCTAGGTGGCAATAACAAAAGTTCAGTGGGTAATACTCTTGAAACTGTGAATAAGGTATATCCATCATGTCCTGAGTATCATCTCTCATCTCATCATGTTCCTCTTGTACCTTGCGGTGTCGAGGTGAAGTATAAACATCGTGAGAGTGCCCGATTATGGGCTTCATGTACCGATATTCACATGGACTATCCTATTCCCTCCATCCAACGTTTACGTGGTCGGCCTCTTCCTGTGTTTCCATCTGGTCTATACATCATTGCTTGTTGTGGTATGCTGTTGACTGGTAACCTACTTGCATGTGCAAACCATTCGACTTGCTGCTTTCTAATAAAATCTAGTGCTGATATAACTCCCACTTTAGTCCTGATTTCTTAATTTTTGAGCTTATCTCTTCTGGATACGTTGAGTATTCTTCTCAGGAATCTCATTTCTGTTGTTGTGATTTTTCTTTTCTCTTTTTCTGTCATTGTCCAGGTTTGGCATTGGTAGCATAGAGTTGGTAGGAAGATTGTATTGTAAAGTGTTTTCTTAGTTGTTATTGATACATGTTTGTTCTTTAGGATTGGTGCCATTTGTCCAATGAGTTGGTTTGCCTCATTGCATCTATTTTCGATCTCTCTTATGATCTGCCATTTGATGATATTCTACTTCCTAGGTACTTGAAACTCTTTACTTGCTTCAAAGGGATGTTCGTTTAGGTGAATTGTTGTTGTTTTTTCTTCTTTAGTTATAGCCATTACCTCCGTTTTGCTTGTGCTAATTTTCATGTTATGTTCCCTACACATTTCAGTTAGACTATTCATGTGGTCTTGTAAATTCAGCTTCTGATTTTGCTATTAGTGATTGGTGGTCCGCAAACAGGAGTTCTATTATGGTTATATATGCAGATGGTTGATGGTGTGCATGTCCTGAGCGACATTGTAAAATAAATGCCGCCCACTGGTTCCAGACTTAAGTGCGAGTCTTACAACCGCATACAGGATTACATTTATAAGTCCAAAATTATGCAGACTAGGGCTCCCTGTGAGTAAGGCAGCCAACACTGGAACTCTCCCAGATGAAAGTGGTGGTAGACGATCCACCAGGGATGTACCAAGCCAGTTCTTGAGTTGTGCAGTAGACAAGGGGATTCTCCCAGAAACAATTAGTTGAATATGGTAACCGCAGCTGTTTCCAAACCAGTGTTACCTCTGATGGCCAGCTGGATAACAAACAAAGGGAAATAACCAGAATATTAATTCATGGTACTAGTTCACGAGTATAAGATGAATTACGTCCCTTTGAATCGGATTCATAATGGTTAATAACAGATTGAAAACGCGTAAGACCGTGGTCCTGTCTGTAATTATAGGCCAATATCCACTTGCATGATTCTCCTTCAATGCTGCAAGATTGAAAGAAAGCAAGCGATGTACATCTGACAGAATATCAATTGTCATTGTTTCAAATATACAGAGAAAACAAGACAATAAAAGGAGGGGGAAATGTGGCTCTTCCCCGCTCTCTCGTCTCTGATATTTGAGTTGGCTTCAACTCTTTTGGCGAGTATGATATCTATTGATTGATTTTCTAAACTTATTCGTGCTTTGTCTGGGTTTTGTGACTATACCACCCGAACTGACATTGCAAAATGTCACTATAAGACAAAGACGAACAAGATAAGACAAAGACACCACAAATTATAAAAACCCTCTCACAACACATTGGCAACCCACAAAATGAGAGGACATATAATCCATTTCTAGAATAATACAGGAATCATCCATTGAATACTTATCCACCACCCACAAACCTCATCTTGACTTTCAGAAGTAGGGGGTTTTAAACATCAGTTCAAAAATCGCCTTATTGTGGCAAGCAAACACCTGCACGATTTCAGCACGACTTGCTATAAGGCATATGACTGAAAACGCCTGCAGCATTTCACTGAACATAAAAATGGTCATCCAGGTCTCCCCATGGAATAGGACTTGCTGACATGGCATTCAGGTCTGGCAAGCTGTCCGAAGATATGGGGTGTGCACCTCTCTTCCCCCATGAGATTATACCCATATAAAATCATGGCATCAACTCCCCTGCATATTCATGAGAAAGATTACATAATAATTCACACACTGTGTAACGTACAACAGGTATGAATAAGAAAATGCACCCTTAAGTGCACAATAGTTCATTATATGTCTAGTATAGACATTTCTCCAGCTTAGAGAGTACTGGTTCAAATATGAAGGTATAGTGAACAGGTTTACTGCATAGAAACGTGCAGATGATAGTGAGATATTCTTCACCAAATTTAGATTAGGCACACATAGCAGAATAAAATGGCAAGAATAGGAAAATTATTAGTGGCAAAGACATGTTGGTTTTGCAGATTCGAGCCTCAGACTATCTCCTTAAAGACGCAATTTCAGTTTCTAAATCCAACCCAAATACAAGGATACATGTATTCTATCATCAAAAGATACTGGTATTAACATGTATAATGTAATAATAAGTTCTTACCCGAAGCACCGAAGGCACAAGCTGGCGAAAACCACTCCCCTGCTAGTATACGTCTTGACTTGGTGGGTCTACATACTCAAGTGACAATTTCTTGCCGGGCCCAGTCTAACTAGCCTGCCTAAAGCCTAAACAATATAAAATGACATCAAGTAGTGCAGCTTTACATATCAGAATTACGACACATACAGGACGTTGCGCCGATTAGCCTTCCTCAGCAAACAAACACATTTACAAACACAACATATAGTCAAGCAGATCTCATGTGACTACTGTCACCTTTTGAAGGCCCTCTTTAACAAACGTTACACCTGAGACTTTATTTCATGGAAACCGTGTCTGGAAACAGTGGAGAGGCAGCGCTAAAGGCCGGCATGCATACCAGGTACTGAAAGCACCCAGCTGCAGATCACAAGTGAAGAATAACACGAAAGCACCAGCGAACAGAGAGATGTGGAGAATCAGGCTGGGAAACTGGAGAGACACAAGTGAAATTCCACTATACATAGCATGCATGGAAAACAACATAATCGACCATTATTTACTTTCATGTAGTGAGTATACTAAGGAACGACGGGAGTTAAGAGAATACTTTGTCAAATCAAAGACCGCAATGGCATTGTGGGAAATCTTGCATGTACAAAGCAACCAAGAGTTCCAGCGCTTTGTCAGGCAGTACATCTGCCGAACCAAATCAAATCAAATCAAATCAACTTTATTTTCAAAGGGTAACAGATAGGGCACGCAGGCCCGTCTTACATTCGGCCCTTCCAATCACTCGTCTTTCGTTCATCAAGAGCATTATACATTTACATAGGAAGAAAGATAAACATTGTGAAATGAATGTTGTAAACATAATCAAGACAAATTACCATGTCATGAGGCCCATATTGTCAGGATCTTGCGGCAGCTCGTTGGCTGACAAGTGAGATACTAAATACTGTCACTAAATAACTCAATGTGACACAATGCAAACACTTTATTTGCGCAACGCGCAACTCACAATCAATGCATATATCGCGTAATCACAATTCATCATACAATCAATACATGCAATAAATCAATACATCAATGCAATACACTTACAAGTCAATAACCCAGGCGTTCGGTCTCTTACACTCGTACAGGCTAGCTATCGATTCACGCTCAAACATTCGCTTCATTGCATTCGCCATTCAAACGTCTGTCCGCTACGATCTCCCAAGCCTGTCTGTCTAGCCGTTCAGCATTCTCGTCAGTCGGAGTAGATTCTCCCTGCGTGAACCACTAGTTTCACGCTGTGTCCTGACTGACCAGCAACGGGCTTAGCGCCGCTCAGAGTTGAGCCTGGCTGGACTTCCCTGGCGTCGTCGAAGACGCCGCGTTGTATCTAGCGTGTTTAACACCGCTCAGAGTTGAGCCCGGTTGCATTTGCCTGGCGTGTGTACAGACGACGCGTTGCAACCCGGGTTGAGAATCTGACTTCTCCCACCCTCCTTTTCATGAAAGGGTATCCTTTCATGTTCTTTATACATCTTTTATTTATACTGTCAGAATCGAACCATGTAAGTCGTCTGACGCGACTCTTTGGTTTCTATTAACATTTACAGGTAATTGTAAGTTATATTTATACAATCATCAATGTTGCTATGACGCAACACATATCAATTACAATCATTTCGATGGATTATCACCTCCGTTGCAATGTGACACAGCCAGTACAGTAAGTTACAGCGAACACGTACCTACCTCTCAACCACTAAAAAGAATTCAAAAGATCAGGTCAGACTGCGAACATCTCCCTATAAGATGATCCAACCTCAGACCCCCAACCTGACTTAGTCGGAGAGTCTAATGAAGATCTACAGCTTTGGTAACTATCTCTATGCACAACTGACGTCATCTTGACGTGTTACCCATTAGGCAACGTGATGATGGTTTTAATACATGTTACACATTACCAACAGTTTTAATTACTTCCCTTGGTCGTAATAAAACGCTTATGGACGGTAATTTCACCATACTTTCAACTACATAAATTAAATTTTAAATTCATTTCTTAGTGTCATAATTTGATACTTATTGACAAAAGTGAACACAATGTCACTGTTGTGTAACGAGTAAATCAAGTTACGATGCTGAGATTACATATAACAAAAATCCTCATATACAATTCTGTATAATGGAAATATTAAACTCACAAAAGTTGTGGACAACGTCAATGTTTTGTGAGTGTTTTAGTATAGTCTGCTATCTTTCAAATTAATATTCATACACACCGGAAATACACAGCTGTGGTTTTAAGTTGACAATACCACACAGTACTTTCGTTTGGATGTTACATAGATAAACGGAGTAACCAGTTCTTGAAAACAGCTGTTGGATAGTTTCTTCTGTGTGGATTACAGTGTTTTTCTAGGATACGGCTGTCAACGTTTCTTTCATACGGATTAACATACAGTGGGCACATCTGTGGTATAGGTACTCAGGATACTCGAAGTCGTTCAAGCACAGTAAGTTTTTGGATCCTGTAGTACTGTTCCGTGACATTTGTAGTACATGTTTAATACATATTTAAAATAATATACACACATTCTATCACATATCTCACAAATATTCGATACAATCATTCACATAATAATATAATATACATAATATATTTACAATGGGAAATTAAATTCCTATCACATATATTGCACAGCGTTACTGAACAACTTTCAAATGTGGCTGTGGTGTTGAGCACTTACACTTTGCAGCTTACACATTCTCTGCAGTGTGCTCAGGTACTATATGGCTATTGGGTGAGTCGTATGGGAATCTCGAAAGAAGGTCGGCCAATGAATTATGCGAGCCACTTATATGTCTTACATCAAAGCTAAGGTCCTGCAGAAGTAGTGACCATCTTGCCACTCTGCGATTACTTGGCGTCCCTCTCCTGCTAATATTCAATAGGCTATTGTCTGTTTCTACAATGAAATGCATCCCTTAAAGAAAACGGGACAATTTACGTACCGAAAATACCAAAGAAAGTGCTTCAAATTCCGGTGTGCTGTAATTTCGTTCTGTGGCTTTCAGCTTACGGCTGACGTAATATACAGGGTACACAATTTGATCGTGGTCCTGAAGCAGTACCCCTCCAATCGCTACGGAGCTCGCATCACATCTTAACCTGAAAATAGCGTTGAGGTCAGGTAATTTGAGAATAGGTTCACTAGAAAAATAAGATAATACTTTCGAGAATGCAGGTCGTAAGCATTCGCTGTTCACAATAACATTTGGTTCTTTCTTTGTTAGTAAATTTATGAAACATTCAGTCAATTCAGCAAAATGTGGAATGAATTGTCTGTAATAGTTTAACAGACCTAAGACACTTTGCGAATCTTTCTTAGTTGTCGGAAGCGACAATTTTAGAATTCTGGACATGATGTTATCGTCAGTCGACACAAAGCCATTTGAGATCTAGTAGCCCAAAAATGAAATTTCTTGATAGGCTATGTCGACTTTGGATGGTTTAACTGTCAGTCCGTGTTGTCTGATTCTGTCGAATGCCTACTGTAATGCTGTTATGTGGTCTGTCATGTTCTGGGTTGTTAGAAAAAATAGTTCTGTAGTCCTGTAACAATCGTCTGCAACTGTCAATCTCTGTCTGTGTCAAGTTAGGATTAATCTTTATGTCCTGCAGGTTGGTTGTCGTGTCAAGTGATGGTGTCGGTATTTCGTCCGTATCGCCGTCCTCTGTTTGGTCCACTATCGTCGTGCTTGCTGTAGTTTCTACCTGGTCCTCGTCTCTGTTGTGATATGGTTTAAGCATTTTTATGTGGAATATCTTGTGTTTGTCCCTAATTGCAATTTCGTAATCTATCGTCGAAATTTGTCGTAATACTTTGAACGGTCCTTGCCATGAGTCCGTCAGTAGATGTCTGTCTCTTGGCAAAAGAAGAAGAACGTCCTGTCCTGGCGTCAGTGTTATCGTTCTGTTTCCTCTGTTAGCGTACTGTCGGTAAATAGCACCTGATTGTTTCAGTGCTTCTTTGGCTAACACACAAGATTTCATTATCCTTTCACGCAATGAAGTTACTTGTTCATAAGATGAAATAGGTTTATGTACAGTTTCACTTTCAGTCAACATGGAATGATACATTGATAATGGGCCGCGTGGTTTGGCACCATATACAAGTTCAAATGGTGAGAAACCTGTGCTGGCATGAGGCACTTCCCGGTATGCAAATAGAATAGCAGGTAAATACGTATCCCAGTCTTCAGGGTGTTCTTGGGTAACTTTTGAGAGCATGTGCTTAAGATCCCCATTGATCTTTTCTATAATTCCTGTTGAGTGAGGATGGTAGGGACTGTTGAAGCATTGCTTTACCCCTAACATTTTAGTAAAGGCTTGAGTGGCTGATGCTATGAACTGACTACCCCGATCTGAAAGGATGGTATCAGGGAACCCTACCCTAGCAAAAATATGGAAAAAGACTTCCATGATGTCTTTGGAAGTTATGTTTTTAAGAGGAATCGCTTCTGGCCAGCGGCTACAGAGGTCAATTATCGTTAGAAAATATTTATTGCCTCTGGATGTTATGTGGTTAAGAGGACCCACTATATAGACCGAGATCTTTTCAAACGGTCTGCTTGCCGAATCTGTAAATTTGCATTTCTGCTTGTGGGTGCTTACCTCTTTTTGACCAGCTTCTGGCAGATGTCACAACTTCTGCAATACTGTTTGATATCACTGCAGAATTTAGGCCAGTAGAACTGAGTAAGTAACCTCGCTCTGGTTTTAGCATAAACCATATGCCCTGCAAATGGTATGTCGTGCGCTAGATGTAATGCTTGTTTGCGGTGTTCTGATGGTAGCACCGTTTGTTCTGTAGTGCTAGAACCTTTGGTATAGTACCGTGTCAGAATCCCATTCTTCAGAGCAAAATGCCATCAAGCGTTCTTTGCTAAGCGTGGCTTTTGGCCTATTAATTTAAAATATTTCTTCAAAGATCGATCGGCTTTTTGGGCTGTTATAAATTGCTCCCTGGTTGTTTCAGGAGATGTTACAACTGGGCTTATTATGTGTAAAGCCTCTGTCTGATCGATTCGATTAGTTTCACGCTGTGTCCTGACTGACCAGCAACCGGCTTAGCGTCGCTCAGAGCAGCAACACTCTGGCTCGTTGGCTGACAAGTGAGATACTAAATACTGTCACTAAATAACTCAATGTGACACAATGCAAACGCTTTATTTGCGCAACGCGCAACTCACAATCAATGCATATATCGCGTAATCACAATTCATCATACAATCAATACATGCAATCAATCAATACATCAATGCAATACACTTACAAGTCAATAACCCAGGCGTTCGGTCTCTTACACTCGTACAGGCTAGCTATCGATTCACGCTCAAACATTCGCTTCATTGCATTCGCCATTCAAACGTCTGTCCGCTACGATCTCCCAAGCCTGTCTGTCTAGCCGTTCAGCATTATCGTCAGTCGGAGTAGATTCCCCCTGCGAACCACTAGTTTCACGCTGTGTCCTGACTGACCAGCAACGGGCTTAACGTCGCTCAGAGTTGAGCCTGGCTGGACTTCCCTGGCGTCGTCGAAGACGCCGCGTTGTAACTAGCGTGTTTAACACCGCTCAGAGTTGAGCCCGGTTGCATTTGCCTGGCGTGGGTACAGACGACGCGTTGCAACCAGGGTTGAGAATCTGACACATATCCCATCTACCCATACATCACCCCACCCACACACACACCCACCTACCCACACACACACACACCCAGGGACACATACATACCCCACCAAGCAACCCACTCCCCTCCCGCACATCCCCCACCCTCACACACTGCCCTCACCTGTTCCCCCAACCATAACACATTAGCCACCCACAAACACCCCCACCAACCCACACATCCCACGCCCACCCACATACACATCCTAACCCACACATCCTCTCCCCCACCCACACCTCCAACCACCCATCCCCCAGCCACATCTCCATCGACCACATATTCCCCACGCACACACATCCCCCACCAACCCACACATTGCACATCCACTCACACATCAACCGAAACCATACACACACATTCCCACCAACTGACATCTCCCAACGTCGACACACACACACACATCTCCCTAACCACCTATACATCCCCAATCTACTCACACACACCCCACCACCCACACGTACATCCTCCACCCACCCACACATGCCCTAACCAGAACAGACAAGTAACCTGAGATCGAAGAAATGAATATAAGACACAAATAGGAGGAGAGGTTTTTCTTTTTTTTAAATACTGAGTAGGGTCGTGCCTCCAGAGACACAGAGACATCAAATAGCTCGCCAAAACAACGACTCCTTTATAGGAAAGAGGTGGAGGTGCGAGACAGCCCAAGATATTCCACAAGAGATTCGAAAAACAAATTAACACACATAAGTAAACCAAAGAAAACATAGAACAAGACACCGACAGCAACGCAAAACTACTGGAGGAAATGAAAGAAACTCAGCGCAGCATCCGGCTAGAGATGGCACATATGTCCCTTATCAAGAAAGAAAATGAAGAGATACTGCACGCAATACAAGCCGACATAGAACATAAGAACAAATTAAAAAGAGAGGATCTTGACGGGAACATGACAGTAAAAGACAAAGCGAACCCCACAGATCAAGCTAAAGACAGAAGATCACCCATAAAGACCAAACAGTTTAAAGGAAATCCATTGTCTACCCATACAAAAATCCCGAAGACGAATGGCAAGCTTATGGCGGAGATAAGAAATATTTTCTGAGAGATAGACGAAGAAAAAAAGGAACAACCCCAACGGACGAGTCCTGCTATAGGCTATGCCCGGAGCAGAACGGAGCCGTCTCTGACAGACTGAGAAGCCCAATAGAAACTGCACCAGCTGACATCAATCAATCAATCATGTGCCATGCCGGAAAGCGTGGGCGGTCATGACTCGCCATTTCACTCGAATCGTGGATCAGCTCAGTGTTCCTGTCTTGTCCATGTCATGTGGCCAAGCCATCCAGATATTTTCATCTCGGTCTTCCTCTTGGTCTGTTCCCTTCGATCTTGCCAGTTGTCACTAAGTTCTCCAGTCCATTTCTTCTCATAACATGTTCAAAATATTTTGACTGTCTACGTGTAATTTCTCTAATCAATCTACGATTTTCATTTGCCTCCTGTAGTACTTGGTCATTGGTTGTTCTATCTGTCCATGGTATTCTTTGCATTTTCCCCAGAAACCACATTTCTGCAGCCATCAGATGTTTTTCAGCTTGACTGCACATTGTCAAAGTTTCACATCCATACAAAAGAACAGGCTCTATGTATCCCCTCAACACTCTTTTCTCGTTTCAATTGACATCTTTTTATTGGTCAGAATGTTTTTCATCTTGCTAAAGGCTACTTTCGCCATGGCGATTCTTGTTTTAATCTCTTCAAGGCATCCCCCATCAGATGTTATGACTGTTCCGAGATAATTGTACCGATTCACTTGTTGAAGAAAATTCCTATTTACTTGTATATTTCATTGTGGTACTTCGTTCTTCCTAGTGACGACCATAACCTGTGTCTTCTTACAATGTAATTCCAACCACAGCTGCTCACTGTGGACAACAACCGCGCCTACTAATTGTTGCAGATCCTGTGCATTGTCTGCAATCAATACTGTATCATCTGCATATGTAATGTTATTTATGTTTCGTCCTCCAGTGCTGATTCCATTGATGTCTTCTACATTTCTGAAAATATTTTCGCTGTATAGGGAACAAAAATCTGGAGACATTACACATCCCTGCCTAACACCTCTCTTAATAGGTTGATATTGTCCCACTTCATTATCAATCCTTATGGCAGCTTGTTGTTTCCAATATATGTTTTTTTTATAAGTCTAATGTCTTTCCCATCAATTTGTAGATCTGCAAGCATATCCACCATGTTGACATGTCTAACTCTATCAAAAGCCTTTGTGTAGTCAATAAAGCAAAGATGTATATCCTTGTTTACTTCTATAGCACGTTCAATAACTGTTCGCAGCATATACACAGCATTTACTGTACGCTTTCCTTCTACAAACCCATATTGTTCTTCCCCTATTACAGGTTGTATTTTCTTCCTCACTCTTTGCATGATAATTCGTAACAAGATCTTTGTGATGTGACTCATTAAACTAATTGTTCTATGTTGATCACATTCCAAGGTTCCTGATTTCTTCAATTTAATGGGGTAGCGGGGTAGGGGCATCCCCTATCAAAGGAGAAGTAAGGCGCCTCCTTCCCTCCGCTAGCCTACGGGACACCCTTGGGCAAGGTGGAGTACCCGTTTAGCTCCCCGATCAGGGTTACGTGAAGCAATGGGTGCAGGTGGTGGATGAAGATGGAGAGCAGCCAACAGATAGTTGTAGGTTATGGTCTCCACCTTCACGACGGTAGGCAGAGGATCTCTATTTTGAGGAGACAATGGCTACGGTCACTGACCAGTATGATCACTGCTAGGAAGGAAAGCAATGGAAAACTACCTTCTTTACAGATGCCAAGAAAATCATGTTGTGTGAAGATAATCAGAGAAACGGCGTAAATGGGTGCTCCATAGGAGCAGCCTCGCCCTGTAGGGATAGTCATGCGCACCAGGTGACTCCAGACCGTCAACAGGCTACTAGGTGCAACAGATTAATATCATTGAAAGTAGGAACTTGGAATGTTAGAACAATGAATGCAGATGGAAAATTAGAAAACATCAAAAAAGAAATGGGGAGAGAGAAGATTAACATATTAGGAGTATCGGAAATGAGATGGAAAGGAGCAGGGATAAGGACAGGAGAGGATTGTAAGATTATTTACTCTGGGGGAGAAGAACAGGAAAGAGGTGTAGCCATTATATTAGATAAGCAAACATCAAATTCTGTCAAAGGATATCATGCTGTGTCAGACAGAGTCCTATTAGTAAAATTAAACGGAAGACCTTTTAAAATAAATGTCATTCAAGTATATGCCCCAACAAGTGAAAGCAGTGAAGAAAGCATAGAGGAATTTTATAATGACGTGGAGTCTGCTTTGAAGAACTGCAAAAAATCAGAAATAAATATCATAATGGGTGATTTCAATGCAAAAATAGGACAGCAAGGCGATGGATGCAGTGTAGGCAACCATGGTTTGGGAGAGAGAAATGAAAGAGGATACAGACTTGTAGAATGGGCAAAAGAACAAGAAATGGTTGTAGGAAACACCTGGTTTAAACAGCATCCTAGAAGATTATGGACATGGAGGAGTCCAGACAGCAGGATTAAAAACCAGATAGATTACATCCTGATTAGCAAAAGGTTTCGAAATGCGTTAACAGTCGTAAAAACAGTTCCAAATGCAGACTGTTACAGTGATCACAGATTAATTACAGGCACATTGAAGATAAAGTTAAAGAAAGTCAAGTATACAGCTGGAAACCCTAAATATGACTTGTGCAAATTGAAAACTGACAAAGAAATACAAGATAATGTTAACATAGAAGTAAAGAACAAATTTGATATATTGTCTGATCTAGAGATCCTGTTTCAAGATGTAGATGATCAATGGGAAACGATGAAGAATTCAGTCAGTTGCGCAGCAGAAAAAACTATTCCAAAAGTAAAGAAAGTGGGCCGTAAGACATGGATGACTGAAGAAATTTTACAACTAATGGAAACAAGAAGACAGAACAAAAATAATCCTGCCAAATATGAAGAAATTCACAGAAAAGTGAGAACCTTATGTAAGGAGGCAAAAGAAACATGGCTTGAGAAAAATTGCAAAGAAATTGAAAATATCACAACAGTAACAATGCGAAACTAATGCACAAAAGAATTCATGAGCTTACTAATCAAAGAACACGTACATCAGCAGGCTGCCTAAAGACAAAAGATGGAAGAGTCATAAAAGAAAAAGATCAGATCTTACATGAATGGTCAGATTATGTGAAAAACCTTTATGACGATAACAGAGACGAACAGTATGATGTCCAAAATAATAATGAAGGACCAGCAATTTTAAAGATGGAGGTTCAGAATGTGCTTAACCATATGAAATCTGGCAAGACCCCCGGTTCAGACAGCGTCACAACAGAAATGATTAAAGCTTTAGAAGAATATGGAATAGATAAAGTTACCAGTCTGCTTAATACAATATATGATACTGGAAATATACCTCAGGAGTTATGTAATTCTATATTTATTGCAATCCCAAAGAAATCAGGAGCCTTGGAATGTGATCAACATCGAACAATTAGTATAATGAGTCACATCACGAAGATTTTGCTAAGAATTATTATCATGCAAAGAGTTAGGAGGAAAATACAACCTGAAATAGGAGAAGAACAATGTGGGTTTGTGGAAGGCAAGGGTACAGTAAATGCTGTGTATATACTGAGAAACATAATCGAACGTTCTATAGAAGTAAACAAAGATCTACACCTTTGCTTTATTGACTACACAAAGGCTTTTGATAAAGTGAGACATGTCAACATGATAAGGATGCTTGCAGATCTACAAAATGATGGAAAAGATCTTAGACTTGTAAAAAACATATATTGGAAACAACAAGCTGCCATAAGAGTTGATAATGAAGTAAGCCAATATCAGCCTATTAAAAGGGGTGTGAGACAGAGATGTGTAATGTCTCCAGATCTGTTTTCCCTGTACAGTGAAAGTATTTTCAGAAATATTGAAGATATGGAAGGAATCAACATTGGGGGACGATGCATCAATAACATTAGATATGCAGATGATACAGTCTTGATTGCAGACAATGAACAGGACCTGCAAAATTTAGTAGATGCGATTGTTACACACAGTGAACAACTAGGGTTAGAATTAAATTGTAAAAAGACACAGATTATGGTCGTCACTAGGAAGGACGAAATACCACAATGTAATATACAAGTAAATGGGAATATTCTTCAACAAGTGAGCAGGTACAATTATCTCGGAACAGTAATAACATCTGATGGGAGATGCCTTGAAGAGATTAGAACAAGACTCGCCATGGCAAAAGTAGCCTTTAGCAAGATGAAAACCATATTGACCAATAAAAAGATGTCAATTGAAACGAGAAAAAGAGTGTTGAGATGCTACATTGAACGTGTACTTTTATATGGATGTGAAGCGTGGACAATGAGCAGTCAGGCTGAAAAACATCTGATGGCTGTAGAGGTGTGGTTTCTGAAGAAAATGCAAAGAATACCATGGACAGCCAGAAAGACCAATGAACAAGTCCTTCAAGAAACAAATGAAGATCGTAAATTGATTAGAGAAATTAGACGTAGACAGTCAAAATGTTTTGGGCATGTTATGAGAAGAAATGGATTGGAGAATGTGGTGACAACTGGTAAAATCGAGGGGAACAGACCAAGGGGAAGACCTAGAAGCAAGTACCTGGATGGCTTGGCCTTGTGGCATGGTCGAGACAGAAACACGGAGCTGATCCACGACTCTGGTGATCGAGTGAGATGGCAGAACATGACCGCCCACTCTTAACGGCATGGCACATGATGGATGGCAATAAATACAGAATTACATAATTCAGAAGGTGTCGTAGTAATCCTTTTTTACTTTAGTGTCGTCCCTGGAGTGAGGGGAATCAACACCCACATTTTTTATTAGGACAATATTATTGTCCTAGAGAAACCACAAGAATCCGTCCACAAAACTCCTTAAGTCTGTAGACACCTCTTTCTTACTCTCACTCACCCCTGGATCATGCCCCCTCTCAATATCCCCAACACAACATACTCAACAACTCTAGCTTTAACAAGTAAATACAACAAATAATTTATTAAAGCAAAAAGTATGTGTGTGAGAAGTGTGTGTGTGTGTAATGTGTAGAATGTGTGTCGAATATGCTAATGTGTATGTAGAATCAGACTAGTGAATCAGGAGCAAAGTCTGTTACATCACTGTGCTGAGCACACAACAGCACCATGTATTCCGGACATAAAACCTCACCCAGAAGATGTTTCTCCGGCCACGTGACGACTTTCTCCGATAACTCTCGAACAATCAGGATGCTGGTCATCAATGATAGACACTGTTCGATAATGGTCTTCACTCTAGCAAACACTGTGAATTTACTCTGTTCAATAATGTTCGTTGATCAGAGAATCGTTCAAATAACTTAAATGTCACCTGGGAACATCTAAATGTTCATAAGTCACTGTTTATGAGATTTTCCCCATATTAAACAAACAACCTATTACTGTTCCATGTAGTTATGTATATTGGTATATGTGTTATTTATAGTGTTCTGAATCTTCGGTGATGTAGCATATCACTCAAGAAAAAAAAATCACACATATGTTCATTAAGTCCTGCTCAGCAGAAGCCAGGTTTCTGCAGACCAACTAGGTTATGAGCCCAGTGTACAAGCCTCTCAGTAACCTCTGTCTTCAATCCGTGAGCCATCACTGTCTTTAACTTTGATACTAACGTCTTGGTAGTATATCGTAGCATCATAAAGTGGAACCTGTTGAATAGAGAATCCCCTGGTGAGAGCAACTCAATTCTGACCTTAATTAGGTGAGTGCCGATAGCAGCACTCAGATCTATAACAGAGAACCGAACTCTGTTATACGGCCAAATAGCTCATCACATTGGTCTGAGACATGGGAACACAAAGAAAGATTAAAGGAAATGTGTAGAAACCCAGCAGATGCCCTACAGGAAGATCCTACCATTTCACATTCCCTTCATTCCTCCCAACCATCCTCAATCTCTCTAATTATTATCCCACTACCTTGTCCTTAACTCCCTGAGTTAAATGATATATCACACAAGCTAGTTAAAGCTACACAATAAGCTACTAGTGCCGACGCTCCTATAATACTTTCTGTCACCGCACTTATAGAACATTCTATCACCGCACTTATAGAACATTCTATCACCGCACAGTACTGTACTCTATTCCTAATCATACTCTAAGTTAGATATGATTAATAGAATACCATATGGCTATTCCGGTTGAAGATTGAGACTATGCAATCACAGACTGGATCTATGTCCGCCGATAAATATCAACACGTTGACACTATAGTCTCTTTCTATAACACCACTCGGAATACTGCGCCGATCCTTAGCACTTCATCACTTTTGGTCGACTAACCCAAATTTGCTTACCGCAACTGGTTTTAATTCGGGGCTTGAGTGACGTCACCAAAAGTCTAGACGCTGATCAGTCCAGAGTATGGCCTTCTCCCCCTGTTTTAGACTGACTGGAATCAACCCGCCGTCTAGTTTGCTTTCATCTGGGAATCCTTGGTCTCGTACAACAAAGGTCCCGTCTGCCGGTGAACCAGGGGATTTTCCCCACATCACAGAATCCATCCGACGTCTGTCCAGACATTCCGTCTACGACTTCAAAGGTTGACTACCGCCTTGCAGACGGATGGCGCCATTCTCCCGTCTCGAGCAACAACATTGTTAACAAAATGCCGACTGTGTGTAGACATTTGACGCGACTTATTTTGTTCCTCAGTCCCCTACTCATCAAAGGATTGCCTGTTTTTGTAGACGAATGTCGGGTCTTTTTGTCATCGATCGAAACTATCAAGTTTTCTTCGCGACAGAAGGTATATCTTCAATATCATATAATGTGTTCAGCAGTCTGGTGACTTGCTCTAGTCAAAATTCTTCTAAAGCTTTAATCATTTATGTTGTGATGTTATCTGCACCGGGGGCCTTGCCAGCTTTCATATGCTTAAGACAATTTTGAACCTCCATCTTTAAAATTGGTGGTCCTTCATTATTAAATCTAATATCATACTGTTCCTCTCTGTTATCATTATACAGGTTTTTCACATAATCTGTCCATACATGTAGAATCTGATCTTTTTCTATTACGATTTTGCCATCTTTAGTTTTTAGACAGCCTGTTGATGTACTTGTTCTTTTATTAGTAAGTTCCTGAATTCTTGTGTGCACTAATTTGGTATTTTGATTGTAGTGTTGTTTTTTAATTTCTAAGCACTTTCCATCAACCAATGATTCTTTTGCCTTCCTACATAATATTCTGACTTGTCTGTGAATTTCTTCATATTTGGCAGGATTATATTTGTTGAGTCTTTTTGTTTCCATTAGGTGTAAAATTTCTTCAGTCATCCATTTCTTACGACCTACTTTCTTTAATTTTGGAATAGTTGTTTCTGCAGCCAAACTGATTGAATTCTTTAACATTTCCCATTGATCATTCACATCCTGGAATAATATCTTGAGATCAGACAATATATCAAATCTATTCTGTACTTCTATTTTAAATTTGTTTTGTATTTCCTTGTCATTATTCAATGTATACAAATCATATTTAGTGTTTCCTGTTATACACTTGAATTTCTTCAGCTTTATCCTCAATGTTCCTGTGAGTAGTCTGTCGTCACTATAACAATCAACACTGGGAACTGTTTTTGCTACTGTTAGTGCGTTTCTAAATCTTCTGCTAACCAGAATGTAGTCAATCTGGTTTCTGATCCTGCTATCAGGACTCCTCCATGTCTTCTAGGGTGTTGCTTAAACCAGGTGTTTCATACAATCATTTCCTTTTCTTAAGCCCACTCTACGAGTCTGTATCCTCTTTCATTTCTCTCTCCTAAACCATAGTTTCCTACTCTGTATCTATCACCTTGATTTCCTACTTTTGCATTTAAGTCCCCTATTATGATGTTGCCGGTCTCTCTGGCTGTGGGGTTACAACACTTTCTCTCTGTAATCCCGTTTATCACGGAACGAGAACTGAGGCGGTTCGACCCCCGCTTGTGACTTGCGGGATACTGAGCCGGCCGCTCAGAAAGCAATGGCAAACTACTGAGCGTAATCTTGCCAAGAGATCAACATACAGCTGAAAGATGCTGGTGTTGACAGCTAAGTCCTGTAAATGGATATGCTAAAAAAAAAAAAATTATGATGTTGACAGCTAACATCACAGGCGTGAAATCTAGAACACGAGAAAACATAATTTAAACAACGCAAAAGAATAGAATATAGGACCGCAAAATACATACCTAAATTATAACCAACTGACCTCAATTATAACCAACTATTTGACGACTCTCTGGAGGCACGAGAGAGAGAGAGAGAGAGAGAGAGAGAGAGAGAGAGATAGAGAGAAAGAGAGAGAGGGAGAGAGAGAGAGAGAGAGAGAGAGAGAGAGAGAGAGAGAGAGAGAGAGAGAGAGAGAGAGAGAGAGAGAGAGAGAGAGATTCTATCACAACCATAAGGCAGGTTAAACGAAGTCGAATTATTAATTTGTCTTTCTTTCTCTCAAGTGAACAATCGAACGAAATAGCATCTGTGCAGCTAGTTTTTTTTTTTGTGTGGTAAACATTTATTTCATACAAATCAGTGTGAATTGTCACGGTGTAATGTATGTTTCTTTGTTTGTGTATTTCACAGAGCTTTGCCGTGTGTTAGTGTTAAGTGACACATGTGCATATAAAACAAATACATTAATGTACACACATCACAATATATAAATTATGGCATGGTATATGTACACACTAACTGCTTGGATATGCTTCGTTTCCTGTATTGAAAATAAAAAATATGTTTTTAACATTTTAACGTAACCAACAAAGTGTGTATTCACAAGATGCGTGTAGAGAGAGAGAGAGAGAGAGAGAGAGAGAGAGAGAGAGAGAGAGAGAGAGAGAGAGAGAGAGAGAGAGAGAGAGAGAGAGAGAGAGAGAGAGAACGAACGATTCAACGAATGAATGAACGAACGAACGAGCAAACGTTATTTTCAAAGGGTTAAGAATTGGGCACGCAGGCCCGTCTAACATTCTACCCTTCTATCACTCTCTTTCATACATTATTTCATTCACACATCATTCAAGGCTAACAGAGAACAGCAGCAATATAAAAGATATGCATTATAAAGGCATGGGCAAAATGCAAACATCAAAACTACACGACTCAGTAATATTAGATAATGGTGTGACACTTGTTTTTTGCAATATAGAATATAGTGTGTCATAGTGTGTGTCAGGTCTTAGTCAGATATGACTGAGCTACCGTATAACAGTAGACGGTACTACCTGCTTTCTGTTAGCGCCGAACGTTGGCCGGCGCTTACCAAACCCGACACCCCACATTGTGCCAACGGCTTCGGGAGGAAGAGCGCAATTGGGAGGGTAAAAGCCTTACCCTGGTGCGAGGAAATGCAAGCTAAAGACAAGATGTCATGGCAGGGCAGACCAGGCCCTAAGCGTTGGTTGGCGGATGGTCTAGGATCGAAGCTCCGACAGTCGGACAGTTAGAGCATTGCTTTGCTGATCCAGAAGCTTCTGCAGCGTGTCTTGTTCCAGATGTAGGGGTATTACCTTTCCTCTGGAGTGAACAAGGCAGGCCGAGAGAGGGATCATGTCGCATGGGCAACACATGGTCTCTATATTTTAGCCCAGGCTTTGTGCTATGGAGAGGTAATAACTCCATCCCTGGTCTTAACAATCGCTGGGTAGAACACTACTCAGAGCTATACTCAGTGGATAACATTGTCAGCGAAGAAGCTCTGGAAGCCATCGATCAACAGTCCGCCATGCATGCCTTGGATAACGAACCTTGCCTCACAGAAATCAGCGAAGCACTAGACTCTCTCAAATCGGGCAAGGCACCTGGAAAAGATAGTATTCCACCTGAAATTTTAAAATGTAGCAAAGAAACAATCATCCCAGAACTGTATGCAATATTTCAGCTCTGCTGGAGAGAAAAATCAATACCACAAGATATGAAAGATGCAAACATCATTACCCTTTATAAAAACAAAGGCGACAGAAGCGACTGCAACAACTATCGCGGCATTTCCTTCTCAGCATTACAGGCAAGATTTTTGCCAGAGTAATCCTTAAAAGATTACACATTCTTGCTGAAAGAATCTACCCCGAATCGCAGTGCGGATGTAGACCCAACAGGTCCACCATCGATATGATTTTCTCACTCCGGCAGCTCCAAGAGAAGTGCAGAGAACAGAGGAAGCCATTATATATTGCCTTCATCGACCTCACAAAGGCATTTGACCTCGTGAGCAGAAGCGGCCTTTTTAAGGTCCTTGAAAAGGTTGGATGTCCACCCACCCTTCTTAGTCTCGTGAAATCATTCCACGAAAACATGCAGGGGACCATTTTATTTGACGGCTCAACATCCCAGTCATTCAGCATCAGCAGCGGAGTAAAGCAGGGCTGCGTGCTTGTTCCTACACTCTTTGGTATCTTCTTCTCTGTTCTCTTAAGGCAAGCATTTGGGACTGCCACTGAAGGCATATACCTCCACACAAGATCTGATGGCAAACCTTTTAACACATCAAGACTCAAGGCAAAGACCAAAATAAGATCAAGATGCGTAAGAGTACTACTTTTTGCAGATGATGCAGCACTGACTACTCATACAGCAGAAGATCTCCAAAGGCTCATAGATCGTTTTGCAGCCGCCTGCAAAGACTTTGGGCTCACCATTAGCCTAAATAAAACACAGGTGATGGAACAAGATGCTGATGCGCCTCCGTCAATCAAAATCTCTAATTACGAATTGAAGGTGGTCCACGATTTTGTGTATTTAGGGTCGACAATATCAGATAATCTTTCATTAGAGACAGAAATCGACAGACGCATTGGAAACGCAGCCACAACATTTTCCAGGCTAGCTAAAAGAGTTTGGGAGAATAATAGACTAATAGAGCGTACAAAAGCTCAAGTATATAAAGCTTGTGTTGTTAGCACACTACTCTACGGGTCTGAATCCTGGACCCTGTACTCAAGACAGGAAAGGAAGTTGAATTCCTTCCACATGAGATGTCTGAGACGTATCCTGGGCATAACATGGAAAGACCACATAACAAACAAACAGGTGCTTGAAAGAGCAGACATTTCCACAGTGCACACCCTCCTCAAGCAGAGACGCCTCCGGTGGCTGGGCCACGTATCTCGAATGGAGGATGAACGTATTCTCAAAGATCTCCTTTACGGAGAACTAGCCACAGGAAAGAGGCCAACCGGAAGACCCCAAATGCGATATAGGGATGTGTCTAAACAAGATATGAAAACCATTGGAATAGATCCAGACACGTGGGAGAGAGTTGCAACAGACAGATGCTCCTGGAGAAGAGATGTACGAAACGGACTGGTGCTCTTTGAGCGCAATCAAATCCAAAAAACTGAGGAGAGACGGCACAGGCTCAAAGAGCAGTCACTTACTGCGGGACTTGCCTCGTCTTACAGATGCGAAACTGTGACAGGGATTGTCATTCTCGAATTGGACTATACAATCACCAGCGGTGCTGCCAGGCACCTCCCAAGCGGCACAACTCTATAGTCCTTCAGGACTGAAAGAGGCCTACTACTAGGTCTAAACTGGTCTCGGAATCAAAGCGAGAGGCTACTGTTACGGGTTATAAGACCCTGTCAATTGGCGTAGAGATGGGGCGCCACGAGTTGCCTCTGACGGTGGGAGACACCTACAGATGTCACTGATCAGCTACCGCCCGCCTCAAGCTGCGCAGCCCCCGTCCAGTTGGGTGCTGATCCGCCACAGCCTGCCTGTTTCAATGGGTGCTTGGGGCTAGGACAAAATCTGTATCGCAGGCTGTAAAACCAATGCACCAGGTACCAAAAAAAAATAAAAATAGAAATCCTCAAGCTACGGCTTGCAACCTGGAACGTGAGAACCATGTGTCCAGGATTTTCCACTGACTTGACCAATATTGATGATGTGAGAAAATCGGCTGTGATTGATGCCGAACTCAATCGTCTTAACATTGATATTGCTGGCCTGCAGGAATCTCGCCTCACTGAGGAAGGATCACTCAGGGAAAACAATTACACCTTTTTTTGGAAGGGTAGAGGGCAGGCAGAAAAAAGGCAACACGGTGTGGGCTTTGCAGTGAAGAATTCGCTACTGAGAATGATTGAAATTCCAGCAGGAGGTAATGAAAGACTATTATCCCTGCGCTTGGCAACCTCTTGTGGATTTGCCACCATTATTACTGCATATGCACCGACACTCGATTCCTCTGATGATGTGAAGGATTTGTTCTATGAGGAGAGACTCCGTGATCAAGGTAGTTCCAAAATCTGACTACATTTATATGCTCTGTGATTTCAATGCTCGTGTGGGCAAGGACTCGAGTTCATGGCCAGTGTGCCTTGGAAAATACAACATCGGTCGCATGAATGAAAATGGGGAAAGGCTGCTGGAGCATTGCACCAGTAATGACCTATGTATTACAAACTCCTTTTTTAAAACAAAAGATAAGCATAAAGTCACATGGAAACATCCAAGATCCGGCCATTGGCACCAGCAGGATTTCATGATCACACGGAGAAAACATCTGAACCATATATCATTGACTCGAAGTTACCACAGTGCTGACTGTGATAGGGATCATTCTTTGGTTGTTGCAAGGGTTAGACTGAGACCAACGAGAATCTACACAGCTAAACACAAATCTAGCCCCAGGATTAATATTATTAACACTCACGATTCTGAAAAGTGCTTTCAGTTTTTTCAACAGCAACTTGAAGACGCTTTCACTGGTACACCAGTAAATTGTACAGTAAATGAAAAGTGGGGTCAACTTAAGGAATCTCTTTATAAAACTGCCGTAGGGGTTTACGGCACTGTGGATCATAAGAGGCAGGACTGGTTTGCGGCATACAGGGAGACTCTTCAACCCTTGATTGATAAGAAGAAGAAGACTCTCTTAAGAACCAAGGAAAGACCAACGCGTAACACTCTGAGTGAGCTAAGGCAAACTAGGAAGGATGTGCAAAAGGCTGCCAGGCAGTGTGCAAATGATTATTGGATCAAGTTATGTGAGTCCATTCAAATTGCAAGTGATAAGGGAAACATAAGAAGCATGTATGAAGGAATAAAGAAAGCCTGTGGTCCAGTGATCAAAAGAAGTGCACCATTGAAAACTTGACTGGAGAAATCATCACTGATAAGAAACAGCAAATGGACAGATGGTTAGAGCACTATTTGGAGCTTTACTCAAGTGAGACTAAACTAGCGGATGATGCCCTCAACGCCATAGAGGCTCTACCAACTCTTGACCACCTGGACACACTTCCCACCATAACAGAAGTTAAGTGTGCTATAAATGAACTTGCATCTGGCAAGGCTCCAGGTAAGGATGAGATTCCAATAGAGGTTATCAGGAGTGGGCAAGACTCACTCACTCTACAGATCAACCAGCTAATAGAGCTATGCTGGCGAGAAAGACAAGTCCCACAGGATGTCAAAGATTCAAGCATTATAACACTGTACAAAAACAAGGGCGATCGGATGGACTGCAACAACTATAGGGGTATCTCACTTCTGTGTATTGTTGGAAAAGTATTTGCCAGAATTGCTCTGCGCAGACTTCAAGTCCTAGGAGATCAAGTCTACCCCGAATCACAGAGTGGCTTTCGAAAGAACCGGTCTACCTTTGATATTATATTCTCATTGCGACAGATGCAAGAAAATTACCGTGAACAGAATCAACCACTGTTTATTGCCTTCATCAACTTCACAAAGGCATTTGACTTGATCAGTCGTGAGGGTCTGTTCAAGGCACTAAAGAAGATTGGCTGCCCACCAACTCTTCTGTCCATTGTGGAATCGTTCCACACAGGCATGAAGGGTATAATCAAGTTTGATGGTGCAACTTCTGAAGAATTTGAAATCAAGAGTGGAGTTAAGTAAGGTTGTGTACTAGCTCCCATCCTCTTTGGAATATACTTTTCACTTCTACTGAAATATGCCTTTCGTGATCAGGATGGTGGTATATACATTCACTCACGCTCAGATGGCGGCCTCTACAATACTCAGAGATTGAAGGCTAAGACCAAAATTAGGAGGGTACTGATCAGAGAGTTGCTTTTTGCAGATGATGCTGCAGTTACGACCCAATCTGAGGAAGAAATGGAACGTCTACTATCTGCATTCTCCAATGCTTGTTCTGAATTTGGTTTAACAATTAGCAAAAAGAAGACACAGATTATGTCACAAGGTGCACATGGGGTACTATCATTATTTATTGACGACGCCGAACTAGAGATGGTAGACAATTTTACATATCTAGGATCAGTGGTAAATAGCAAATTATCCCTAGATCAGGAAATCAACATCCGGATTGGTTAGGCAGCAACAACAATGAACAGGTTAAGAAAAAGAGTCTGGGAGAACAGGAAGCTTACTGTAAAAACAAAAGTCCTTGACTATCAAGCCTTTGTCCTTAGTAATCTTCTTTATGGCAGTGAAACCTGGACAACTTACTCACACCAAGAGAAACGTTTAAACAGCTTTCATATGCGGTGTCTGCGAAGAATTCTTGGTATTAAGTGGCAAGACAAAATCACAAATACTAAAGTATTGGAAAGATCAGGTTGTGTGACGGTTTATTCCATGCTCAGTCTTCGTAGTCTTAGATGGATAGGACATCTTAGGAGGATGGATGATGGTAGAATACCAAAGGACATCTTTTTTGGTGAATTACAGATGGGTAAGAGATCTCAGGGTCGGCCTCTACTACGATACAAAGATGTGTGTAAGCGTGACATGATTGATACAGGCATTGATAATGCACATAAGGGAGGAACAAGTCGCCGCTGAACGTGTTGCATGGAGGGCAAACATCAGAAATGGAATAAAGACAAAGGAGAAAATTATTGCAGATAAGTCACACACCGAGCGTTTGAGACGTAATATGGTGCATGATGGTGGAAATGACCAAGTGTTCACATGCACCCACTGTGAACGGACATTTACAGCGCTAATTGGCCTTATCAGTCACATTCGCTACCGCCATAGATAAATATTATTATGCCTTTTTAAAGCACAAACTACCGTCTGTGCCAATGAGATGAGAGAATATAGTGGTCTACCAAAAGGGGGAGTAGCTGTTATACTAGGGTTTTGTTATTATTATTATTATTTCTATTATTAAGTTGGGAAGGTAATCCAAACTGAGAATGTGTTCGAATAATTTGCGATTAAATGAATAGGGATTGGTGATGTCTTTGATTTCTTGTGGAAGATTGTTCCACTGCTGAGCTGCAGAGTACGTTAAGCTTGGTTTGTATAAGTCAATCCTTGGGCTTCGGAATTTGTAATATATTTAAACGTTTACTGCGTCTAGCATTATATTTAAACAATGGCCAAAGGTAATCTGGGGCATTCCGTTGTAGGACTTTTGTGAATTAGTTTAGCCTTATTGAAAAGCAGGCGTTTGCGGAGTGGTAGTAACTGAAGGCGTTTATGCAGGCTAGGATTGTGAGATAAATGTTTGCTATAAATTAGACTCATAGCCCGTTTCTGGAGTGAGTAAAGTCGCTTGGTGTTTGAATTAGAACAACCGTCCCATATTGTAGAACAGTAGTCAAAATGAGAGACAGACAGACAGACAGACAGACAGACAGACAGACATACAGACATACAGACATACAGACAGACAGACAGACAGACAGACAGATTAGGGAGAAAGGAAAGAGAGAGAACGAACGAACGAAAGAGAGAGAGAGAGAGAGAGAGAGAGAGAGAGAGAGAGAGAGAGAGAGAGAGAGAGAGAGAGAGAGAGAGAGAGAGAGAGAGAGAGAGCAAACCAAACTAAGACTGAAGTTAACGGCAATAGTTAGTAAATTCTATTCACAATAGGATTTATTTGACGAAACTTTTGTCTTGGTCATGGTCATACCTCCCTCTTCACCACTGACATAGAAACTGTCCAATGAGTCACAACCTGCCATTGTGCTGCGCCTCTCTATGAACTGTTTCCCTGACAGTGGTAATATGTCTCAATCCTTGGTGACAAAGAAAGAAACAAAGAAACTTCGAGGTTAAATATCTCTCTTTTTTGAAATACTGGATCTTGACGATTTTATTTTTCATAGCCTATGGCCGGCCAAATAATATTGTGTTCTCAGTTTATCATCTTAATAGCAAGAGGAAATTAAGTTAAAATAGGTTACATATTTCCACTAGGAAATATATAAGAATTTTTGGGTTTAGTTTTGGTATACACATATGCATGTATTTACCCATGAAAAGGAAATATATATAAATTCACACAAACATACACATACATATCAATATACATACATGCACAAGTACGCACATGTATATTACCTCCACATGTCTAAATAATACACATTTTCACATACATTCACTGTTGACCTGTCTGTATTCCATTTTGTCTATGCGTTTTGAATATTTGTGTGATTTTGTTTTGGACATTGTGCAGCATAATACTAGTGCTGTATATTCTAAATCTGTATAGTTGCTGCATTCCTACAGGCCCACACCAGGTACCTGTATTCTGCAATGCAGTCAACAGTTTAGTGTGGCTGTTTCTCGTAGTTTTTGAGAATGCATTCATCACGTGTCATGTCGATAATTGTAGGCGGTCAAGATTCGCCACTTCACTTGATCACCAGAGTCATAGATCAGCTTAGTGTTCTTGTCTAGTCCATGCCATGTTGCTAAGCCATCTAGGTATTTACTTCTTTGTCTTCCACTTGTTCTCTTCCCTTCGATATTGCCAGTTGTTACCAGGTTCTCCAATTTATTTCTTCTTACAAAATGCCCCCAATATGTAACTATATACGTCTAATTTCTCTAATCAGTTTACGATTTTCATTTGTTTCTTGTAGGACTTGGTCATTGGTTTTTTCTGTCTGTCCTTGGTATTCTTTGCATTCTCCTCAAAAACCATATTTCCACAGCCATCAGATGTGCTTTTTTTTCCAGCTTGACTGCTCAGTGATCACGCTTCTCATCCTTACACACGTACATCCTCTATGTAGCACCACAACACTATTTTTCTCGTAGCAATTGACATCTTTTTATTGGTCAGTATGTTTGTCATCTTGTAAAAGGCTACTTTCGCCATGGCGATTCTTGTTCTAATCTGTTCAAGGCATCTCCCATATGATGTTATGACTGTTCCGAAATAATTGTATCGATTCACTTGTTTAAGAATATTCCCAATTACTTGTATATTACGGTGTGGCATTTCGTTCTTCCTGGTGCCGACCATAATCTGTGTCTTCTTACATTTTAATTCTAACCCTAGTTGTTCACTGTGTGCAACAACTGCGTCTATTAAATGTTGCAGATCATGCTCATTGTCTGGAATCAATACTGTATCATCAGCATATCTAATGTTATTGATGTTGCTTCCTCCAGTGATGATTCCTTATATATCTTGTACATTTCTGAAAATATTTTCACTGTACAGGGATAACAAAGATCTGAAGACATTACACATCCCTGTCTTACACCTCTCTTAATAGGCTGATATTGATCTACTTTATTTTCAATCCTTATGCAGCTGATTGATTCCACTATATGTTTACTACACGTCTAACGTCTTTCCCATCAAATTGTAGATCCACAGGCATCTATATCACATTGATATGTCTTACTTTATCGAAAGCCTTTGTATACTCAATAAAGCAAAGATGTAGATCTTTGTTTACTTCTATAAAACCTTCAATTACTGTCCTCAGTATATATACAGCATTTACCAGATCATTGCCTTCTACTAACCCACACTGTTGTTTTTTTTCCGGTTTCAAGATGGCGACGGACGGTCGTGTTGTTTTGTGTTCGTTAACTTTTTCGCGTAGGGGATGGATTTATTCATCTCTTGCGTGTAATTGGTGTGCCAGGATGTAAAACCAGGAGTTTCTACTCAAGATCTGCGCGGGTGCTACGGAGTTCGTGCATCGAGCGAAGCCATCCTTGAGTGAATTTTCAGTAACGTGTGTGGTTTTCTCAGTCTGTGTTTACGTTTTTTCAACATGGCGGAAGAAGGTGTTTTTTCCGAGCGGTCAGCAGTCAACATAACGAAGCGGCGTGGTAGCCGCGCAGGGACAAAGAAGTAAGGTAAGCGCGGTGGTTTGAGGCGTTTTAGACTCAATTGTCACCGTCTAGGACTCAGGAATATCCGTATTCTATATTGGAACTGTGCTAGTGTAAAACAACGGGGCTCTATTTTAGAAACCCTAGTTTACAGGAACGATATTGTAGCACTCCAGGAGACGAGACTGGGCGATCAGCTACTCCGAATTGCCGGCTTCAAATGTTTCTACAACAGACGACATCTGGGAACGGCGATTCTCGTTTGCGACAGCATGGTGGCGTCAGAGCTAGACATGTCCAGTTGGGACAGTGACGATATACAAATACAGGCGTTGAGAGTTCATTCCAGTATACCATTCGTGTTGGTTAATGTTTATGCCCGCAATGCGAGTATGGACGCCCAGAAGTGGCAGTGCTTAAGTGGCATATTAGGCCACGAGAGAAATGTTATTTTCTGTGGTGACTTCAACGCTAAAGGCAGAGCATGGGGAAACACTTCCTCCAATACACAAGGGGAGGAGCTCGAGACTGCACTGGAAACCATCGACCTGGTTTGTATTAACAGTGGCTGTGTCACCAGGACAGCAAGCCGTCCAGGCGATGAGGACAGTGCTATTGATCTGGCGCTAGTTTCACCTTCACTCACTACAGTGTGTAGATGGGGTGTCCTAGGACACCATGGCAGCGACCACCACCCGTGCAGCATATTGGTGGAGAAAGGCAGAACCAGGCAGCACAAGCTAAAGGTAATGACGTTCCAGTATGACAGTACAGGGCAAGATGTGGTGAGTAAAATAAGACGTGACAAGCGCAGAACGTTTCAGGGCAGGAAAAAAAGCTGGGAGCAGACACCGTGGTGGAGTTTCGAGGTGGAGAAGGCTTGGGTGGATAAGCGTAGTGCTGTAAGGAGATGGCAAAATGCCAAGAAGAACAGAGCTGGTCATCCTAGTCCCTGCTTGCACTTAGAAAGAGAGATGCACACAAAAGTAAGCTATTTCAAAAAACTGGTCAAGGTGGTTAAAAGCGAAAAATGGGCAGAGGTGTGTCAAAGAGTAAGCACAGACAAGTCACTGAAATTGTTCTGGCGACTACATAAAAGCATGAGTGGTGTAGTCAAGAATAAGAGCATTTCTGACTTCCAAGGTGCTGACCTCACCTGGCAGAGGACTGACGAGGACAAGGGCAAAGCCCTCTTTGAACGCTACCAAGACAGACATGGGAGGCCGAAATCTGGCCAAGGAGGTCACCTCAGACAGATGCAAGGCCCAGAACACTTCGGATGAAGACACAGTGACAGTGAAAGAAATCAAGGCTGTGCTTCGACGATCAAAAAACAGTGCTCCAAGTCCTGATGGCATAAGATACGACGACATAAATATGTGTACCGACAATGAGCTAGAGAAACTAGCAGACATGTACAACAACAGTATAGAGAGTGCTAGCATCAAGGAGGAATGGTTACACAGCTATCTGATTCCCTTGCAGAAGCCTGACAAAGACCACAAAAAAATTCAGGGATATCGAATTATAACCATGCAGAATACAATAGGCAAGCTGCTGGAGAAGGTAATTGCCAGGAAAATGTCAAGCCAACTAGAGAGGCAAGGTGTTTTCCCACCTACCCTCGGTGGGTACCGTCCAAAAAGAGAAACCTGGACCAATGCAGCAGTCTTTGCCCATGATGTCTATGAAGGGTTCCACTCAGGCACTGAAACCGTTGCTGCAGCGATTGATCTTGAGGACGCATACAACAGAGTACCACTGGATTTTTTAATGTTTCAGCTTCTTGAACTAAACGTAAGTCCATTCCTCCTTAGTTGGATCGCTGCAGCCCTCTACCAATGGAAAGTAGTTTTTAGATGTGGCAGTTGGACTTCGGAACCAACAACAATATATCCTGGCCTACCGCAGGGATCACCATTATCTCCGGTACTGTTCAACGCCTACACAGTGAGAATCACCAGTGAGCAGATCACTGGAACTGGCAGGACATTGTCGTATGCCGATGATGTTTTAGTGTATCGTCAGGGTAAGGATAGAGAGGAGGTTGCTGTGGATCTACAAACCGAACTCAATCGCATAAGTACTTGGTGTGATGAAGCTGGGGCAATGGTCAACCCAACAAAGGCAACAGTGACTTAGTTCTCGTTGAATAATCATATTGTCAACAATCCAACACCAACTGTAATGCTGTGTTCAGA
Source organism: Cepaea nemoralis (assembly GCA_014155875.1). Classification (NCBI taxonomy): domain Eukaryota; kingdom Metazoa; phylum Mollusca; class Gastropoda; order Stylommatophora; family Helicidae; genus Cepaea; species Cepaea nemoralis. The sequence continues at coordinate 89,082 of JACEFZ010028434.1, read as the reverse complement.
GACGGTGGAAAGAACGCAGGCAATGAATTACCTGGGGATACGCTTTGATCGAAGCCTTGCTTATAATGTGCACATAGACCAGGTGATAACAAAGGCCAAGCGGGGTTTGGCAGCGATGCGGGTGATGGCGGCAGCAAACTGTGAGCAGCGCCATCTATGTCTTCTGTACGAGGGACTGGTCATGTCTGTTTTGGAGTATGCAATGGCAATCCTGACTCTCAGCCATAAGCAGATAGAAAGGATGGAAAGGATACAGAATGAAGCTATGCGCATTATTCTTGGATGTACAAGAGATACAGCATGCAGGGCGATGCGCTACCTTCTTGATTTTCCAACCATTGAAGAGAGAATACAAGTTTGCAGGGCACGTGCCTACCTCAGAATTAACGCAAACACACAACATCCACTGCATAGTGAAATTAGGAAGGTGAAGGGCAGCAGGTTAAAAAGAGGACGGTCGTGGATGGGTCAAGCCGAAGACATTCTTCAACAGGTGTGTTCACTTGAGGACTTAGAACCTGGCGAGGAGTGGGTGCAAGTGCCAACAGACTTCTGCACATCCTTTTCAGTTTGCATCCAACTAGATAGGAAATGCAGACAAGAAAATCCGGCTGCTGTTGAGGCTGAAGTACAAGCGTTGATTTTCGAGAATTCGCTAGACGGTGACGCGGTCATCTACACAGATGTGTCGGTCGTCCGACATGTGAGAAGCTCATGGGCCTTTACAGCTCGGGCCGGAGGGAGAATTGTGAAGGAGGACTCTGGTGCTTTCACTGAAACCACAAGTAGCCTGACCATGGAAGTCATGGCAGTAAGTAAAGCAATAACATGGCTCGAGACACAGACATTCACTAGGGCTTGTTTCCTTAGCGACTCAATGAACATGATCAAGAGGATAGAGGAGGGGTCGATCCGAAGAGAATGGTTGCTGCCTCTGAAGCGGTCTCGGCTGGCAAAGATTAGTTTCATCTTCGTGCCAGGTCATGCGGGAGTACAAGGAAATGAGCGTGCTGACAAGCTCGCAGGTGAGGCTACTGTGGAGGGCGGACGCGCCATGGACCAGGCTGACATTCTGAATGCTCTACGAGAAGTGAGACTTTTGCGAGAAGCCAAGTGATGACTGTGAATCTACAACAATGGCCAGACTGCGGGAGCAGCAAATTAAAAGAGGGGTGGCCAAACAAGAACACTACGCAGGAAGCCAAAGAAGATTGATAAACCAACACAGAACTGGCGTCGTTAGCCGCTACACGCTGCGAGATTTGCTGAGGAGGGGATCCGAGCACTTATGGACTGAATGGTTCGATGTGCAACGATTGATGATCTGTCGACTAACTAACTAACTAACTAAACCCACACTGTTCTTCTCCTATGTCAGGTTGTATTGTCTTCTTAATTCTGCATGATAATTCTTAGCAAAATCTTTGTGATGAGTCTCATTATACTAATTGTAGGATGTTGATCACATCCCAAGGACCTTTATTTCTTTGTGATTGCAATGAATATAGAATTATATAATTCAGGAGGTATATCTCCGATATCATATATTGTGTTCAGCAGTCTGGTGACATGATCTATTCCATATTCTTCGAAAGCATTACTCATTTCTGTTGTGATGTTGTCTAAACCGAGAGCCTTGCCTGTTTTCATATGTTTAAGGACATTCCGTACCTCCATCGTCAAACTCGACGGTCCTTCATTATTATGTCGAACATCGTATTGTTATTGTTCTCTGTTATCATAATACAGGATTTTCCCTTATTATGTCCATACATTAAAAATTTGATCTTTTTCTATTAGGATCTTTCCATCTGTTGTGTTTAGGCAGCTGCTGGTGTACGTGTTCTTCTATTAGTAAGTTCCTGAATTATTTTGTGCATTAATGCCATATTGTTACTGTTGTGTTGATTTTCAATATTTATGCAATTTTTCTCAAGCCAAGCTTCTTTTGCCTCCGTACATAACGTTCTGAATTTTCTGTGGATTGTTTTTTTTTTTCATATTTGGCAGGATTATTTTTGTTGTATCTTCTTGTTTCCAGTAGTTGTAAAATTTCTTCAGTCATGCATACTTTATGACTAACTATCTTTATGTTGAAATATTTGTTTCTGCAGCATGTGGGGAATGAGTTGTTCAACCGTCATATCCATTTAACAAAATTCACAAAAATGGCATCTCAATAAAATATAATAGTGCTGCCAATTCTCTATATATATTAACAAGAATAAGGGGAACTGCAGTAAGGCTTAAAAAGCAATGAATGAATAATCAAAAAATGAGAAGAAGATTGTGAGCTATACTAGAGCACGATTACAAGAAACAAAATGGACGTTGCGGTAAGGCCTTCGTCAGTACAGAACAAACAAGCAAAATAGACAAACAAATACACGAAAGACACTACATGAAAATATTAAGTTTACTTATCTGTATCCTTGCTATCCGTGGATGGCCGTGGATCCGTGGATTCGTTGATCCACGGATAGCCGCTCAGGCAAGGATACAGATAAGTAACCTTAATATTTTCATGTAGTATCTTTCGTGTATTTGTTTGTCTATTTTGTTTGTTTTTTGTGTGCTGACGAAGGCTTTGGCCGCAACGTCCATTTATTTTCTTTCTTGTAATCGTGCTCTAGTAAAGCTCACAATCTACTTCTCGTTTTTCGGTGAATAATTCTATATTAACAAGTACTGTTCCTTATTTCTTAGGCTGTAATACGTTACTTAACACAAGTCTCTGGATACCACATCACCGGAAACGAATTTATGAAGTTCGAAAATAAAGTCAATCATAAAGGTTATAACTCTAAAAAAAGGGTACTTCACAGATCCTGACTATAAATACAATCCTTCACAAGATCATGACTCTGAAAACAGTCCTTCGCAAGATCATGAGTCTACAGCAGTCCTTCACAAGATTGTGACTCTAAAAACAGTCCTTCACAGTATCATACTATCAATGTCCGAAGGGTGTCTATAAGAGTTCCTGAAAGTCGACCATCACTGTGGTCAGGATGAGGTTTGGTTGTCCATTTAATCCAAGAATACGTGCTGTGGTTCACCATGTTGGGTTGGCTTGGGACATCGGAGGATTCAATGATGAAAAAATCGAGCTATGCTCTTTCAGCATTATCAAGGCAGTCTTCCCATCCTGCAATGAGGACCATAACTCTCCTGATGACCTTATTCAGCATTTTAAATAAATATTATGGTTAAGCCAAAATGAGACCACCTTCCCTGTGGAGAATAAGTAACACAACATACAGCCATATTGACAGAGAAAAGGGAGGGAAGAAGAAGAAAAGAAAAGTGTGTGTGTGTGTGTGAGAGAGAGAGAGAGAAAGAGAGAGAGAGAGAGAGAGAGAGAGAGAGAGAGAGAGAGAGAGAGAGAGAGAGAGAGAGAGAGAGAGAGAGAGAGAGGTGAAGTGATTATGACACATAGGTGGTTCATATGCCTAGCGATTGATGAAGCGAAGAACTTCCGGTGTGTCGGCCCCACTAGGCTCCCATCGTCTGTGTGTAGTATCTTGTCGACCCATTGAGGTATGTGTTCTGCAACTATTTTTTTCAACTGCCGCTCTGTTCTGCCGATTTGAAAAGACTGGCACCTACATGCGAATTGGTAAATACAATTGTTTTTGGCGTACAGAGGAACAAGCTCTTTTATCGCTGTGGTCGGAATCGGTGTGGTTCTGAAAGATTTATCTAGTTATTTTACGTTATGTTGTGTTAATTCTGCAGTATGCACCTGACAAGATGCAACGAAATATGCTAGGCAATAAATCGTGCAGTCTACTGTTTGTGTCTTCATTATTCAAATTTCGTATAACGTCACTGTGTTAATCTGCACTGCGATGTCACATGCTTAACACTCTTCACATTCCCAACAACAATACTGAGAGGTTACAAAACAATATCGTAGTTATTGTACTTTCTATCACACTTTTAAAATTTTCATGTTAAACCCAATCGTAAAAACCCACGGAATACAGAAGAACCAAAATAAATGAATAATCTGGGGAGGGTATGGACGGAGGTGCTTGGGAAAGAGGGATGGAGTGAGTTGGTTGAGTGCCCAAGCCCCAATAGGAGATAAATGGTGAAAACGATATAATAAAAAAGAGGTGTCAGACTTCGGAATAAAGAACGTAATTTACCGTTAGTTAGTTAGTCTTTCCTCTTGAGCCTAAGGCGGCGCATAGGGCAGAAGTCCTGTCTCTCCATGCCTGGCGGTTCGCTGCTACCTGTTGTAGATCTTGGATATTTACTTGGCCATTGAATGAGCCTTCTCTAATGATGGTTCTACGCAGGGTCTCTCTTGGTCTTCCCCGTCTTCTTTTCCCTACCGGTGACCATATGAGGGCTTGGTAGGGGAGTCTTGTCTTGTCCATTCTGAGTACATGGCCGATGTAGTTCCAACGGCGTCTTCTTATGAAATTGGATACTGTATCTTGCTTAGTCTCTTGTCTTAATTGCGAATTGGTTCTGAAGTCTGTCCAGTGGATGTTTAGAAGTCTTCTAAGACATTTGTTCTCAAAATTGTCTAATTTTTTATCTAAAGCTACCGTTGATTTCCAACTTTCACATCCATACGTTAACAATGGAATCACACAAGAGTTGAAGATTTTAAGTTTTGTGTGTTTGCTGAGTGTCTTTGACTTCCAGATGTTTGACAGTTTATTGAAGGCACTAGATGCCATTGCGATTCTAGATGATATTTCTGGTGTTGAGTCCCCTGTAGATGTCATTTTGCTTCCTAGGTATGTGAAGCTGTTGACTTTTTCAAGAACGTAGCTGTTCAATTTGGTGTCATCTGAACTGTTGGTAAGATCAATAGTCTTTGTTTTTGTGGTGTTAATTTGGAGACCAATTTGCCCTGAAACATTTTGGAGGTGGTTTATTTTCTCTTGGGCATCCGGGTGTGTTGAACTCAAAAGCACGATGTCGTCGGCAAAGTCCAGGTCATCTAGAATTTTGTCAACCCAATGGATACCCATATTTGTGTTGTTTGTGCATTTGCGCATGACCCAATCGATAGCTATTCCAAAAAGCATCGGTGATAAGACACAACCCTGTTTCACTCCTGTTTCGACTGAGAACCAGTCAGAGTTGCCTGTTTCTGTTCTTACGCAGCAACGTGTCTCTTTGTAGAAAGATTTTATGACGTTGGTATATTTGGTAGGAAAACCATAGATGTTAAGTAGATTCCAAAGTGAAGGACGGTGGATGCTGTCGAAGGCTTTTTGAAAGTGGACAAAGTTGGTGATTAATTTCGACTGGAATTCTACCGTAAATTTACCGTAAGGAGATTTTTATCATGTGTTGGGTAGTTGTCAAACACTCTACCTGTCGGACAGTTAGATCTTCGATTCTAAACCAGTTACCGAATAAGACTTAGGGTCTGGTCTGCTCTGCCAATACATTTAGTCTCTGAGATGCATTTCTCCACACTAGGATAATGTGTATACATCCGAAGGCTGCTCCTACGTCGATACCCGTAGGCACAATGTTGAGGTGTCGGGTTTGGTGAGCACCGCCCAACATTCGGCGCTAACCTAACAGAAAGCAAGTAGTACCGATAACTGACATACGGTAGCCCAGTCATATCTAAGAACCAACATTCGGTGCTAACAGACACGAGGTAGTACTGTCTACTGTCATACGGCAGCTCAGTCATATCTGGCTAAGACCTAACATTCGGCGCTTACAGAAAGCAGGTAGTACTGTCTACTGTCATAAGGCGACTGAGTAATATCTGACTGAGACTTTACTAGCATCATAACACACATAACATGTAAATTGTACTTGATGTGTGTACACTAGCTTCATGTACGTTAGCTGGTTTATGTTCACACACACGCATCCATATCAAGAACAGTAATAACGGGTTGTCTTTGTGCACTGTTTTATTATAGAGTTACTTCTGCTGGACCGGGTGTAAGGCTTGCTTGATGTAATATCTCAGTCCATCTGTTTGTGGTGTTGATTGACAATTGAGAAATGGCTCTCATCAGAATCATAGTTTCACTAGAAGCTAGAAAGGAAGAAATGCATTAAATAATATGTTTTTGCGCTTGTTCGCTTTAAGCTCAAGTTTAGTCCATACACGCGACTTCTTCTTGTAGCACTGGACTGAATTTTGCTTTTGGAAAAGCTTTCGCTATTACCACTGTCCCTCGCCATGAGACGAGCCCATTCCGACTTTAGAGGTACTTGTAATTTACATCCCAAGTCAAGGACGAGCAGTAAACATTTTAGTTCAAATGATCAGTGTAGGGGTTGGACAGCCTACCTCAGCAATTCTTCGTATAACATGTCCCAATATACGCTATGCAGATGGCATAGAATTGGTGGTGGATAATGCAACAGATCTACAAAAATTGTTGGACATTGTAGTAACAGAGAGTGTAAAGAAATGAACCCCCCCCCCCTCCCCCACCCCCTTTGAATATCAAGAAAACAGTAACAATTGAGGTATCAAAGAAAAAGTTCACACCAATATGTAAAATAGAGATAAACGGAGAATTCTTCACCAAGTGGATAGTTTTAAATATCTAGGCACATTTATAACATCATATGGAAGATGCACAACAGATATTAAGAGCAGAACAGGGCAAGCAAAGGCTGCATTTCAGAAAATGAAGAATATCTTATGCAATAAATCGCTCTCATTGAATGTAAGAAAGAGAGTGCTGAAATGTTATATAGAACCTATTTTGCTGTATGGAAGTTAATATTGGAATGTAAATAGACAAATTGGGAATAGCTTGGAGGGAAAATAGATGTGGTTCCTGAGACGAATGTTGCAAATTCTTGGGATTGCCAAAGTAATTAATAACGATTGTCTGATAGCAGGCTAATGAAGCTAGAACACTGTATACAACGATAAGAAAGAGACAAACAGCTTTCTTTGGTCATGCGATGGGAAGAGAGGCATTGGGGAATATCGTGAAGACTGGAATGATCACGGGCTAGAGAGGCAGAGGTCGACCAAAGAATATTATGATGGATGGATTGAGACAGTGGCATGGAGGAATATCATCAGCAGAGTTGATGCAGAAAACCAAAGACTGAGATATGTGGAGAGATATGAACGCCTACGCCAGCTGGCATAGCAATTGGTGATGATGACGTTAACGTGTCCAAAAACATTATTACTTTCTACGTCTGATTTGTCTAATCAGTTTACGGTTTTCATGTGCTTCTTGTAGAATTTGCTCACTTGTTTTAATTTTAATCAGCTATGCTTTTGTAATAGGTTGTTCTTCTATTTGAAGTGTGTATGGCGCCATCCATGTTTCGTTCTCTCTTTAAAATAAAAACAATTAACAAAAAAAAAAAAACATTCGTACGATATTCATTCCATACGCGTTTACCCTCCTGAATGCATGCTTTTGAACTAACCTCATTTACTAACTGTTACAAAACCTAGAACTCTTTAGAGACTGTGTTAATAAATCTTTCATTAGTTTCTTTACTTCTCAGACATCACGAAACATTTGTTTGTTAGTAAACACAGAGTTAACAAGCAAGATGTGTTTTGTATACTGTATTCGACGAACAATAATTGATTGTTCGAATATATCGAAGCATTAACTCTATGGTCATTCCAACCATTGCTATCCAAACAGAAGGACTTCCTGTTAAGTGTTATATTTCCGAGGGCCTAACACATACAGACACACACTCACACGCGTGCACACACACACACACACACACACATACACACACACACACTACTAGTCTTCCTACAATCCTTGCTTTCTTGCAAACACACACACACACACACACGCACACACACACACACACACACATACACACACACACACTACTAGTCTTCCTACAATCCTTGCTTTCTTGCAAACACACACACACACACACACGCACACACACACACACACACACACACACACTACCAGTCTTCCTACAATCCTTGCTTTCTTGCAAACACACACACACACACACACGCACACACACACACACACACACACACACACATACACACACACACACTACTAGTCTTCCTACAATCCTTGCTTTCTTGCAAACACACACACACACACGCACACACACACACACACACACACATACACACACACACACACTTCTAGTCTTCCTACAATCCTTGCTTTCTTGCAAACACACACACACACACACACACACGCACACACACACACACACACACACACACACACACACACACACACTACCAGTCTTCCTACAATCCTTGCTTTCTTGTTGATTCACTCATATTTCTGATCACTGCATGCATGATGCCACGTGACAGTACATGTGAAGTATTTATTTTATTTGTTCGTTAGTTGTCTTTGAGCTCAAGCGTAGTGCATACAGTGCTACTTCGTCTAGTGCACTTGATTATTTGTGCGTGTGGATTAGCTTTCCCTACAACCAGTGTCCGTAGCCATCAGGCGAGCTAACTCCGTCTTCATAAGTACTTATAATTTACGTCCCAAAGTCAAGATCGATTTGACATCAAGCAAGAAGTCCGTCTGGGCTGTGTGCTGTCACCCTATTTGTTTAACCTGTACGCCGAAAATATAATGAGGTATGTCAGAGATGATATAACCAGGAAGCAATATGATGCCCTAAATATCGGTAGCCATGAAATATCAGTAGTTCGATATGCTGATGATACAGTATTACTATCCACATCATAGAATGGTATAGAAAACCTAATAACCTCAACCTAAAGAAATTGTGAAAATCACAACTTATATCTTAAAATAGCAAAAACAAAGATCATGCATACAGATAAAACTACTATGTTAGTGTATGTTAACGAGGAAAGATTGGAGTTGGTCGAAAATTTCGAATATCTTGTATCATTGATAACCAACAATGGTTACACAATGAAAGAAATTAAACAACGACTATCAGTTGCTCTTCAAAGACTAAACAACTGAATAAATTATGCAGTGGGACACATAGAATTACAAAAAAGTAGATTTTTAAGAGCATGCATCTTTCCCATTGAACATACGCCTGTGAGACCTAGACACTAACGAACGAACGAACGAAAGAAAATCTTTTTTTTTCAAAGGGTTTAGAATTGGGCACGCAGGCCTGTCTGACATTCTGCCCTTCTTCTCTATTTCCTCTCATACATTCTTTCATTCAACATCTCTTATGAAGCAAATCTTTGACAATAAAAGAACAATAAGCATTAACACGCATTAAACATAATCAATAATACATGACTCACTGAGGCAGTGTTTAACATGGGCATTATAAATACACAAGGAAGGTGTAACATGCCATGCATATGGGAATGTTTTTTGGCTAGTTGTCGTTCGAGATAATTTACCATAATTATTGCCTTTATTGTTGTTTTTGTTGTTGTTGTTGTTGTTTTTATAGGGGAATTTAGTCTGTCATGAGGTAGTGTTCAAACAGGTTGCGACTGTATATATAATGATTGGTGGTGTCTTTGATTTCTTATGGAAGATTGTTCCACAACTGAGTGGCAGAGTATGCTAAACTTGTTCTATATAGGTCTATCCTAGGTTTATGGACATGAAGTATATTTAGTTGGGGGCTGCGTGGTCTCGAGGTATGGTGTCGAGTGCTGGAGGTCCCGGGTTCAAGCCCCGGTGAGGACCGGGAGTGATTTCACGTGGACTTCTAGTAACAAAATTTCGTCCTGGTCTCTGGGTAGTGAGATCGGAAGTCCGTGTGTATTGTTGCACACGTAAAACATCCCTTGGCAGTTGGAAATCGAAAAAGAGTAGCCTAACGACGCTGCCCGGGAATTATTTCGAGTTAAAAATCTACCCAAAGTATTTAAGGATCCCACAGGTGCTACGGAGTTCGTGCACTGAGCTAAGTTTCTCAAGACTCAGCTTTGAGTTAGAAGGCGAAAGGAGCACTTATGGGTTACACCCGTGTGCCGTGATGTTGATCCATCGACTAAAAACTAAAAACAAAATGTATATTTAGTCGTTCGCTATGTCTTGTGGTATATTTAAACAATGGCCAAAGGTAGCTTGGAGCATTTTGAAATATGATTTTGTGAATTAGCTTAGCCTTATTAAAGAGTAGGCGTTTGTGGAGAGGCAGTAACTGAAGACATTCATGTAGGTTAGAATTGTCTGTAGCTTATCACCATTTATTAACCGCACTGCCCTTTTCTGGAGTGAATAAAGCCGTTTTGTTATTGATTTGGAGCATCCATCCCAAATTGTGGAGCATTAATCAATATATGTTTGTATGTGGGAAGTATAGAACATTTGTCTTGTGTTTTCGTCGAGGAAATTTTTAATTTTGGCAGGTTGGTATACATTGTTATTTGGCTATTTGTTTAACTAGAGCATGAACATGCGAATAAAGGATAGATTCTGAGCTATGATATGACCCAGTGCCTTGTGCTTGGGTACACTTTCTACAGGCGTGCTACCAAGGTGCAGCTGAAGAGTTCTCTGCGAGTTTAGAGTGTGAAGTCTTTGCCTGGTTCCTATTAACATAGATTTGGTTTTAGAAATGTTAATTATCACGCGGTTTGCATGACTCCAGTTAACTACACTATTTATTTCCTGTTGCAAGGATAATTCTAGCACATTACGATCAATAGCGTTTGTATATACTGTGCAGCCGTCTGCAAATAGATCGCAGGGCGACGACAGATATAAGGGAAGATCGTTTATATAAATGGCAAATAACAATGTATAGACCCCTAAGGTACTCAAATATTAATGGTAGTGGCTTGAGATAGAGATTTATTGCGTGATACTACTTATTTTCTGTCTAATAAACTAACGAAACAAGCTGCACAGTGCATAAATGCATACATGAATATACATGTTATAGACGAGTTCTAAGAATATCTTGGGTAAAGAAAAGAACAAATGCATCCATACTTCAAGAGTTGAATATTCAAGAGAGTTGGTCATTAAAGATAATAAAACAAAGCAAATTGAAATATTTTGGTCACTTGAAACGCCATGAAAGTTCGGAGAGAATAATAATGGAGGTGTGTATGCCTGGATAGAGAGGAAGAGGAAGCCAAAGAGTTGATGGGTCCAGATGGATGTATCGGAAGCGGAATATCTAGCTTGTGATAGAGAAGTTTTCCGGAAGATTGTTATGGGAACGAGGTTCTGCAAAGGAAATGCTACTGAATGAATGAATGATGAATGAATGAATGAATGAATGAATGAATGAATGAATGAATGAATGAATGAAGTCAAGGACGAGAATTCAACATTGTAGTCCAACCGATCAGTACGGTGTAGGGGTACGAGTCTGCTACTTTGGCAACAGTACACTGTAAGATTTAAGATTTAAGAGGGAAGTGCTCTAATCAATTCGGCAATTCTGACCTCTGAAGTCATTATCTCTAACGTGTTCATTTTCTTATTTCCTTGTTATTACTTCTTTTGTAATACACCTACTCCGCCAACGGATTTGACTCCTTCCTTGAACCATACTGTTTCTCTATCCTTACCCTGATGATACACTAAAACATCGTCTGCATACAACAATGCTTTCTCCGGTCCGATGATTTCCTTGCTGGTGATTCTCACAGTGTATTCGTTGAACAGCATCGGGTATAATGGTGATCCCTCTGGGAGGCCAGGATATATTGTTGTTGTTGGAGGGAAAAGTGTGACGGAAGAGTATGGCGCTTTTGCTTTGACCACAAGCAGCCTGACCATGGAAGTCGAGGCAGTAAGTAAAGCAATAACATGGCTCGAGACACATACACTCAATCGGGCATGTGTCCTTAGTGACTCAATGAGTATGCTCTGGAGAATATAGTTGGGGTGTGTCCGAAGAGAGGGGCTGCTGTCTCTGGAGCGGCCTCGGCTGGCCAGGGCATGCGGGTGTACAAGAGAATGAGCAGGCTGATAGGCTTGCAGGTAGGGCTACTGTGGAAGGCGGAAGAGCCATGGACCAGGCAGACATTCTGGATGCTCTACGAGAAATAAGTCATTTACGAGAACCAAGCGATGACTGGGAATCTACAACCATGGTCAGGCTGCGAGAACAGCAATTTAAAAGAGGTATGGCCAAATAAGAAAACTACGCAGGAAGCCAACGAAGAGTAATAAACCAACACAAAACTGCTGTCATGAGCCGCTACACGTTGAGGGATTTGCTGAGGAGGGGATCCGAGCACTTAAGGGCTGAATGGTTTGATGTGCAATGAGGATGCTCTGTCGACTAACTAACTGCTGCCGGATCAGCAAAGCAACGCTCTAACTGTCAGTTTGTCGGAGCTTCCATCCTAGACCAGTTGCAAACGACGGCTTAGGACTCTTTATCTCCATGCTGTGACATTTAGTTGTTAAGCTGCATTTCCTCGCACTAGGTTAAGGTGTGTACCCTTCCAATTACGCTCTTCCGCCCGAAGAAGTTGGCACAATGTGGCGTGTCGGCTTTGGTGGGCGCCGTCCAACATTCGGGGCTAACAGAAAGCAGGTAGTTAGTACCAGCAACTGTCATACGGTAGCTAAGTTATATTTCACTTATCATCAGTTATCATATAAGTTATATCATGCTTAAGACATTCATGGTAGTTTCTGTTGCTGTGTATTGTTTCTCCTGCTAGTGAAAGCTTGTCTGCATAAAATCTTCTGGCTTCTTTTCAAACTTAAATATGTTAAACTACTAATACTAACCGTTTCTCACAGACAAATTGATTTCTAGTGTCGCAGTCGATGTCATTCCACCTGTAATCTCCATCAGGACGGATCTCTAGGCAGTGTTCATCTGTGTATGTAGAAATATAAAAGATAAGTACATGCCACCATTACTAATTCTCAAGAAGATCAGGTCTTGGACTGGTCATGATGTTATTCTATAATTCCATGTCGTAGTCATGTGGGCTATACATACGTGGATACTATACCATATATCCAATGCAACTAAAGGGTATACAAGAGTCACTGACTGACTGACTGACTGACCCACCGACTGACTGACTGACTGACTGACTGACTGACTGACCGACCGACCGACCTACTGACTGACTGACTGACTGTTGTAGTCAATAAAGCACTAATACATATCTCTGTGTAAAAGTCGCCGCTGACCACATTCCATAAAGGGCAAAGGTTAGAAAGGAATAAATACACAAGAGGAAATGATTGCAGATATGTCAGAACCTGAATGTGCGAGACGTCAGATGTGTTGCCCATGCAGCATGATCCCTCTCTCGACATGTCTAGTTTATTCCAGAGGAAAAGTAAAGCAGGAAGTAACACCCCAACATAGTCTGGTTATAACCCTTGTCACATGCCTGTGTTCAGTGGCATTAAGGTGAGTGGCCGTACAATATAAACAGTTCAAGAGGTGAAAGGGCATTCACCGGAAAGAGAATATAAGGAGATAAACGGTAAGGGAGAGGGGCTGCAAGAAGGGGCAGACAGTTGGAGCAGTGAGGTGGTGTGTTGTGTGTGAAGCATTGTGGGGGATGGAATTGTTGAGAAGAGAGGGACAAAGACTGACGGCGGGGAGTTGATGTTTGGACTCCGAGAGGAGAGTTGAGTCTAGACCGGACCAAGAGAAGGTCGTGGTCTGAGAACGTGAAGAATTGTGACGGAGTTCTGAAGATAACTCCGCACTGTGGGTTCCAGGGATAGTGAGTGGAATTCGAGACCCATAGTGGGTTACTTTGAGTCGGGCCTAGAGAGAGGCTAGTATACCTGTCGTGTGGGACGATATTTTAGTAGCCTTGAGAGGCAGGGTTATTCGACGTGTTCCATTGGGATGGAGATATATCTTAGAGAATTATTGTTCCTGGATTTATATGTTACATGTGTCTGTGTTAATTCAGAATTAAAGGAATATTATGTGCGCAAATTAACGCTTGTTCACTGACTGGTGTTTGGTGGTGATGCATCTTGATTAATCTGTTGTTCAACATCACATTGTTACAAGGACATACCCTAGACACAACCATAGCCACTCTATCTGTCACTTAGTCAACATTCACTTTGTGACAGAGAAGATTTCTGGGAGGCTTCGTCGATTAGAGAGAACACTAACATCAGAGACATTAGTCGGATGCCCAATTACAACAACAATAATGAGAGCTCTCCTGTCAAGAATAAACACCATTTTCAGTACACAGCGCATTTCAAAAGTGTCGGAGAATTAATACAAAGTCCACGAGAAACCAGATAAAAATAACCATTGCCCACCCTGAGAGAGAGAGAGGGTGGACAGCGGAGCGTGTCCACGGTAGAAACACTGGGTTTTTTCCGTGCGGGAACTGGGTAGCACATAGGTCACGAGAAGGTCAGGACAGGTAAACTGGATACCAGGCAGTATTTCTTCGGCTATCAGGGACGTCAGAAAATTAACGCAAACAGGCGCGTGTGTTTATAGGTCAAGTGAACAGGACAAAAAGTCGGCGCCATGATACTGGCAAGATGATATTCTGACAGGTGTGTGTGTGTTGAGGACAAAGCACAGGGTGGTTGCAGGGCGATAGGTTAAGAATTCACCACAGGTAAAACGACGGTGGAAATTGTGAGTCGCCACGGACAATTGGGTTGACAAGAGGGTCAGTGCTGTTTACGAGGACAGCGAAGTATGTGTGGATAACGGAAAAGTTCCGGACATTACTTTGTTCGCAGTCAGTGAAGATTGTAGTACACTGAGGTACAAACAGAGATGACCGGTGGGTTCATGTCAAGGCCGAGAACCAGGGAATTTGACGAAAAAATTTCCACGGAGAATAACACGTTGTGTTTCTACTGAAAACTACGATTCACGTTTAACGTCTTTGTGTGTGTGTGTCATCATCGGCAAACAAACCACAACAGTCATTCAGGTGCCGTCTTCGCAAATATGAGCGCATTTTTTCACCAAAAAAGACTTGCGAAGCGGATTTAAAGCGCGTGATCATTTTCTGCCATTTGTTGATTTAACCGGGTCAGCAACAGTGAAGAAACCATACCATCACTTCAAAGGGACAGTGACTACGCAGATAAACATTCATTGATTTTAAAGGTATTTTCGGCTCCCAAAACGCAACGAAAACCCAATATTTTTGGCAAAACAAGAGCGTTCACATACATTATACAATCACAGGCCATCCCTACAGGGAGGGTTACAAAAACATTACGGACTGTGAAGATACAAGGCGTTGGGATAATTATCATCATCTTCAACTTTTACGACAGTCGAAATCGTGTCACCACGTCAACAAAAAGTGACAACGCATCAGAACTTTAATTCATTGTGGGAAGCTAACGTCGTAATCTTTTCAAAACAGTAACCGACAAACATTTCCAGGCGATTTTCGGAGACTATTGAAAACAAATTAAGGATTTTTTTTAAGATTCTACCATCGCATTGGTGTCGGCAACCCTTGTTTGCTTCTGTTGTTCTCATCGTCCTAAGTATTGTTGTTGTTGTGCGTTACGTAAATATTTGTATGTGGTCCAGTGGTCGTAATAAGTAGGATATTTTTGCTTTATTTCTCGAAATGCGGGAGACAGAGCAAAGGTGAAGTTTCTAGGTGCACATTGTATTGGTTGAGAGACAGCTGACGAGTCAGTTTGTTTTGTGCTGTGGCATTGGTCGTCTCGACATTATACATGGTGTCCAAGTGTCTACGTCAAATCTGTGTATATTTTCAGTATATATTCCTTTCTTTCTCTCTTTCTTTCGTTATATTATATATGATATTTGTTGTGGTCGGATATATGTTTTTATTGTGATCTTTCGTCATTTCTGCTGTCTAGTGGTCTTTGTCAGTTTAAATTTATATATTACGCGCACTGTGGATGTCCCTACACAAGCTTGTGGTTTTACTGTGGTTTATTTCTGTGTCATCATCGTCTCCGTGTACTCAGCTTGTGAAGTCTAGCGTTGGATAGTCATCACTTAGTGTTATCATCCATTTGTTTGTATATGTATTTATATGTATGTTTAACAATATTTTCAGGGACTTTATGAACTTGTGGTCATAGATATATATAGGAGGGAGTATAGTTATATTCCCCCATCACTACCTAGTGCTTATAGAGTGACTGGGTGAGTACAGAGTGATATTGTAGCACTACGGATTTACGTACACAGGGAGTGCGGGTGTACTTAGGGAAGTGACACAAAGAATAACAGCAGAGCCTGTACATTTATAGTTGGCTGATTCACAGCAACGTGTCCACAAGTACAAGATGCCTACTTTAATGGATTATATTGAAGCAGGTGAAAGAATAGGCCTGAAAGGTAAAGAGTTACAGGAGTATGCAGAAGCGAAAGAACAAAAGCAGATGGAAAGAGAGGAGAGGCATAATGAACGCGAGGCAAAGCGTCTACAGGAAGAGAAAGAGACACAAATGAAAATGGAAATTGAGAAAGAGAAGATCAAGTGTCAGATGCAAACTGAAATCGAGTTAAGAAACTAGAACTATCTTCGAAAGGTCAAAGTGAGGAAAGCAGAAGACCATCGCAGTCGTCACAGAGATTAAAACTGCCATACTTTACGGACCGAGACAACCTTGAAGCTTATCTTGACAGATATCAGGCATCAGCGAAAGTGTTAGGCATCCCCGAAGACCAGTATGCTATTAGACTTGGCGAACTTCTTACGGGCAAGGCACTAGACACCATGTTCAATTTACCTGTAGAAGAAAGAAACAACTACACTATCTTACGTCAACGTTTGCTGACTAAGTTCCAACTCACTGAGCATGGATATAGGACAAAGTTTAGACAGTTAGTGCCAGAGACAAATCAAGATTTCACAGACTTTGTTAACACTGTAAAGAATGCATTTAACAAATGGATGGAGCTTGCAGAAGTAGGGAAAGATTTTAATAAATTAGTAGATCTAATGTTAAGAGACAAGGTAGTATCTGCATGCAATTCTAATTTAGTGGCGTTCTTTGAGGAACGGAAGCCAAAGGACATAGACACAATGTCTCAGTTAGGGCAAAACTATATGACGGCACATCCTAACAGTTCTATTGGGAAACTAATGAGTGAGGAAATAGTCTGTGCAGCGTACACTAAACAGGACCAGAATCCAGTCATCAGACCAAGGGCGAAAAGTGTGGATGCAGCACAGAAAGGTGAGCAGCAAGAACTTCAAGATAATGGTTTCCGAGGAAACAATGTTGGTAGAGTAGGACGGTACCCATATAGAAGAGGGAACTTCAGAGACGTCCAAATTATGCCGGATGCTGGAATTGTGGGAGCTGGAGACACAAAATGGCAGAGTGTGATGCACAACCATCAGATGGACCAACGAACAACAGTAAAAGGGAGATCACTTGTTTCAAATGTGGAAGGAACGGGCATGTCAGTCATCAATGTAGGATGAGAGAAACAGAGCACTCAAATGCAGCACAAGTAATTGAGACGCTGAACAATGAAGAGTGTAGTGGGTGCAAACCTCTTTTTGAAAAAAGATGGTCAGCCAGTCTTAATATGTGGTCACACAGTTAAAGCAGGATCAGCAGTGCATGAAGGAGGAAGTCTGAAGATGCATCATGGGTTTGTTAATGATAGGCCAGCGTTAACAATTAGGGATTCCGGATGTACGTCCATCGGGGTGAGAAAGAGTTTAGTGCAACCCTCGGATTATACAGGAAAAAAGATTAGATCCATAACATTTAATGGGACAGTAGAATACTACCCAATAGCCGTAATAACAGTAAAAACACCATACATAACAGGAAGAGTGACAGCATGTGTTTTAGACTCACCAGTGGCAGATCTCATCATAGGAAATGTTATAGGAGTTAAAGAGTGTACAGAAGAGGAAGTAGTTTATTGGGACCAAAAATATAGTGTAAGCAGTAATGAGGTAGTTACCACAAGAGAACCTAAATTAGAGAGTATAGCTGAGGTAGAAGATGCACTTGAAGTAGTCACAGGAACTCAGGACAAGGATAGTACAGCTGAGCAGATGAGAATGGATCCCAAATATAGTGCTAGTGACTCCCAGAGACAAGATACTACTCTGAACAAATGTTCCCAAGGGTGTAGGAGAGTAGAACATAGGCAGTCAAAGAAAGGTAGATGGTGCTTCGAGGGGAAGAACAATGTTCTTACTCGCCGCTTTTCAGATAGTGGAACTGCACGTGGGCAAGTAGCAGTACCTTTAGCACACAGACACCGATATACTAGAACAGCTCAGGATAGGGCATGTGCAGGGCACATAGGCATAAGGCGTATGCAGCAGAAAGAAAGGTGCCAGATATATGGGCCAGGATTGAATAAAGAGTTCAGACTAAACAGAGACTCAAGTGTAATGGTACAATATGCAGACAGGAAAGTTGAGTCAGGTCAAAAGAGTGTTCGCGACATTACTGACCCAGGGCTAGGGATAGCAAACAGATGTTGTAATTGTAGAGGTACCATTAGTGATGGGTACATGAAAGGTAGACACAGCATCGACAGGAATCAGAGGTGGGTTAATGCAAGAACAGAACCACCTGATATAGTGTCGGTACACAAATAGTATTGTGTGGTCGTGAAGTAGTAAGAGACCTGTGGGTACATAAGTATAATGCTTTTCTATGATGTATTATTATTATTATGTGATGTATTAGTTCATGCATTGATACAAAAGATAGAAAGTTGTTTGTATTTATGTGTGGGGAATATGGGAGTGTACTATGAGTATTTGATGTATTATGTAGTGTGGTAGCTAGAGTAAGTGCAGCCATACTTAGGGCTACCCAGGCATTGTGTCTGGGTCACATATTTGATAAGTATGAGTCTCCCAACATTTGAAAACGATGTTTTCTTTTGAGGGTGGGGTAGTGTCACATGCCTGTGTTCAGTGGCATTAAGGTGAGTGGCCGTACAATATAAACAGTTCAAGAGGTGAAAGGGCATTCACCGGAAAGAGAATATAAGGAGATAAACGGTAAGGGAGAGGGGCTGCAAGAAGGGGCAGACAGTTGGAGCAGTGAGGTGGTGTGTTGTGTGTGAAGCATTGTGGGGGATGGAATTGTTGAGAAGAGAGGGACAAAGACTGACGGCGGGGAGTTGATGTTTGGACTCCGAGAGGAGAGTTGAGTCTAGACCGGACCAAGAGAAGGTCGTGGTCTGAGAACGTGAAGAATTGTGACGGAGTTCTGAAGATAACTCCGCACTGTGGGTTCCAGGGATAGTGAGTGGAATTCGAGACCCATAGTGGGTTACTTTGAGTCGGGCCTAGAGAGAGGCTAGTATACCTGTCGTGTGGGACGATATTTTAGTAGCCTTGAGAGGCAGGGTTATTCGACGTGTTCCATTGGGATGGAGATATATTCTTAGAGAATTATTGTTCCTGGATTTATATGTTACATGTGTCTGTGTTAATTCAGAATTAAAGGAATATTATGTGCGCAAATTAACGCTTGTTCACTGACTGGTGTTTGGTGGTGATGCATCTTGATTAATCTGTTGTTCAACATCACATTGTTACAAGGACATACCCTAGACACAACCATAGCCACTCTATCTGTCACTTAGTCAACATTCACTTTGTGACAACCCTTAACCATGTGTTCCGGATGTAACCCTTAATCACGTGACCGGATATACGCCCCCTATGTCGTGAAAAAGTATGTAATTTCCCCCCCCCCCCCATCCCGTGTATCTATTGTTGTCGCGTGAACTGTCCAAAGTCCATCGGATGTAGTAACGGTCCCTTAGAGACGACCGGTAACTGACATACACCTCAATGTCACCTCCATATTATGACGTCGTCTCGCTGTGGCGACAAGTGCACTTTGACACATAACTAACTAGATACCTGATACCCTTCATAGTCATGCCAATCCATCATATTTACACACTGCTGATAATCTACCCCTCTACCACCCTAGAGACCTCGCATCGAAAGTTATAGTTATCGACCGGGATTTGAAATTGTCTCCTAAATATATTGGTGCTTTGCTGTAAGAACAGCTGCACTTTGATATTTGACACCAGACACCCTTACATCTTTGCCAGTCCACCATATTTACACACTGCTGATACTCTACAACTCATCCACCGCACACGCCTCACCTATTATCCACCATCATCATCATCATGTGCCATACCGATAAGCAAAGGCGGTTATGTTTCGCCATCCCACTGGATCACCAGAGTCGTGGATCAGCTCAGTGTTCCTGCCTCGACCATGCCACATGGTCAAAACAACCAGGTATTTACTTTGCTGCCTTCGCCTACTTATTTTCCTCTCGATCTTGCCAGTTGTCAAAGAGTTCTCAAATTTACTTCTTCTCTTAACGAGACCGAAAAATGGTGATTGTCTACGTTTAATTTAATTCTCTAATCAGTTTACGAATTTCATTTGTTTCTTATAGGACTTTGTCAATGATTTTTCTGTCTGTCCATGGTATTCTTTGAATTTTCCTCAGAGACCACATCTACACAGTCATCAGATGTTTTTCAGCCTGTTTGCTCCTTTTCCACGCTTAACATCCATACAAAAGCTCATTTTCTATCTAGCAACTCAACACTCTTTTTTCTCGTTGCATATGACATCTTTTAATTGGCCTGTATCTTTTCCAATTTGCAAAAGCCTACCTTTGCCATAACGATTCTTGTTCTAATCTCTTCAAAGCATCTCCCATAAGATGTTATGACTGTTCGAGATAAGTGTTCCGATTCACTTGTGTAAGAATATTCCCATTTGCTTGTATATTATATTGTGGTATTTCTCTCTTCCTAGTGACGACCATAATCTATGTCTTCTTACAATTTAATTCTAACACTAGTTGTTCACTGTGTGCAACAACCGCATCTATTATATGTTCCTGGTCCTCCTCATTGTCTGCAATCAATACTGTATAATCCGCATATCTAATGTTATTGATGTTTCGTCCTCCAATGATGATTCATTTCATATCTTCTACATTTCTGAAAATATTTTCACTCATCAGGGAAAATAAACAAAAAAAGAATAGGAGACATTATACATCCCTGCCTCACACCTCTCTTAATAGGCTGACATTGACCTACTTTATTATAAATTCTTATGGCATCTGTTGTTTCCAACATATATATATATATATATATATATATATATATATATATATATATATATATATATATATATATATATATTGTTGTTGTCTTTCCTCTCGTGCCTAAGTTGGCGCTTAGGGCAGAAGTCGTGGCTCTCTGTGTTTGCGCGAAGCGTTTAACATTTGAAGCCAGAAATCTGATTCTGTAACAGTTGGGAGTTTTATGATGACGGATTGTCAGGCCGCCGATCAACCGTCTTTAGTCGAGTTGGAGGAAAACATATCCCGCCATCTTGAACCAAGTCGGAAACTCTGAAATATAATGACTCTTTACAAACACATGGTAGCCTGAGTCTCGTTCAGTGGCTCTTTACACTGCAACAACTTTAATATACGCTATTGGAGCTGGAATTACCGCGGCTGCTGGCACCAGACTTGCCCTCCAATAGATCCTCGTTAAAGGGTTTAAAGTGTACTCATTCCAATTACGGGGCCTTGATATAGTCCCGTATTGTTATTTTTCGTCACTACCTCCCCGTGCCTGGAGTGGGTAAGTTGCGCGCCTGCTGCCTTCCTTGGATGTGGTAGCCGTTTCTCATGCTCCCTCTCCGGAATCGAACCCTGATTCCCCGTTACCCGTTACAAACATGGTAGGCATGTCACGTACCATCGACATTTGATAGGGCAGACATTTGAAAGATGCGTCGCCGGCACGTAAGGCCATGCGATCAGCACAAAGTTATCAAGAGTCACCATTGGGAACGCCGCGCCCATTATATATATATATATATATATATATATATATATATATATATATATATATATATATATATATATATATATATATATATATATTATATATATATATATATATATATTATATATATATATATATATATATATATATATATATATATATATATATATATATATATATATAAACTAAGGTCATTCCCATCAATTTGTAGATCTGCAAGCATCATGTTGACATCTTTTACTTTATCGAAAGCCTTTGTGTAGTCAATAAAGCAAAGATGTAGGTCGTTGTTTACTTCTGAAGAACATCTAATTAATGTTCTCAGCATGTACACTGCATTTAATGTAGCCTTGCCTACCAAAACTCCACATTATTCTTCTCCTATTTCGGGTTGCATTTTCTAACTAACTCTTTGCATGATAATTCTGAGCTAAATCTTCGTGATGTGGTTAATTATACTAATTGTGAAATATTGATCATTTTCCATGGCTCCTGGTGTCTTCGGGATTGCAATAAATATAGAATTACATAATTCAGGAGGTATATCTCTAGTATTATATACTGCGTTCAGAAGTCTGGTGACTTGGTCTATTCCATAATCTTCTAAGGCATTGATCATTTCTGTTGTGTTGTGTTATCTGGCCCCGGGGTCTTGCCAGTCGTCATGTGGTTAAGAGCATTCTGGACTTCCATCTTCAAAATTAATGGTCCTTAATTATTATTCCGTATATCATTCTGTTCTTCTCTCGTACCATCATAAAGGTCTTTTATACAATCTGACCACGCATGTAAATTCTGGTCAGTTTCTACTATGATTTTGCCATCTTTGGTTTTAGGCAACCCATTGATGTGTGTGGTCTTTATTTTAGTGGTGTCATTAATTCTTGTGTGCGTCATTTTGGTATTCAGGGTGTTGTTGTGGTTTTAAATTTCCCTGCAATTTTCCTCAAGCCATGCTTCTTTTGCCTCTTTTGTAGTTTTCCTAATTTTCCGATGAATCTCTTCATATATTTCATGGTTATTTCGTTACTTCTTCTTATTTCCATGGCACTATTTAAGTTTACTACTCGTCTGAGTGGGTCTAGGCCATACACCATTCCATAGCCAAGTGTCGCTAGCTAGGAGAGAGCGGTCAAAAGCATGTTTTTCTCACGAGGCAATCTGCCCTTTCGACTGTGATAAGAGTGTCAGCTGTATTCAGGTTAAAGACCCCTGGGCTCTACACTGCTATAGGCAGTAAAATTACAGGTTTGTTTTTACTGTTAATATCTCTAGAGGTAAATATTGATGTCATGCCGCTGAAAGCATTTTTGGTCATTACTATTCTCTTGTTGATGTCTTTTTCTGCCATCATCTGATTTTACATGTCTAGGATAGGAGAACATGTTTACAAACAATCAAATATGATTGATTTATCGATTTGTATCGACCCTTACTTCCTCCCGAGTTGCTAGGGTTTGGATCATACCAGTCTACGTATCCAATCGCTCTATGTCCAGTCAACCACAACCAGTTGCTTTCATAGAACATGTTGTGGCCTCCAGCCCAGATTGCGCCAGCTAAATAAAATAAATCACTGTAATGAGTAATGCTGATCATATTGATGAACTATCACAGTAGCTACAAACTTTGTTTAGTGATGTTTAACAGAGTATGTGCCAAACAAAATGTAAGTTTGAGCCAAACGAAATATGGGTGGCTTAGAAGTGGAAGTAGGGTGTGTCACGGTTATGACTTAAACATTGTTAATGTGGTAGCAGACATGTTGTATTATTGATAAGAGAAATAACGGCTGCAGCAGAATATAACAATAAGAAATGCAATCAGTTAGGTGCGTGTAACTCAAGAGATAAAGTATATCTCCCATTTTTCGCATGAGCTACGCGTACCTATCTGTGTATATATTTCAATGTTGTATTATAACGCAATGACAACATGTCCACGATATATGATACAGAAATTCATATAAGACGATTATTCATCCCATGATTCTTATTCAGTTAAAGTATTGTACATAACATAATAGTAGTTTAAGATCAGTACTGACCACGAATGACTCTGTGATACGAGGTAGAAGAAATGTCTGGGAGTTCATAGTGAAGGTTAATGGACTATGCTTAGTGCAGTGAATGAATCACCAAAAAACGAGAAGTAGATTGTGAGCTTTACTAGAGCACGATTACTATTAAAAAATGGAGGTTGCAGCTAAAGCCTTCGTCAGCACAGAACAAACAAATACAAACATACACACAACTACTCGAAAAACACTGCATGAAAACACAAAGACTACTTATCTGAATCCTTGTTTGGCTCTATACGTCCTTAACACGGTTAATGTGGACGAAATCAACTGGATGTGTGTTTCAAACAGGTCGATGGACCAAAGGTCAATAACATCAGAAGCTCAGCGATTGGATTAGCCACCCGATAGGAGGGATGGGGGGACGCCCATGTGAGCGAACGGCAAAATGGGGATTAGCAATGGACTATAGCGGCTATGTGGCGAAGGTGTCACGGACGTAGTTCCAAAATACGCATACCATGTTCGAAACACAGCTGCAGGCGCTTTGAATGCAGTCCGCCCTGCGTTGTTAGCATAGAGTGGTATACATGCTGTCGCACAGAAAGCAATGACAAGCCACTGAACGCAAACGTGCCCAGAAATCACAAACAGCAAATAGTTTTCTAGTGGACTATACAACTGCGGTGATAGGAAAAAGAGGAGGGGGTGAGTTGGAAGGGGATGACCGAAGTTACATGAAACTATGCTGAGCATTCAGGCCGTGAGGAAAGAGTGAACCCAACTAGAAGATGAGACGGTTTTCCAATGTCTCACTATCACGTTCGTGAGATGCGCACGATTTGATCACCGTGACCTGTATGTCGGCCACGCCAGAGTGGTCAGAACGTTTGAAGTGTAGGGACACCAGTTTATGGTCACCACTGTTTCTCCAATATATCTCATGTAACAATGTGTGCAGATGATTGCATAGATAACGTTGCGACTCGCGCACGAGAAACCCTCGCGGATCTGGAAAGTTGTCTTAGGGAAAGCCAGACTCTGGGTTTGAAGGAAACATGGATATATCTTACAACGGGCTCGAAGACAAGCCACCGTGCCAGGAAGAGACTTGTGAGGTTGAGGTAGACTGCTATGGACCATCACATCACTGTGGTTACGATCCCGCCTGTAAGCCACCAGAGAGGCCTCTGAAAAGACATCGCGAGTGACGAGGCCTGCCCCGTATGTTTAGGGCAGGAGAGCCTGGCGTGTGAGACAACAATCCCTATTTTGAGAATGGAAGTTTAGGTAATCACTGCGGTATTCCGCTGGGTGGATGACAAAAAGTACAAAGTGCCGCTTTCAGCTGGATCGAGAATACGATACACACACATATCGTAATTGTAACTGACTC
Source organism: Cepaea nemoralis (assembly GCA_014155875.1). Lineage (NCBI taxonomy): Eukaryota > Metazoa > Mollusca > Gastropoda > Stylommatophora > Helicidae > Cepaea > Cepaea nemoralis. The sequence goes on along the minus strand of JACEFZ010028434.1, from coordinate 63,967 downwards.
AGAAAGCATGCTGAGGAAGGTGAAAACACACATGCTTCGTGCAGAGTGGCTTGCTTCGCTTCGGATGTCACGGGTGGCAAGCATCGCCTAGATCTTTTCTCCGGGGCATGCCGGTGGGCTGGGGAATGAACAGGCGGTCAGATTGGCTGGCTCTGCAAAACTTGGTTGAGTATTGATACATGACATGGCAGACGTGGTTGCGGCCTTGTGGGAGCACGTGTACACCTCGGAGGAGCAAATGGATCACCATGGTCTGGCAAGAATGAGGCAGCTAGGAGTGACTGGGGGATCTGGCCGACGCTCGACGCACAGTGGAGAGGCGAGACGGACATATAATCAGATTGCTACTGGTACTATTGGTGTTGGAACTCTTCGCTGGCTGCTGGAGATGGGGACGGAGCGCTTATGGGAATGCCCCGAATGCCGTTATATCGGTTCCTAGACCAATCGATCGATCGGTAGATCCGATTGAAACCGGTACCATTAGTATTGGGACTCTTCCCTTGAGGTTGACGATATTCAAATCAAATCAAATCACATCAACTTTATTAGGGTCACAAATTGGGCGCGCAGGCCCGTCTTACATTCGGACCTTCCAATCACTCGTCTTTCGTTCATCAAGAGCATTATACATTTACATAGGAAGAAAAATAAACATTGTGAAATGAATGTTGTAAACATAAATAAGGCAAATTACCATGTTTTGAGGCCCATCTCCCACCCACACACACACCCCCACCTACCCACACCTACCACGCACACAATCCCTTACCAACCCACACATCGCACATCCACTCACACATCCCCAAACCATACGCACACATCCCCACCAACTGACATCTCCCTACCCCCCCCCCCCCCCCACACACACACACATCTCCCTAACCACCCATACATCCCCAATCCACTCACACACACACCCCACCACCCACACATACATCCTTCACCCACCCATGCATGCCTTAACCCAATCCCCTACTACACAATCCCCCACCCGCACATGACATACATCCCCTACCACGCAATATTCCCAACCCACGCACCACACACACATATCCCTCACCAACACATCCCACACCCACATACCACCACACATCCCCACATACACACCTCACACATATCCCCCACCCACATACCACACAATAATCCCACCCACGCCCACACAGATACCCTTACCCATCCACCCCACAAACCCCCACCCACACACCACAAAAATCCCCCATCCACACACACACATCCCCCACCCACACATATCCCCACGCTCACACACATCCTCCACACACACTCACACATTCTCACATCTAGACACATACAAAATGTCTCTCGTTAGCATTGAAACTAGTATTAACAAACTCCCACACTTTACTCACACACATACACTGACAATTGTCATGAGCAGTCTCATAAAATGTTAAACATGGAGAAAAATGTGTACATAAAAAGTATGTGACGTAAACATAGTGATGCTCCGACACACAGAGATATACACAGAGAAGGCACACACACACACACACACACACACACACACATATTCACTCTCACGCTCACTCATTCTGTCTCTCATTCACACTCACTGACTCTCTCACTCAAATTACAGTGATGTATATAAGTTTATATTATACATGATAAAATCAAATGGTATTTAACTGATAATATGACAGATGAGAATACACAAACATATGGATTCGCATGTTACATAACATGCGTGTTACATGACATGCATCTGCTCAGCTCTCTCTCTCTCTCTCTCTCTCTCTATCTCTCTCTCTCTCTCTCTCTCTCTCTCTCTCTGTATTCTTTCATATACACACACTCACACGCATGCGCGCGCTCACGCACACACACACTAACACATCAACTCTCGCACTGTCTCACTCTCTCACACACAATCCTTCACACACACACTCACTCTCTCAATCACACTCTCTCACACATACACATACGCATGAACGCATGCACGCACGCACACACTCCTTCACTCACTCTCACACATACATGTACGAATGCATGCACTGACACATTCCCCCACTATTTCTCGCTCAATCACTCTCTCCACACACACGCATGCACGTGCGCACTCACACATTCACTCTCTCACTCTCTCTGACACCCACTTTCTCTCTCTCTCTCTCTCTCTCTCTCTCTCTCTCTCTCTCTCGCTCCCACGCGCACACACATATATAGTGAACAATTATAGTTAAACAATTATAATGAACGATTATAATGAACAATTATACCAGTAAATGAATTATGGTGGCATATAGTCGGTATGGATTAAGTACTGAAAGAGTTTTCGGTTAAATGTGTAGGGACTCATTGGAGTTTTCAGATCTGGAGGCAGATCATTCCATAAGTGAGCATCAGAATGGGCGAAACATGTTTTGTATAGGTCCAATCTAGGCTTTGAGACATGTAACAAATGTAGGCGCTTGCTGTTCATTGCATTAGATTGAATCAGCGGCAGAAGATACTCTGGGGTATTTTGAGATATAATTTTGTTCACTAATTTGGCTTTGTTGAAAAGGAAGCGCTTTTGGAGTAGTAGAAGTCTTAGATGACTGTACAAATTATTACTTTCAACGTCCTTTATGCCAGAAACTAGACGAATAGCGCGGTTTTGTAGAGAACATAGTCGTTTTAAATTAGATATAGGGCAACCATCCCAAACTGTGGAACAGTAATCGAGATATGATTGGATATAGCATGTATAGAATATTGTTCGTGTGCTTTCGTCCAGGAAGTGCTGAATTTTAGCAAGTTGCTAAACTTTTGGTGCTATTTTCGTGGTAAGAACGTGAACATGAGAGCTCCAGCTCAAATGGCTGTCAATTAAAAGACCTAGTGTTTTATATTCATTCACAATAACTATAGGTAACGTGCCCATGCGGAGTTCGAGTTAATGATCCAGTTATGGCTAGTGTCTGTAGTTTTTGTCTGGTCGTTATTAGCATGGATTTGGTTTTGTCGATGTTAATTTGCATGCGGTTTTCATTGTTCCAAGCCGGTCTCTGTGGCTGAAGGGCTTGCGAACGCGGTTTGTGAGCCCGTATACCCGGGTTCGAAACACGGCGGTGCCCGTATTTTCGAAAAAGGTATAGAGACCGGTCGTTCAGAAAGCAATGGCAAACTACTGAACGTAACACTTGCCAAGTACATCAACAGCAGCTGAATATGCTGGTGTTGACTGCAACGTCCCGTAAGGGATACGCAACAAAGTTTTTTTTTTTCATTGTTCCATCTAGTAAGATTATCGAGTTCCTTTTGTAAAGAATTATCTAATTCCCTACGGTTGTCTTGACTAGTATACATAGTACAGTCGTCTGCAAATAGATCACAAGTTGTATTGATATATAAAGGAAGATCATTAATATAAACTGCAAAAAGCAGCGGACCTAGTATTGAGCCCTGAGGCACACCAATATTAAGCTGTGTGGGTCTTGATAGACAGTTGAAGGACACGACTTATTGTCTGTCGGATAGAAATGGCGTAATTATGTTCACCATGTTGGTGCTTATCTTCATTTGTTTTAGTTTTCTAATTAAAATATCGTGATCTACCATATCAAAAGCTTTTTTAACGTCTACAAACACCGCTCCACAAATTCTACCATTGTTGATGTTTAAGTGCCAGTTATCGGTCATTTTTGTTAGAGCACTATGGCAATAATATTTAGGTCGAAACCCAGATTGACTGTTAATTATTAGATCGTTGTTAATTAAATGGTGTAACGTTATTTTATGAATGTGTTTTTCTAGTGGTTTTGATAGCGACGACAGTAAGGAAATAGGTCTATAATTACCCAAAACGCTATTATCGATTGAGCCATTTTTAATTAGCGGAAAGACTTTAGCAATTTTAAATGCAGATGGAAAGTAGTTTTTGGCCAGGCACTGGTTATATATGAACGTTAAGGACTCACTAATGACTGGTGCAGCACAACGAAGAATTCTATTACTGATACCATCTAGGCCGTGTGAGTTTGTTGATTTGAGGTTTAAGAGATATTTATAAACGTCTGCAACAGACATTAAAGGAATCTCAGCGGGAATATTTCTGGTGCACTTCTCCTCACAGAATGATGCCAGTGAACTTAAATTACACGGTGAGTCTGGTATTGAAGATTTTAGATTCTCTATTTCTGATTGAAAGAACCAACTGAATTCATCGCATGTTATATAATTTGGTATTGCTGATTCTGTAGGGCGTTTCTTATTGGTTGAGGGAGCGCGTATGGGTGTGCTATGATGTCGGTTCTTGAATCAATTCATCTCAATCTCAGTGTCAAGTAACTGATCAGCTGAATTGCTGATGGTAATTTTGTTTCTTAAAAGAGAAAGACAAGGTGCGTTTGTAATCATTATCATGCGCCAGGTCGATAAGCGTGTATTGTTATGTTTCGCCACCTCACAGGATCACTAGAGTCGTGGATTAGCTCCTTGTACATGTCTCGATCATGTCACGTGTGCCACGCCATCCAGATATTTACTTCTTAGAATTCCCCTTGTTTGTTTTCCTGAATCTTACCAGTTGTCATCAAGTTATCTAATTTATTTCTTTTTACAACGTGCCCAAACAATTGTGATTGTCTGCTTCTAATTTCTCTGATCTGATTATGGTTTTCATTTGCTTCTTGCAGGACATGCTCATTGATTTCCTGTGTGTCCATGATAATCTTTGCATTTACATCAGAAACTACATTTCCACTGCCATTATATATTTTTCAACGTGAATGCTCATTGACTACGTTTCACATCCAGACAAAAGTAAAGTTCTATGTAGCACTGTAACACATATATTCTCGCTACCCTTGACTTCTGTTTGTTGGTCAGTATGTTTTCCATGTTACAAAAGGCTGCCTTCGCCGTGGCGATTCTTGATCTAATCTCTTCAGGACACCTGCCATCAGATCTCATGTCTGCTCCAAAATAATTGCACCGATGCATTTGGTTAAGAACACTCCCAATGACCCGCATAATAAACTGTGATATTTCTTTCTTCTTAGAGACGATCATGCTCTCTGTCTTCTTACACATTAATTATAACCATAGTTGTTCACTGTGTACAATAACCATATCTACTACATGTTGCAGATCATGTTCATTGTCTGCAATTAATACTGTATCATCCGCATATCTAATGTTATTGATGGCATGTCCCCAAATGGTGATTCCTCTCATACCTTCTACATTTCTAAAACTAGTTTCACCGTATTGGACAATATATATGGAGACATTACTCATCCATGTCGCACACCTCTCTTAATAGGCTGACATTTACCTAATTCATCTTCAATATTGATAGCAGCTTGCTGTTTCCAGTATTCGATTGTGTTGTTTACAAGCCTAAGACCTTTTCCATCAGTTTGTAGATCTGCAAGAATATTCATTATGTTGACATGTCTGACTTTACCGAAAGCCTTTGTATAGTCACTGAAGCAAATACCTAGGTATATGTTTACTTCTATTGAACGTTCAATTAATATTCGCTACAAATATACACAGAATTTACTATGCCTTTGCCTTCTACAAACGAACATTATACTTCCCTTATTTCAGGTTTTATTTTCTTCCGTACTCTTTGCGTGATGATTCGGAGCAAAATCTTCGCGAATTGCTTATCCGGCTAAGTGTTCGAAGTGTATAACTTTCAAAGACTACTGATTTCTTAGGAATTGCTGATCCGGCAGCTTCTACATCTGGTCTTCTTCCAGACGTATTGGTGTTCCTTTTTCCTCTGGAGTAAACGAGAAAGGCCGCGAGAGTGATCATGCTGTGTGGGCAACACGTGATCTTTAAAATTCATCTCAGGTTTTGTGCTATGGAGATGTTATTATGCCTTTCTTTTAAATTTTGAAACACAATAACTACCGTCTGTGAAGACGGCTAGGTTCCGGTACGCTACTACTAATAACACCGTGTCGTCCTGACAGACGATAGTTTTTTACATTGTGTTTCAGACGAGACATAATAACAACAACGCATAGTGGGGATCAGATATGGAGTTACACCGCCACACAGAGTCACCTTCTTCTTCCCTGTATCCCCCAGCGGAGCATAGGTACAGCCGTTATATCTCTTACTATGTCCTGCAGTTCCCTCCATATCCTCACACAATGAGCCATCTCTGTAACTCTCTTCTCCAAGTGTGACTAGCAGAGTACGCGAGTATATACCTTTTTATTATGAAGAATGAGTTAAATATATTTCACTTAATGTGGCTATGTGAGCTTACTTGCTCTCGACCTCATTACCCCGACGACCGCTGTCTTTTTTATTGCGTCTTCGGGCTCAATGAGTGTAGCCCCAAGTGCCAGGCATATTCCCTGGAAGACAGAAAGAACATTGCCACATTAAAAAAAACACAATTAAATAGAAATGCAAAAATGAAACACCAGGAGCCTTATATAAATATACAAGAGCCATATATGCATGTACAAGAGACATATATACATATAGACGAGGCACACACACACACACACACACACACACACACACACATATATATATATATATATATATATATATATATATATATATATATATATATATATATATATATATATATGACATAATGAACCACCATCATTGTACAGTACGTCAAAATTTGCACACCAAAACAGAGGGAGTGATACAATTGACAACACTAACGCGAGCGAACATCAATATGACACCGGAGATGGACGGGTGTCGTCTAAATTTAGAAACTTACAGCATCTACAATTAGGGAGATCATTGGACGGGACCGGTCACGTGATGACGACGCTGACCTGCCGCTAGCGTTCAATATTCAAATTGCGCACTTTTCTTCAATCAGCCTGACGAACGGTCAGATCGCTAGGTGACCTGTGTTTTCATGAAAAGGACGGCAGTTTGATCCGAACTCCGAGGTAAGCATGTGAATCCTCAGATCTATCTGATGCCCAGATGTTACAGTAGAGGTATCCAGTGTTTGTGCGTCAATTTAAATGTATTACTGATAAAATAAAACCTCTGAAGTGAAAAAGTGTCGACTGCCAGCTTCTGACGACACAGAGCCGTTCCTCGGCAAACTCACAATCTCATACGTTCTCAAAACTGCAAACTCTAAAGTTCTTCAAGATATCTGTTACCTTTAATGTGTGCATACTACAATATTCTATCACAGAAAAATGTACGAGGTGAGAATTCAAACGCACTCTTATGCATTTCATCAAAAAACTGCTTAACTTGCTATTTGCTAACCACAAGACAGTTTGTGCACAGGAACCCCTGCCTCGCTTGAAAACGTACTTATTTCTGCCTATTCGCAATCTAAAGAGCTGAGAGAGAGATTATATCTTTCCTTTCCTCTTCATGAATTGAAATAATAGGGTTTGATAAAACATATAGTTGTATTTATGTCAGATTTTCAATTAGACAAGGCACTCATGAGCTGCATTGCCTAAAACAATATACGCTTCACAGACACCATTTGTGACAGACGGCCTAGATAATCTGTCCAGACCAACACGTAAATAAAACCTCGGTCTATAGCCAACTGTTGGTAGCCAACAGAATGGACATGATGCGCACTGATAACAGAAGAAGAAGAATAAAAGAATGAGTAGAGGAGGAGAGTGGATTAGGAGAGATACATTTGTAACAACCTCTTACTAATGTATAGTATTGTTGTCATGATTTTGTATTGATTACATTTTGTAACAAATACACATCAGAAGTTATGTATGATGGCCATGATGAACAATGACTACTTGATGAGTTATACTCACATTAACTGATGAAGATGGCGGGGGGGGGGGGAAGTGGTACATACCATGAGAACCCCAAATCAACAGCAGTTAACTCAACACACTACACAACACAGCACACCACTCAACCCCACAACAACAGCAGGTAATGTGAAATGATTTATAAGAAGAAGAAGACAAGTTAGTTGATTTGGAAGGTACAGAAGAACAGTTATCTACACTATGCATAACCAATATGAGTTGATGAAGATGTTATAATTGTATGTCATTTATTAAAATGCATCTTATCCTTGTCATGGTCTTGCACTATCAGCTTGACTTAAATGCTCAAAGGAACAACACATCATCACTCTTATCAATGTCTGACTGTATACATCTCAATGAACCCAGGTACAATGAGAATAGGCATACAGCAGGGAACAGATGATAGCAGGTACATACAGTGTGATAATCTCTGACCACCCACAAATTAACCCAACACTAGATCAGAGAGGAGGGGGAACTAGTTCCTACTTTCAGGATATTAGATTTCTTCCGACCTTATCCTTCTTGATGTGTCTTGGTTATTCTTACTAGCATTATGGAGTATTACATTGGTAGGATTATTAAAACCATACGTGAATTTTACACAGTGATGTTCTTGGTGGCGGACCAGAAGAGGGAGGCAAAGAAGATGATCCCCACACTTCAGATGGCATGATACCTCAGGCCTTGTCCAGAGCAAGGGCAGCCTTCAGAGTAGCTTTACTGGCAAGTACTGAAACGGATCCATCAAGTCTATGGACCCAGGCTCAACCCAATCAACCACTCAGAGGTGACATTTCTATTGCCAACACACCCAACCCCTCAGATGGAAACATAGGACAGGACAGCCCAAACCATTAGCGGGCCACTTAAGATTTAATGTTTCTTATTACAGGAAAAAGATCTTAAACCACACTACCAGGAGTTACTATGATTATTGTTGCTATTATTTATTGATTGGGAAAATAGATGGTACTGATATGCATTTACACATTGATTATTGTCATAGTAAACAAACCATGCATCAAAATCTAAAAAAATGTGAAATGTCTTGATCAAAAAGGCCAAGACATACAGGCCCAATCAATAAAACTACACAAACAGTAACAGGATCTCATGATTTAATTCCAGTTCAGTTTGTCTGTTGAAACACTGTTGACCCTCTGTTGAAACACTGTTAAAACTCTGTTGAAACACTGTTGACACTCTGTTGAAACAATGTGAACACTCTGTTGAAACACTGTGAACACTCTGCCAAACACTGTGGTATTTGTGAAAACAAGATGTTTTTGTGTATAAGTAATTTAGGAAATAATTTACCAAATTACTAAACTCAATAAACTCAATGAAATAACAGATGGGAGAGAGAAGACTCTATATCTCATGACTTCTCAAAACCATGCTTTTCTACACCTAATTCATGCTGAAGAAATCTTTCAGACTTTTCTCAGAATATCTACAGGGGGCTCAAGAGCTAATAGAATGCTTGGTGAAGGAGCAGACTCTCATGTGGTATTAATCATTCCCAAAAGGACAAAAACTCGCTAGACAGAAAACACAACCGAGCTTGCAATAACTCAAGGTTCATATTCTTGATTATTAAAGATTAGAAGAGGATGGGGCCCAACTTCTTTGGTTAGAATATGGGTTATGCACAACAGTGATCCCCAGTCCCTTCGCAATATATATATATATATATATATATATATATATATATATATATATATATATATATATATATATATATACTAGCTGACCCGGCCCGGCTTCGCCCAGATCCTGGTGGGGAGCATCTCATTTAATTCATATAAGTAGTCATATAAGTTCTCGTTCCCGTTACCGACTATCTGTCTGTCTGTCTGTCTGTCTGTCTATCTGTCTGTCTGTCTGTCTGACCCGGCCCAGTCTTCGCCCAGACCCTGATGGGGAGCATCTCATTTAATTCATATAAGTAGTCATATAAGTTCCCGTTCCGACTATCTATCTGTCTGTCTGTCTGACCCGGCCCGGCATCGCCCAACTCCTGGTGGGGAGCATCTCATTTAATTCATATAAGTAGTCATATAAGTTCCCGTTCCCGACTGTCTGTCTGTCTGTCTGTCTGTCTGTCTGTCTGTCTGTCTGTCTATCTATCTATCTATCTATCTATCTGTCTGTCTGTCTGTCTGACCCGGCCCAGCCCATGGTGGAGAGCATCTCATTTAAATTATATAAGTAGTCATATAAGATCCCATTCCCGACTATCTGTCTGACTGTCTGTCTGTCTTGGGTAAATGGAGGAGGGAGGAGGAAGAGGGAGGTGGAGGAGGAAAGAGGAGGGAGGAGGAGGGAGGAGACAGGAGGAGTAGGGAGGAATAGGAGGGAGGAGGAGGGATTAGGAGGAGGAGGGAGGAGTAGGGTGGAGGAGGAGGCGAGGAGGAGGGAGGAGGAAGAGGGAGAAGGAGGAAGGAGAAGGAGGAGAAGGAGGGGGAGGAGGAGGGAGGAGGAGGAGGGAGGAGGAGGAATGTGAAGGGAGGTAGAGGGAGGAGGAGGAGGAGGGAGGCGGAGAGAGGAGGAGGAGGGAGGAGGAGGAAGATGGAGGAGGAGGAATGTGAAGGGAGGAGGAGGTAGAGGGAGGAGGAGGAGGGAGGGAGGAAGGAGGAGGGGGAGGAGGGAGGAGGAGGAGGGAGGAGAAGGAGGAGGAGGGGGGGGGGAGGAGTGATGAGGAGGAGGGAGGAGGAGGAGGTCGAGGGAGGAGGAGGAGGAGGTAGAGGAGGAGGAGGAGGAGGCGGAGAGGGAGGAGGAGGAAGGAGGAGGGGGAGGAGGGAGGAGGAGGAGGGAGGAAGAAGGAGGAGGAGGGAGGAGGAGTGATGAGGGAGGAGGGAGGAGGAGGAGGGAGGAGGAGGAATGTGAAGGGAGGAGGAAGGAGGAGGTAGAGTAAGGAGGAGGAGGGAGGAGGAGGAGTGAGGAGGAGGAGGAAGGAGGAGGGGGAGGAGGAGGAGGAGGAGGGAGGAAGAAGAAGGAGGAGGGAGATGAGGGATGAGGAGGAGGAGGGAGGAGGAGGAAGAGGGAGGAGGAGGAATGTGAAGGAGGAGGAGGAGAAGAAGGCAGGAGAGGGATGAGGGGAGAGGATAGAGGAGGGAGGAGCGAATGTGAAGGGAGGAGGAGGGATGAGGTAGAGGGAGGAGGAGGAGAGGGAGGAGGAGGAAGAAGGAGGGGGAGGAGAGGGAGGAGGAGGAGAGAGGGAGGAAGAAGGAGAGGAGGGATGAGCGAGGAGGAGGGAGGAGGAAGAGGGAGGAGGAGGAATGCGAAGGGGAGGAGGAGGGATAGGGAGGAGGGGGAGGGGAAGAGAAGAGGGTAGGAGGAAGAGTGGAGAGGAGGAGGGAGGAGCTAGAGGGTAGGAGGAGGAGGGAGGAAAAGGAGGAGGGATGAGGAGGTAGGAGGAGGAGGAAGAGGGAGGAGAGAGGAGGAGAAGGTAGAAGGAGGAGGAGAGGGGGGAGGAGGAGGATGGAGGAGGGAGAGGGAGGAAGAGGGAGGAGGATGATGGAGAGGGAGAGGAGGAGGAAGAGGAGGAGGGAGAGGAGGAGAAGAAGGGAGAAGGAGGGAGGAGGAGAAGGAGGAGGAGGAGGGAGGAGGAGGGGGGAGAAGAGGGATGAGGCAGAGGGAGAAGAAGGAAGGAGGAGGAGGAAGGAGGGAGAGGAAGGAGGGAGAATGAGGAGGGGAGGAAGGAAAGGGAGGTGGAAGAGGAGGAGGAGGGAGGAGGAAAGAGGTAGGGGGAGGAGGAGGTAGAGGGAGGAGGAGGAGGAAGGAAAGGGAGGAGGAAGAGGAGGAAAAGGGAGGAGGAGGGTGGAGGGAGGAGGTAGAGGGAGGAGGAGGGAGGAGGTAGGAGGAGGAGGAAGAGGGAAAAGGGAGAAGGAGGAGGGAGGATGATGAGGGAGAAGGAGGCAGGAGGAGGAGGAGGGAGGCAGGAGGAGGAGGAGGGATGAGGAGGGAGAGGGAATATGAGGGAGGAGGCGGAGGGTGTAGGAGGGAGTAGGATGGAGGAGGTGGGGAGAGGAAGAGGGAGAAGGAAGAGGGAGAAGGAGGAGGGAGGAGGGAGAGGGATGAGAGGGAGGAGGAAGTGGAGGAGGGTGGAGGGAGGAGGTAGAGGGAGGAGGAGGGAGGAGAAGAGAGGAGGAGAGAGTTCGCCATTCCGAATTCATACTCGTCTAGTTCTTCCCTTCTACACGACTGTAGATAACTTCCTTACACATAAAAAGATGAATTGTTATTGATATTGCCGTGGCATGGAGGAATATCAGCAGCAGAGTTGATCCAAAAAACCAAAGACTGAGATCTACGGAGAGCCATGAACGCCTACGCCAGCCGGCACGGCACTTGATGATGATGATTGCCGTGTGACGATTCTGTGTAGTCACGTCATTTTCTTCCCTTTCCCTAGCGTTTTGGTTCGGGGATTCTTTCATCATCATCATCATATATTTACGTACGTATTTTGGGAGGGGGAGGAGGGAGGAGGAGGAAGAAGAAAAAAAAACTATGACAGTTGACAGCTCTGGAATGAAAGGAAGGCGTGTAGAAAATTTCATCTCAATCGGATGGGCCGTTCGCGAACAAATAAAGGACATACATATTTACATACATATATACATACACTTTGTTTTATATATATATATATATATATATATATATATATATATATATATATATATATATATATATATATATATATATATATATATATATATATATATATATATATATATATATGCATACATTTACAAGAATCATATACGCATATACAAACAATGGAGACAATCAGACTGACAGATAGAGAGGAATAAGCAAATGTAGACATATGAAACGTAGAGTATTGCGGGTAGGAAAGCGTGTCCAGGAAAAGATAGGCACGCATACACATTGATAGATCAATATATAAAGAGATAGACAGACAGACAGACAGACAGACAGACAGACAGACAGACAGACAGACAGACAGACAGACAGACGAACGGACGGACCGACGGACCGACGGACGGACGGACGGACAGACAGAGAGACAGGAAGGCAGGCAGGCAGGCAGGCAGACATACAAGAGGATAATATCTTACCACGGCATCTATCCACTTGACTCGCACGGTTCCAATCAGATAGCAGCTTGATAGATTTCCAAGAATCGTCCACCCATCTTGACATATATTAGTTTGTCTCCGCCTTTTATCTGCAAGAAAACCTTCAATTTGTTAGTTGCATATCCTTTACAGGATATCGCAGTCAACCTCAGCATTTTGGGACTGGTTTTGATTTCTTGGTAAGTATACGTTCAATAGTTTGCCATTGCTGTCTGAAAGACCGGCGCACATACCGCTGTGAAAATCAACGAAAAATGGTATGCTGCCAAATAATAGTTATCTTCATCATCAATCATGTTTTCTCACATCGATTCTGTTATATTAGTTATTATCCTCATCAAGTGTGATCACATCAATTCTGTTACATTTAGTTATCCTCTTCATCAAGTTTGATTACATCGATTGTATGATATATTAATTATCCGCATAATCAAGTTTGATCTCTTCGATTATTATCACTTCAAGTTTGAAAACATCGATTGTATGTTAAATTAGTTACCCTCATCATCAGGTGTGTTCACGTGGCTTGTATGCTATATTAGTTATCCTTATGGGAATGTCCCGAATGCTGTGATGTCGGTTCCTAAATCAATCAATCAATCAATCAATTAGTTATCCTCACAATCAAGTTTACTCACTTCGATTGTATGTCATATTAGTTGTTCTCGGCATCAGGTTTGCTCACATTGACTGTATTTTATATTAGTTATTATCATCATCAGGTTTGCTCACAACGATTGTATGTTATATTGGTTATCCTCATCGTCGAGTTTGCTCACATCGCTGCTATGCTTGGAACGCGCTATGCCGGTTACGAATTGTGCCCAACAACCCTTTCGCTACAGCGCCAGCTAATGGATACACTAGACAACATAATACATTAACTAGAGGGAGAACTAGACAACCTACTAAAGTTTAAACCTATAGTTACCGACCGGGATTTGACAAGGTGAGAAGTTCAACTCCCCGTCGGTAAATATAGCTGTAAATCTGTGTATGTTGCCTTGTCCTTTCTCTAGTCTCTGAATATGTCTGTTTGTTTTTCGATCTACACTGGCACATTGTCGTTTTGATAAACGATAGTTTATTATACTTCTCCATAGCACAAAGTCTGGGATGAATTATAGAGACCACGTGTTGCCCATGCAGCATGATCCCGATCTCGACCTGCCTAGTTTAATCCAGAGAAAAGGTAACACCAAAGTATCTGAAACAAGACAAGCTGCAGAAGATACCGAATCAGCAAAGCAAAGTTCTAACTGGCTACTTTTCGGAGCTTCCTTCCTATACCAATTGCGGACGAAGGCTAAGGACCTGGTCTGCCCTGCCGTGACATTTAATCTTTATGTTGCATTTTATCGCACCAGAGTAAAAGTCTTATACTGTCATAATTGCGCTCCTCAGCCCGAAGCCCACACTGTGGGTTGACGGGTTTAGTGAGCACACTCAAAATTCGACGCGAACAGAAAGCAGGTTGTAACGTCTACTGTTTGTTTTTTCGATCTATTCTTGGTTAAAACACATGTCAAGATGAGGTTGTAACGTCCATTGTTTGTTTTTCGATCTATTCTTGGTTAAAAAAATATCAAGAACCTCCGAGGCTATTACAATGCCGGAATAGGTATTATGTCAAAATTCTACATTTGTGGACACGGCAAAATGGTCGGCGTAGACAGGCTGTTTTCTAAGGATGATATAAATTTTGAAATTTATCTAGATGTCTGTGCGTATGTATAGTTGCGTAGTTGGCCGTCGAAGTACTCTAGGGGCAGGTTCGAATCCAGATATGACCATTTTATAGTTTTGATTGTTTATTTTATCCAGGGTAATCTAATTCCTACTTTTCGTTACTTTATGAATACCAATCAATCAATCATCATCATCATCATCATCAAGTGCCCTGCCAGCTGGCGCAGTCGTTCATGTCTATCCACAGATATCGGTCTTCTGTGTTCTTGATCAACTCTGATGCTGATATTCCTCCTTGTCACCGTCTCAGTCCATCCAGCATCATTTCTCTTGGTCGGCCTCTTCCCCTTGATCTTTCTAGTCGTCACGATGTTCTCCAAAGCCTTTCTTCTCATCACATGAAAAAAAGAAATTGGTTTGTCTCTTTCTTATTGTTGTAAAGAGTGTTCTAGTTTCATTAGCCTCTTTCAGACAATCGTCGTTAGTTACGCTGGCAGTCCAAGGAATTCGCAACATTCGTCTCGGGATCTGTTTATTTACATTCCAAGATGTACCGCCATTCAGCAAAACATGTTCTCCTCCTCCTCCTACTGCTCCTACTCCTCCTCCTTCTTCTTCTCCTCCTCCTCCCCCTCCTCCTCTTTCTCTTCTTCTTCTTCTTCTTCTTCTTCTTCTTCTTCTTCTTCTTCTTCTTCTTCTTCTTCTTCTTCTTCTTCTTCTTCTTCTTCTTCTTCTATAATTACGTGTTTCTAGGGATGTGTGAGGGGATGAGTGTATGGGTTGGGGATGTGTGTGTTGGTTGTGTGTTCGTGAATGGGAGGTTTGTGTTTGTGAGTGAGGGATGTGTGTATGGGTGGGGAGATTGTGTGTATGGGTGGGGAGATTGTGTGTGGGTGGGGATGTGTGTGTATATGGGTAGGGGTGTGTGGTTAAGGGATGTGTGGCTGGGGGATGGGTGGGTGGAGGATGTGTGGTTGGGTAGAGGATGTGTGGGTGGGTGATTGTATATGAGTAAGGGTGTGTGGTTAAGGGATGTTTGGTTGGGGGATGAGTGGGTAGAGGATGTGTGGGTGGGTAGAGGATATGTGGATGGGTGAGTGTGTGTAGGTTAGGAGATGGTGGGGGATGTTTTTAGGGGTGGTCTCGGGATCTGTGAGTGGGCTGGAGGAGATGGGAGATTATGTGGGTGGGTGCGGAATTTGTGTGTGGGTAGGTGCGGGATATGTGAGTTGGCGAGGAGATGTGTGTGTGTGCATGGGGGATGTGTGCTGAGGAATGTGTGTTTGGCTGGGTGGTTGGAGGTGTGTGGGTGGTTGAGGATATGTGGGTGAGTGATTGTTGGTGGGTAATGGGACGGGTAGAGGATATGTGAGTGGGTGGGGAGTTGTGTGTAGGTGGGTGGATGTGTGGGTTAGGGAATGTATGTGTGCTTGGGTGTGGGTGGATGGGATGTGTGGTGGGTGAGAGGTGTGTGTGGGTGGGGAGATGTGTAGGTGTAGGGATGTGGTGGATGGATGGGGGAATGTATGTATGTGTGGGTTATGTGTGTGGTTGGGTGGGGGAGTTGGAGTGAATGGGGGATGAGTGGGTGGATGAGTGGGTGGTGGTCTTCTTCTTCTTCTTCTTCTTCTTCTTCTTCTTCTTCTTCTTCTTCTTCTTCTTCTTCTTCTTCTTCTTCTTCTTCTTCTTCTTCTTCGGGAAATGTGTGTGGGTGGGGGATCAGTGGGTGTGTGCCGGCATGTATGTTCGCCTGGTTCTGTATGAGTGCGTGGAGGTATGTGTGGGTGGGTGGGGGAGGTTTGGTGGGTGGGGGATGTGTTGGTGGCTGCGGGATATGAGGGTGGATGGGGGATGTGTCTCACAACATTACAATATGCATTGTTTATATTTACAACTTTCATTTGATAATGCTTTTTTTTTGGTTTTCTCATGTGAATGTATCATGCGTAATATGCATTGTTTATGCTTACAAAATCCTTTTGACAATGTTTTTTCCCTTTTGTTAGTGTAACATGCACATTTGATGAATGAAAGATGAGTGATTGAAAGGGCCGAATGTAAGACGGGCCTGCGTGCCCAATTTGTTACCCTTTTAAAATCAAGTTCGTTCGTTCGTTCGTTCTTTCTTCTCCTTCTTCTTCTTCTTCTTCTTCTTCTTCTTCTTCTTCTTCTTCTTCTTCTTCTTCTTCTTCTTCTTCTTCTTCTTCTTCTTCTTCTTCTTCTTCTTCTTCTTCTTCGTGTCTGTGAATGGGATATGTCTGTGTGAGTGGGTTGTGTGTGTGTGGATGCGGTAAATGTGTGTGGGAGGAGAATGTATGTGTGGGTGGTGAGGGTGTTTGTAGGTGGGGGTGTGTGGATGGATGAGGAGATATGTGTGTTGGTGAGAGATGTGTGGACGGGAATGTGTATGGGGAATGCATGGGGGATGTATGTGTGCAGGGGAGGAATGTGTTTAAGGGTGGATTGTTCTGTGGGAGGGGAGATGTGTGAGGTGTAGGTGGGTGGGGGTGGTGTGGGATGTGTGGGTGGATAAAGGATGTATGTGATGATGAGGGATGTGTGTTTTTGGCTGGGTGGTTGAGGGAATGTGGGTGGGTGGGTAGATGGGAGATGCATGTTTTGATGGGTGGGTGGGGGTAAATGGGTGTGAGTGGTTGATGGATGAGTACGTGAGTGGGTGGATGTGTATGAGAGATGATTGTATGGGTGGGGGATGTGTGTGTGGGTGGGAAGATGTGTGTGGAAGATGTGTGTGGGAAGATGTGTGCGAGCGGCAGATGTGTGTGGGTGGGTTATATGTAGGTGGTGGGTTGTGTGTGGGTGGGTGTTGTGTGTGTTTGGATGGGGAATGTGTTGGTGGTTGGGGATGTGTGTGTATGGGTGGGGAGATGTGTAGTTAAGGTTTGTTTGATTGGAGGATTGGATATTCGGGGAGGGAGGGGGGTTCGCGGGTAGGTGGGTGGAGGATGTGTGGAAGGGTGGGTGAGTGTGTAGGTTGGGAGTGGGTGGGGTTGTGTGTGTGTGGGTGCGGAATGCGTGGGTGTGGAGATTGTGTTGGTGGAGGATGTGTGTAAGTGGAAGATGTGTGGGTGGGTGCGGATTGTGTGTGTGGTTAGGTTTGGGAGGTGTGAGTTGGCGGGAATATGTGTGTGTTGGTTGGGGATGTGTTGCTGGGGATTGTGTGTCTGGCTGAGTGGTTGGGGTGTGTGGGTGGGTGAAGGAGGATATGTGGGTGGGTTGGTATTTTGTGTTATGGGATGAGTGGAGGATGTGTGGGTGAGGAGATGTGTTATTGTGGAGGAATGTGTGGGTGGGTGATGGGTGCGTGGGTGCATGCATGTGTGCCTGGGTGTGTGTGTGGGTGGGGAATATGTGTGGGGGATGTGTGGAGGGCAGGAGATGTGTGTGTGTGGGTGGGGAGATGGTGTATGTGGGGTGTGTGTTGGATGTGTGGATGGGGGATGGGTGGAGGAAAGGGGGAGTGTATGTGCCTGGGGTATGTGTGTGGTTGGGCGGTGCATGTGTGTGTGGGGGACACGCGGATGGTTAGGAGATGTATGGGTGGGTGGGAGATTTGTCTCATAACATTTTAACATGCATTGTTTATGTTTACAACATTCACTTGACAATGTACTTGTTTTCTATGTGAATGTACTATGCACTGATGAACGAAAGATGAGTTATTGGAAGGGCCGAATGTAAGACGGGCCTGCGTGCCCAATTTGTTACCCTTTGAAAATAAAGTCTTTTCGTTCGTTCTTTCGTTCGTTCGTTCGTTCGTTCGTTCGTTCGTTCGTTCGTTCGTTCGTTCGTTCGTTCGTTCGTTCTTCTTCGTTCGTTCTTCTTCTTCTTCTTCTTCTTCTTCTTCTTCTTCGTTCATCCGGAATATTTTTTCAGACGTCATTGCGGTGAGTCTCGTTAGTCAGCCTTAGGTCATCGTTGTAGCGGGCGTTTTTATTAGCAGATTAGCCGTCCTAGGGGGACTCTCACTGGTGTGATGCCGTCCACGTCCCAACTGGTCATGTTAGAACGGTCGAAGACTTCACAGTCAGCCCACAAGGGAAGGCAGGGGCTGTCCATGGGCATTTACCGCCATCCAAGAAGGCTTCCGTAATTGCAGAGCCGATACATAGCTCTCTGATACTGGGCTCACCCAAGGAAAAGCCACGTCCTGCACATGGCTGCTTTAATTCCTCACTTCCATGTATTGGGCATTTTGTTCGCCACAGGCAGCTCCCCGCACAAACCAGGAACGGTCGGCCTGCAACAGAGAGCGAGCTTTCGGTTCGGACATGTGTAGGACGCTGTGCCCGGAAGACATAATAGTCAGAGCTGCTCCGGGCACGAAGAATATTCCACTCTAACTCGGGTGCTTTTGCGTTGTGCCAATTTTATTTGCAACCTTAGGACGGCATATCCGACTTCTGAGTTCGTTTTTAAGGGTTTACATTGCCGGGTTTTGAGGGCACATTAGACTCGTACTGCTGTGGTGTGTCCACATCTCAGCTGGTCAAGTTAAAACAATCAAGGACATCAGGGTCAACCCTCAAGCGAAGGGAGGGGCAGACCATGTGCATTGCCCGGCATCCAAGGAGGCTTCTATAATTGCAGAGCCGGCACGAAGAGTTCTGGTTCTGGGCTCACCCAAGGAATCGCCACGTGCTGCTCATGGCTGCTTTAAATCTTCACTTCCATGTATTGGGTATTTCGTTCGCCACTGGCCGCTCCCCATGCAGACCAGGAACAGTCAGTCTGCAGACGACATCCACTCAGCAAGCTTTCACTTCGGTCTTCCACGTATTGGATTCGCTAGCCAAGTGTTCCATTTCGTGTTAATGAGGAGACATCCATACAAGCACACATTTTCTTCGGACTTCGACGTAATGGATTCGCTTGCCAATCGTTCCATTTGGTGTTAATGAGACGTTTTACCACCTTTGACTACACTCACTTAATGAGTTTAAATACAGACTTGCATCGTAACCAATGCGTACAACTGGGACGCTTTTTCCACCTTTAGTAGGTTAGGTTAGGTTAGGTTAGTCGATGGATAAACATCACGGCACACGGGTGTAACCCATAAAGTGCTCCGTTCTCCTCCTAACTCAAACTTGAGTTTGGAGAAACTCAGTTCAGTGCACAAACTCCGTAGCACCAGCGATGAACCTGAAATACTTGTTACCTTTAGTAAGGCTTAAGAAGTAGGCTGCATGTGCTGTCGGCTCAGCATCTTACCTCCATGCAGCAGAGAGCGAGTAACGGTCAGGTCCTCTCATCCGTTGGAATCCATCATATCCCTCGACTCAGAGCCGTAGGAAAAGTGTGTGGACCAAGCATGTAGTAGGATCAGCATCTCACCCCATTTTGCAGTGGTGTAAGTTTCGGGCCCGGCCCTCAATATCCGAGGGATATTGACTTAGAGGCGTTCAGCCATATCCCTCAGCTGAGAGCAGTAGAATATGTGTCTGGACCTAAGAATGCAGTGGCATCGTGCGCCTAATTCGGACTTGAGTGCTATGGATGTGCTTATCCCTAGCTTTTGACTGTCTGTCCCCAGTCTACCTGCGAGGCAGCAGGTGTGTCTCTCTCTTAGTCTGGTTCCTATTCCTTGACCTTCCGACATAGGAGACCCTACCAGTAGCTATTCTACTGTCGGCATAGGTCCCTGGGGTCATTGGAACTCGCCCGCCCCTCCACCACGGCAAGATGGAGACACGTCAGAGGGGAAACAGGTTCTATATAGCACTTCTTCACACTTTTTCTGCATGTCAATCTTTTTTTTTCCAAATTTATTGATCATGCTATGACAGATGTATACAGAATTACCAATCCATTGATACATATGTCTGCTAGTGACCCACTAAAACGTGTTTACAAATAGTATTTGGCAAAGTTGAATGATGCGAATGATGAAAATTGTTGTACGCACTACTTTGTAGAGAGACGCCAACCAGTAGCAAGGCCACAAACAGGGCAATGTATGCCTTCCAAATCTATGTATCACAACCAAAGCTTAATTAGTATATGGTTTACAAGTGCTTTGATAAAACAAAAATGTCATTAGTATATGCTTTACAAGTACTTTCACATAACAGCTTCGTTAGTATACCTTTCCAAAGTACTGTGATAAAAACTTAATTAATATATGTTTACAAGCGCTTTGACAAACAAAGGGTTAATTAGTATATGTTTTACAAGTGCTTTGAGAAAACAGCTTAATTAGAATATATATTGTAAAAGTTCTTTGGCAAAAAAGCTTCAATAGTATATGTTTAGAAGTATCTTGTCAAGCTGGGCAGTGAGCTTCAGGATGCAAGTACTTTAACAAGAAATTAACTTTCTGGGGTAAGACGAAGTGCATGGCTTAAAGGTTACATGTTCATGTCTTTCTCCAAAGTTATAAATATGGTCCCAGCTTAGAACTAAACGATTTTACACAAGCCATCATCATCATCATGTAGGGAGCTCTTTGTAGAGTGTCGCTTTCATCATCGCCGGCCGAAATCAATCTGAATACTTGGCCCGTTTCCATGCGTCTTACATGTGCGCAGGAAATCTTTGAAATCATTTATTCACCTTAGTATTAAATGATTTCTCCTTTTCCTTCATGAAACCTTGCTATTCATTACTTTTCTATATAAACCACTAGAGCGGCCAATATTCACAAATGATTTCAGTTACGAAGACAAGATCGTGTTTACGGGCCAATTTTCTTCTATGTTCAGATTGTGTAGACTGTCTGTATTTATTACATGTTCACCCACTGTATTATACTATTGTTTCTGTCATATTTTCTGATCAAGTGGCATGGAATGATTAATCGTCTTAAGCGGCTCCCCAGATCTAACTCGGACTTATAAATAAATGTTGTCTTTGCTAAAAGTTGTCGTAATTACAATAGCAATATAGTAGTTTTCTTTAAGCAACCTCCTTTAATTTAATATATACTACAACATGTTTGCTACCATATTAACAACTTTTAAGGTATAACTGTGACACACTCCACTTCCCGTTTTTCACATCTATTTTTATTTTACCCAAAATCACGTTTTGTTTTGCGCTGCATCTGATAACATCAAACACACTGATTTACTTCTTTCACTATTATGTGTGACTAAGAGGTGTAATCGTTTCAGTTTAATCATTATTCCTTTATTCAATTCTTATAGGATATATAACTCTGTAGTATGCACCCGGCGAAATGCAGCGAAATATGACAGGCAATATATCGTGAAACACATTGTTTGTGCTCTTTGTATTTACATTCACTCCCCTCTATTTTTTATGTTGATGTTCGCTCGCTTTGAACTCAAGGGTAGTCCATACACGTGCTACTACTTGTATTGAAACTGGGCTGATGTTTTGCGTGTTGATTAGCTTTCCCCATTACTAGTGTCCCTCGCCATCAAGCGAATTGACTCAAACTTCAGAGGTACTTGGAACTTACGTCCCCAAGTCAAGGACGAGAAGTCATCATTTCAGTCCAACTGACCGGTGTAGGGGTTGAAGCCTCGACATCAGCACATTGGAAGTTTAAGAGCAAGTGCTCTTATCCATTCGGCTTTTTCATTACTGTTTGGCAACATTATCTGTAAATGTTATTTCAGTGACATTATGTGTACATGTTAATTGACATGTCGCTTTTGCAAGCGGGTATTTACAAAAACAACTGGTTTTAGTATACCCCGTTCCCAATCTCATTTGGTTATTGAGCTGTCTAGACTGGTCAAACTGACATAAGACAGAAACACTCGAATCAATTTGCAAAGTACACCAAAGGCTGCCAGTTGCATACGATGGATTGACGAACCCATGGCTTCGCAAGGTTGTTATAACACTAGAGTATTCCACAAATGGGCATATACGAAATTTTACATTGTATTGAATAGTCTAGAAGAAGTAAACTTTATAAGTGTATGTGCCAAAGTTGTACATCAATCAATCAATCAATCATGTGCCATGCCGGAAAGCGTGGGCGGTTATGACTCGCCATTTCAATCAATCACCAGAGTCGTGGATAAGCTCAGTGTTCCTGTCTCGTCCATGCCATGTGGCCAAGCCATCCAAGTATTTTTCTCTCGGTCTTCCTCTTGGTCTGTTCCCTTCGATCTTGCCAGTTGTCACTAAGTTCTCCAATCCATTCCTTCTCATAACATGTCCATAACATTTTGACTATTGTGTGAGTGGGGGTATGTGGGGTGGATGGGTAAGGGTATCTGTGTGGGTGTGGGTGGGAATATTGTGTGGTATCTGGGTGGGGGATATGTGTGTGGTGTGTTGTCATGGAACGGCTGAGAATTCACCTAGCAATACTCCCACAAGTCCAATTCCCCTTTTTCAGTATGTCTAGATCTAGTCGAAGGGATACAACCGAGGTATTAATGTACCCCACGCAAGGGCGATTGGTGGCCCTTGACTTCTCGACTGTTCGGGTGACGAAAGCTCAATCCAACCAGATCCGCTAACGCATGCGCAAGAATCTTCTCAGAACAAAGAGAGGCTCAGTTGAGATTCGGCCTTGCGAGCCCAGACGGTTTGTTGGGGACGACTGTGTTAATTCGTAAATGGGAAAGAGGAAGCCAGTGTCTTGCTGTTTATCAAAGAAAACTGACAGAACGTCCAGTGTTGGGACGGGAGCTCCTCAATTCTGAATACACAGTTTGTCGTAAGGTACGTGAAACATATTTAGATAAATAATGTGTGTCGTTACCGCGTTGAACCGAAGCTGTTCGACCGCATGTCCCGCCCGGCGCACAAAGGTCAGTCAGGGGTGAACCTGTGGGCTTGTGTTTTAACTTAACACTGCAGGCTAGTGAACACGATGGATTGTAGGCCTGTTTTTGGCGTTACAATTGTACAAGTACGTGAATGCGTGTTATTGCCGCTACAAGTAGTTATAGACATTTCGGACAGGCCCAATAGTGTTAGTAGTCCGAGTTCACTCCTGGGCGGCCTTAGAACTCTAACGTAGTCGACACAAACGGAAGTTGGCGAAGGCGTTGTAGAACATAGGTCGAGTGAGGTATCAGGGAACTCGGCCAAACTAGACGAAACCCATGCGAAGGTCGCCGGACGTGTCGAAGGTCATTCGAAGGACATTGCGGGTGTCTAAGTTCGAATTCTTTGGTGTGGCGACCACTGGCTTTGCTGGACTTTCTGCTTACTCTTTATGTTATTGGTTGCCGTAACGGAACACCATCTTGATAGGCAGTTGGTTCCCGAGAGGTTGACACTGGAGAAACTGGGGAATGCGACAGAGCTGGTCACAGCCAGCTGAACACCGTTCCAAATGCTCTGACCTTAACTAGGGGAGGAGGGAACGGGATGTGGACTTCCGCTACAGGGGGATTTCCCTGTATAATATATTACATTCCTGGATCAGAGCTAGAGCTCCGGGAACCTGGTGTATATTAGGTAATCATAAAATCGAACCAGGGAAGAGGGGGCTACCTCAGAGGGAGGGGAATTCGGTGGTCACCGGCTCTCCTTCAGGGCCATTCTGTCTCTAGGTACCTTTAACCTACTAACCTGGTATACTGTGTCCTTAGAAGTCTTTTTAGGACAGCAGGATTTCGCCGACACCATGACCAGATACACAGCCCTACCTTGGGCGGGTTCGAGACGGAGGACGGTTCAGCCAGCACTTGTTAGGACCCAGACCCAGTTCAGTTTTGGCAGTGGATCCTGGTCTGTGAGGCTGCCGGCCGGGTCATGGCGACACCGGCCTATACTGAGTACACATAGGTAACGTGTACCTCTGGGGGTAAGTCTGTGTCACGATATTCACACATGGTGTTATCTTGGCAGGTTCTACTTTCTGAGAGACTTACATGACGGGACCAGAGGAAGATGACTTGGTGAAGGCTGCTAAATGGCTGGCTTACCTATGTGACGTGAAGTGAGGCTTCTACACCACCCCACGTGCCGGGAAGTCACGACGCCACAGTCCAGTCCCGTCTCAACCGCTAAATGATCTTCAGTCAGTCCACCAAGTATTATGATGGCTACACACGGGCGAGTATCGTGTCCTCTTGTCTGTGATAATTTTGACATTGGGACCCACTAGCCAAACGGGTAGAGAAGAACTACATTACCCTTTATTTCATGATGGCCTGGTGTTCCGGGAACAGTCCTACCATGTGGAATATACCTTTGTGACATCCTTCCCGGTCACGCGCTACCAGTACTGACTCTGAGTGCAGAGTCAACTTAAACTGTGCCAGCTTTCTGTGCTAAAGGGCCCAGTTATACCCATCCTGACCCATTAGAGACCACCATCTGGTTCCAGAACTTTGACATTGTTACATTGTGTTAAATGTTATGGTGGCTTCTTAGGACCGTTGTCTACCCACAGGCCTTACAGTAAAGTTTAAAGGACAGGCCTTCAGAACTTCTACAGATGTTAGTCCGAGTCTCACGTACCACCGCAACTTGGAGTCCCATATTGAAGTGCTAGTCATTCCATTGGACTACCCCTCGGCAAGACATCCACGCAAAGTGTGAAAATGAGTGACCTCTTTAACCTTGTGGGTTCGTACCCAGTGTACATGATGATGAGTGTCACCGCCTCACTTTCACATATAGTAGAGGGCTGCAACTCCAGGACCCGAGTAATCTAGAACCTTCTCGAAAGAGCTGGTCACCAAGTCCATGATTCCGTGGACACTGATGTGGCCCGCCTAATGCGGGGGTCCACGAGGAACTCGGACAGAGTTACCGCCCGTGTCGAGTTAGGACACGCGGGAGACCGGCAGAGGACAAACGGACTTGAGAGAGACAACAAGGCTGCCTGAGAGGGACTCATAGATATTCATAAATATACTTAGGCTAGATAGTGTGCTAGATTGTTGTATGACAACTATATGTTTGATGTTTAACTATCTGTGATATGTAATATAAGAGGGCGCGGGTCTGTTTACCCACTGCGCCAGCTGTACACTTCATACAATAAATGTTCTATATCCTAGCGAACAGTGTATTGTTGCTGTATGAACCCGAAACCGTTATTTAGATCAGAGTAAGATGATGACAGGCTTTTTTGGGGCTAGTTTTACGTTTTGGCATAGAATGTTTTCTTAAAACCTATTTAATGCCATGTAAAATAATTATTTAATCATATCACATTGATTTTTGATAACACAGTGATTTGTTTAAATCAAGAAGAAATTGTTAACGTTACAAGTTTACATAAAACTAGTAGCTATCTAGCGATAAAATAAGAAGTAATCTGAGTCCCTCGGCAATGTTCTCACCATTGCCTCCACAGTGCCTCATTATTGTGATTCTGTAAACAATTTTTTTGACATGTTACTATTTTGACATTTTTTTTGTGTGACCAGTGACTAATGTTTCCTCGCTCCACGAGCAGATTAGTTCCGCAACAAGTGCCGCGTACCAACCGATGAAACCTTTCCAACTGTGATGAGAGTACAAGACAACATCGAGGAGTTCTTAAAATTAAAATCTAAGTTTCACCTCATACTCATTGTACTTCTAAGCTGTACTTCTCATTTTCATCAATGTATTATTTTGTATCATATTGATTTCTTTTCATATTTATGACCTTGTCACAACATAACCTTGCATTTTGATTTACACTTAAAATTAGGGGGGTTAACCAAATTTTCGACCACACAACTATTTTCTAAGGGATTTAACTTATAAATTTTAAAAAACAAGTAAAACACAAAATGTCTAGTTTAGATCAATGCATTGAGCAAGGAATAAAGAGGTATAAAGAAGAGAAAATGCCCGAATGGCACAGAAAACACACGCAGAAAACATTGCCCGTGAAGAAAGAGCGATAGAAAAAAAGAAAGGAAACTGCAAAAGGAGGCCCAAGAAAAAAAAGCAATTGCAAATGAAACAGAAAAAAAGAAATTGCAAAGCAAGCAGATGAAAGAAATTTCAATGGAGGCCGAAGAAAAGAAATTGCAATGCAAGCAGATGAAAGAAATTGCAAATGGAGGCCGATAAAAGAAATTGAGATGGAACTTGAGGCCGCCGCAAACAGGCCCCAAATTTAATGCCGAGACACAGATTAAACTAAAACAGATGGGAAAAGGAGTCCAACACAGAAATATCAATAAATAAGTTAAGAAGCAAAGAAGAAGACCAAAAAAATAATAAAAATAAAGGTCTCGTGAAAGGGTTTCTGTTCAGGAGATTCCATCTCCGCCTACTTGAAAAAAATTTGGGAAGTCTCATGTCTCATAAAATCATTAAATCAGATTGGGCATTTATTTTAATGAGAAATTTGCTCTTGAACCACTTAAATAATAGAGACAATACCACAGGAAAAGCGAAAAGACTATGAGTACCTAAAACAACGCATTCTCCAACATTTTTCTTTAGACACTGCAGGTTTTTTAAAAAAACCAAACAAACTGTATAGAAATGGGCTGATGTTTTGCGTGTTGATTAGCTTTCCCCATTACTAGTGTCCCTCGCCATCAAGCGAATTGACTCAAACTTCAGAGGTACTTGGAACTTACGTCCCCAAGTCAAGGACGAGAAGTCATCATTTCAGTCCAACTGACCGGTGTAGGGGTTGAAGCCTCGACATCAGCACATTGTAAGTTTAAGAGCAAGTGCTCTTATCCATTCGGCTTTTTCATTACTGTTTGGCAACATTATCTGTAAATGTTATTTCAGTGACATTATGTGTACATGTTAATTGACATGTCGCTTTTGCAAGCGGGTATTTACAAAAACAACTGGTTTTAGTATACCCCGTTCCCAATCTCATTTGGTTATTGAGCTGTCTAGACTGGTCAACCTGACATAAGACAGAAACACTCGAATCAATTTGCAAAGTACACCAAAGGCTGCCAGTTGCATACGATGGATTGACGAACCCATGGCTTCGCAAGGTTGTTATAACACTAGAGTATTCCACAAATGGGCATATACGAAATTTTACATTGTATTGAATAGTCTAGAAGAAGTAAACTTTATAAGTGTATGTGCCAAAGTTGTACATCAATCAATCAATCAATCATGTGCCATGCCGGAAAGCGTGGGCGGTTATGACTCGCCATTTCAATCAATCACCAGAGTCGTGGATAAGCTCAGTGTTCCTGTCTCGTCCATGCCATGTGGCCAAGCCATCCAAGTATTTTCTCTCGGTCTTCCTCTTGGTCTGTTCCCTTCGATCTTGCCAGTTGTCACTAAGTTCTCCAATCCATTCCTTCTCATAACATGTCCATAACATTTTGACTATTGTGTGAGTGGGGGTATGTGGGGTGGATGGGTAAGGGTATCTGTGTGGGTGTGGGGGGAATATTGTGTGGTATCTGGGTGGGGGATATGTGTGTGGTGTGTTGTCATGGAACGGCTGAGAATTCACCTAGCAATACTCCCACAAGTCCAATTCCCCTTTTTCAGTATGTCTAGATCTAGTCGAAGGGATACAACCGAGGTATTAATGTACCCCACGCAAGGGCGATTGGTGGCCCTTGACTTCTCGACTGTTCGGGTGACGAAAGCTCAATCCAACCAGATCCGCTAACGCATGCGCAAGAATCTTCTCAGAACAAAGAGAGGCTCAGTTGAGATTCGGCCTTGCGAGCCAGACGGTTTGTTGGGACGACTGTGTTAATTCGTAAATGGGAAAGAGGAAGCCAGTGTCTTGCTGTTTATCAAAGAAAACTGACAGAACGTCCAGTGTTGGGACGGGAGCTCCTCAATTCTGAATACACAGTTTGTCGTAAGGTACGTGAAACATATTTAGATAAATAATGTGTGTCGTTACCGCGTTGAACCGAAGCTGGTCGACCGCATGTCCCGCCCGGCGCACAAAGGTCAGTCAGGGGTGAACCTGTGGGCTTGTGTTTTAACTTAACACTGCAGGCTAGTTGAACACGATGGATTGTAGGCCTGTTTTTGCGTTACAATTGTACAAGTACGTGAATGCGTGTTATTGCCGCTACAAGTAGTTATAGACATTTAGGACAGGCCCAATAGTGTTAGTAGTCCGAGTTCACTCCTGGGCGGCCTTAGAACTCTAACGTAGTCGACACAAACGGAAGTTGGCGAAGGCGTTGTAGAACATAGGTCGAGTGAGGTATCAGGGAACTCGGCCAAACTAGACGAAACCCATGCGAAGGTCGCCGGACGTGTCGAAGGTCATTCGAAGGACATTGCGGGTGTCTAAGTTCGAATTCTTTGGTGTGGCGACCACTGGCTTTGCTGGACTTTCTGCTTACTCTTTATGTTATTGGTTGCCGTAACGGAACACCATCTTGATAGGCAGTTGGTTCCCGAGAGGTTGACACTGGAGAAACTGGGGAATGCGACAGAGCTGGTCACAGCCAGCTGAACACCGTTCCAAATGCTCTGACCTTAACTAGGGGAGGAGGGAACGGGATGTGGACTTCCGCTACAGGGGGATTTCCCTGTATAATATATTACATTCCTGGATCAGAGCTAGAGCTCCGGGAAACCTGGTGTATATTAGGTAATCATAAAATCGAACCAGGGAGAGGGGGCTACCTCAGAGGGAGGGGAATTCGGTGGTCACCGGCTCTCCTTCAGGGCCATTCTGTCTCTAGGTACCTTTAACCTACTAACCTGGTATACTGTGTCCTTAGAAGTCTTTTAGGACAGCAGGATTTCGCCGACACCATGACCAGATACACAGCCCTACCTTGGGCGGGTTCGAGACGGAGGACGGTTCAGCCAGCACTTGTTAGGACCCAGACCCAGTTCAGTTTTGGCAGTGGATCCTGGTCTGTGAGGCTGCCGGCCGGGTCATGGCGACACCGGCCTATACTGAGTACACATAGGTAACGTGTACCTCTGGGGGTAAGTCTGTGTCACGATATTCACACATGGTGTTATCTTTGGCAGGTTCTACTTCTGAGAGACTTACATGACGGGACCAGAGGAAGATGACTTGGTGAAGGCTGCTAAATGGCTGGCTTACCTATGTGACGTGAAGTGAGGCTTCTACACCACCCCACGTGCCGGGAAGTCACGACGCCACAGTCCAGTCCCGTCTCAACCGCTAAATGATCTTCAGTCAGTCCACCAAGTATTATGATGGCTACACACGGGCGAGTATCGTGTCCTCTTGTCTGTGATAAATTTTGACATTGGGACCCACTAGCCAAACGGGTAGAGAAGACACTACATTACCCTTTATTTCATGATGGCCTGGTGTTCCGGGAACAGTCTACCATGTAGGAATATGAACATTTGTGACATTCCTTACCGGGTCACGCGCTACCAGTACTGACTCTGAGTGACAGAGTCAACTTAAACTGTGCCAGCTTTCTGTGCTGATAGGCCCAGTTATACCCATCCTGATCCCATTAGAGACCACCATCTGGTTCCAGAACTTTGACATTGTTACATTGTGTTAAATGTTATGGTGGCTTCTTAGGACCGTTGTCTAGCACAGGCCTTACCAGTGAAGCTTAAAGGACAGGCCTTCAGAACTTCTACAGGGATGTTAGTCCGGAGTCATCACGTACCACCGCAACTTGGAGTCACCATATTGAAGTGCTAGTCATTCCAGTTGAGACTACCCCTCGGCAGAGACATTCCACGCTACGTGTGCAGATGAGTGACCTCTTTAACCTTGTGGTATCGTACCCAGTGTACAGTGATGAGTGAGTGTCACCGCCTCACTTTCACATATAGTAGAGGGCTGCAACTCCAGCCCAAGGGATACCACTGAGTCGCGCAGGACCCGAGTAATCTAGAACCTTCTCGAAAGAGCTGGTCACCAAGTCCATGATTCCGTGGACACTGATGTGGCCCGCCTAATGCGGGGTCCACGAGGAACTCGGACAGAGTTACCGCCCGTGTCGAGTTAGGACACGCGGAGACCGGCAGAGGACAAACGGACTTGAGAGAGACAACAAGGCCTGCCTGAGAGGGACTCATAGATATTCATAGATATACTTAGGCTAGATAGTGTGCTAGATTGTTGTATGACAACTATATGTTTGATGTTTAACTATCTGTGATATGTAATATAAGAGAGCGCGGGTCTGTTTACCCACTGCGCCAACTGTACACTTTATACAATAAATGTTCTATATCCTAGCGAACAGTGTATTGTTGCCTGTATGAACCCGAACCGTTATTTAGATCAGAGTAAGATGATGACAGGCTTTTTGGGGGCTAGTTTTCCGGTTTTGGCATAGAATGTTTTCTTAAAAACCTGTTAAATGCCATGTAAAATTAATTATTTAATCATATCACATTGATTTTTGGTAAACATTGATTTGTAACACATTGATTTGTTTAAATCAAAGAAATTGTTAACGTTACAAGTTTACATAAAACTAGTAGCTATCTAGCGATAAAATAGAAGTAATCTGAGTCCCTCGGCAATGTCTCACCATTGCCTCCACAGTGCCTCATTATTTTGATTCTGTAAACAATTTTTTTTTGACATGTTACTATTTTGACATTTTTTTGTGTGACAGTGACTAATGTTTTCTCGCTCCACGAGCAGATTGTTCCGCAACAAGTGCCGCGTCCAACCGATGAAACCTTTCCAACAGTGACGAGAGTACAAGACAACATCGAGGAGTTCTTAAATTAAAAGCTAAGTTTCACCTCATACTCATTGTACTTCTAAGCTGTACTTCTCATGTTTCATCAATGTATTATTTTGTATCATATTGATTTCTTTGCATATTCATGACCTTGTCACCAACATAACCTTGCATTTTGATTTACACATTAATAATTAGGGGAGTTAACCAAATTTTCGACCACACAACATATTTTTCTAAGGGATTTAACTCTATAAACTTAACAAACAAGTAAAATACAAAATGTCTAGTTTAGATAAATGCATTGAGCAAGGAATAAAGTTAGGTTATAAAGAAGAGAAACTGTCAGAATGGGCACAGAAAACGCACGCAGAAAACATTGCCCGTGAAGAAAGAGCGATAGAACGAGAGAAAGGAAACTGCAAATGGAGGCCGAAGAAAAGAAAATGCAATTGCAAATGCAAGCAGAAAAAAGAAATTGCAAATGCAAGCAGATGAAAAGAAATTGCAAATGGAGGCCGAAGAAAAGAAATTGCAAATGCAAGCAGATGAAAAGAAATTGCAAATGGAGGCCGATGAAAAGAAATTGCAGATGGAACTTGAGGCCGCCGCCAAACAGGCCCAATTGAATGCCGAGACACAGATTAAACTAAAACAGATGGAAATGGAGTCCAACACAGAAATATCAATAAATAAGTTAAGAAGCAAAGAAGAAGAACAAAAATATAATAAATATAAAGGTCTCGTGAAGGCTTTCTGTTCAGGAGATTCCATCTCCGCCTACTTAGAAAACTTTTGAAGTGTCTCATGTCTCATCATAAAATCATTAAATCAGATTGGGCATTTATTCTAATGAGGAAACTTAGCTCTTGAACCACTTAAAGTAATAGAGACAATACCACAGGAAATGCGAAAAGACTATGAGTACCTAAAACAACGCATTCTCCAACATTTTTCTTTAGACACTGCAGGTTACCAACAACAATTTGCCAAATTATCTCCACAACCAAACCAAACCTTTATAGATTATGTCAGTACAGTCCAAGACATATGCACAAAATGGATTAACTCGGCTAAAACCAACAATAGCCATGATAAACTTAAGGAGCTTATTATAATAGATAAAATAGTTAGCACCATCCCCACACCTTTTGCCAAGTTCTTAAAACAAATGGACTGTAAGAGCATTCAGGAAATAGAGGCAAAGGGGAATGCATTTTTCACAGCAAATAGGGATATTTTTCAGCTTAACATAAGTCACAATGATACAGCAGCTGCAGTAGTGAACACCAAATACTCCAAACAAACAGAGAGTAGATTTAAACCACGATCCAATGTCGGTAAAGTAGTAAAATGCCAATATTGCAATTACCATCACGACAGTTACGGGATGTGCGACAAAGCACCCACCTACCCTCAACACCTCAAAAAGATGGTGGAGAAGCAAACAGCTAAACGCATGGCTTACCACAGAGCAATTAAATGTTATTTCTGCAATAGCTGGGGTCACTATAATAAGAATTGTGAAGGCCGAAAGTTATTGAAACAGGCCAATGCTGCATTAGTAGAAACGTCGTCTGACGAAGAGCTTGAGTCACTGAATGAATGTGACAATCAACACGACAATGAAAGCGAGCTTGGGAATGCTGTACACATCATAAACACCATAACAGACAGTAAGTGCAACACCTGTACGAAGTTCCAACTTGACACAACACTACATTGTGGACACACGATCCCTATTTCAAATGAAACAGCTAACGCTGCTTTGTCATCTACAGGCAAGCTAGTTTTTTTTACAGGGTTTGTTAACAACAAAAAGTGCACGTTAATTCGTGATTCCGGCGCAACGCTCTGTGGGGTTAGGAAAACATTAATAGACGCTAAAGACTACACAGACAAACATGTGACGTGTCGCACATTCTCAGGTACGATAGAGAAATACCCCCTTGCTTTGGTCGAAATTCAAACACCGTTCATATCTGGGCGAGTATTGTGTGCTATCCTTGAAAATCCAGTCGCGGATATTATACTTGGTAATTTACCCAACATACATCCATGCTCTGAAAGAGAAATCAAAAGGTGGGAGCAAAAACACGGTATCCACCACACGAATAGCGACGCAAAAGAGAAACACCATTCTTGCTTGTCTCAAGCTGCCAAAATACCAAGGGAGACAACCACTGAGGTAATTCAGAAAGAATTCACCGAGGTGTACAATGCAGGGGCGGTCGAATCTAGAAACGATACGACCGAATTAAAACCTCGAATTGAGGATGCTACCAAACTACCAAGTACCGAACCTGTAAATGTGCAACAAAACACACAACACACAAACGCAATAACACGACAGACAACCCACAAAACCAACACCGACCAACTGCAGGAATCATTAGAAATAGTAGCGCCAAACTCAACTAACATCACTTTTGGTAATGAACAGAAAGCAGATACAACACTTGCACCATACTTTAAATTAGTTGGACTTAAACCGAAAATTACTAAGAACGCATCGTGGACATTTAAGCTACAGAATAACATCTTAACTAGATTTTACACAACAAACCAGACCACGACACAGCAAGTAGTGTTACCACAAGCACATCGAGACAAAGTGCTAAAATTAGCCCATGACTCCCCTTTTGGAGGTCACATGGGGTATGAAAAGACCAGGGCTAGAGTCCTCACCCAATTTTATTGGCCAAAGTTTTGCCAACATATAAAAACCTTCTGTAGATCTTGTGATATATGTCAGAGACTGGTGAAAAAGGGAAAAAACCCTACAGCAGAAGTCCAATCAACGACAACTGCCTCGAGGCCTTTCCAAATCGTGGCAGTTGACCTAGTAGGTCCATTGAATCACATATCGAATAAGGGGAATAGGTACATTTTTACTCTTGTGGATTTATGTACAAGATGGCCCGAAATGCTGCCATTAAGATCTATCTCCTCTAAGGATGTGACGGACATATTACTAAATATTTTCTCCCGTTTTGGCTTTCCGGAGAAAATCATTTCTGATAGAGGTACCCAGTTCATATCTAATGCCACCCAATCAGTAACTAAGTTACTAGGCATCAAGCAGTGTTTCACCAGTCCCTATCGACCGGCCGCAAATGGTATCTGCGAAAAGCTTAATGGGGACCTGAAACATATGCTATCTAAAGTGACAGCTGAAAATCCAGCCGATTGGG
The DNA here is from genome assembly GCA_014155875.1 of Cepaea nemoralis. Lineage (NCBI taxonomy): Eukaryota > Metazoa > Mollusca > Gastropoda > Stylommatophora > Helicidae > Cepaea > Cepaea nemoralis. The sequence goes on along the minus strand of JACEFZ010028434.1, from coordinate 29,711 downwards.
ACATACTTCTCCCAACGGTGCTGTTCGCATACAGAGAAGTCCCTCAATCAAGTACAGGGTTCTCTCCCTTCGAATTGATGTATGGAGCGAACCCAAGAGGACCTCTCACCATTTATAAAGAGATCATATCACAACCTGTAGATAGCCAACTTCCCATTTCCACCTATGATTTGGTCACTGATACCAGAGACAAAATCATACGTTCTTGTATATTGGCCAGAACATCACTACAGGAGAAAGGTTTTAAATACAGGCAGTACGCCAATAGAGGTGCAAAAACCATTGTCCTACATCCAGGTCAGGATATTTTACTCCTACTACCTGACAAAAGAGATTTACTGTCAACCTCTTGGCGGGGACCTTTTAAGATCATTAGAAGAATTTCAGAAGTAGATTACGAAATCTCTTTAAATGGAAAGTTAAAAATATTCCATGTAAATATGTTGAAACCATACTATGCTAGACAGGACAATGAGACAAATGAACAGACGCAACAAACTGTGACGGAGACGAAACGACAATTTCCCAACGGAATGACACCTCGACAAACGAAGCATCGTTAACGACACACGCTTACGACGACGAAAACGACGAAGACATATGGACATTACCGACAATCTGTGATATTGACAATGACGACAAATTTGACGACATATTGACGATCGATCTCGACGACGACGACAATGACATTGAAGACAATTTACAAACTGTAGCATCTGTGATAAATCAGACAGACATGGACAATACTGAAATCCCTGTGCCAATTATGACTGACGACGGAAGTATAAAGGACATACATATCTCTGACACTTTGACACAACAACAGCGACAGGACATTTTGACGCTCCTAGACGACTATAAGACGATCTTTTCCAACAAACCTGGACGCACTGATAGAATAACACATTCAATTGTGCTAACAGATCTGAGACCGGTCAAATGTAGACCATATTCTATTCCTCTCCATTACAGATCTAATTTAGATAAAGAAATTTTAGATTTAGAGAAGAATGGCATTATTCAAAAATCTATGTCTCAATATTCTTCACCGATTGTCTTGGTGAAAAAGAAAGACCAGACAATCCGCTTGTGCATCGACTATAGAATATTAAATACCAGAACAACAACGGATGCAGAGCCTATGAACAGTTGTGAAGATCTTATTTTAGATATGGCTCAATCATCCTTATTTTCTAAGACAGATTTAGCGAAAGGATATTGGCAAGTTCCACTACACCCTTCTTGTAGACATATAACAGCATTCGCAACACCTCTCGGTTTATACGAATGGCTATATCTTCCTTTTGGCCTGAAGAACGCACCGGCCACATTTGTGAGACTAACAAGATTGTTATTACACGGAATTAATGATGTAGTTGCTTATATTGATGATATATGCGTCCATTCTTCTGATATGACTTCTCACTTACTCACCCTAAAACAAGTCTTCAACCAAATCTCTCTTTTTGGACTTACTATCAAACCTTCCAAGGTTGAAATAGGCTATACACAAATAGACTTCCTTGGTCATAGAATTTCTGAAGGAAAATTGTTGACTGATGATAAAATTGTTTCCAAGATCCTTAATCTAGAAGTGCCTACCACAAAGAAGCAGATTAGAAGTTTACTAGGTCTGATTAACTATTATTCTAAATTCATTCCACATTGGGCAGAACTCACCTCAGTCTTTTCTGATATGTTAACTAAAGATCATCCATCAAAAATTTGTAAAAGTACCAGCTTAGATGATGCAATGTGTAGGTTGAAACATATTTTTTCTAATCCACCAGTCTTACGATTACCCAACATAAATTTACCCTTTATTTTGACCACAGATGCGAGCGCTATCGCAATAGGAGGATGTTTAATGCAGGAAGTGGATGGCGTACGACACCCGATTCTCTACGTGAGCCGCAAACTAAAGAAGGCTGAGACTCGTTATGCCACAGTAGAATTGGAGTGTTTGAGCCTATTGTTCTGTATATTGAGATTATCTAAGTTCCTCTTGGGAAGCCACTTTGTGGTCCTCACAGACAGTTCGCCGTTATTAGTCCTTAACCATGGGTCGCCCAAAAACAACAGGTTACAAAGATGGTGTCTTCTACTTCAGGACTTTGACTTCGAAATTCGCCATATCAAGGGCACCGATAACATAGTGGCTGACCTTTTATCACGGCAGACCAATGCGCCAGTAGAATGACTCTTATCACATTGGCCAGTAGCCACACTATAAACTGTGATACTTTTAGTCCGTTACATATAACAGTGTGACTCTACACCTGCTAGAGTACTCTCAGTGATTAGGTGAATTACGACACCCATAAACATACGTGAAGAGCTATATTGTAAGAACTATACCATCAAATGCCTAAGCTCTAGAACGATTCCAGCAAGAAACAGTAACTGTGTTTATTTCAACCAATAATATCAACCAGTGAACTATCTCTGAACACTGTAATATTTCATACGGGACAGTGAGAGCAATCCATACTTGCTGTTGCTACAAAACTTTGCAAACAGCCGAAACAGAACAACATCGACGACAACACTCAAGAGACAGCCATACTAACTTTAACATTCATGGCATAACACACGAACGAAGGGACGTCAACGCGCACATCATCGTTGGAGTTATGTAATTAATTAGTTTACTATTAAATATGTATTATATTTCCATTAATGATGTATATAAATTGTGTTAACCTGTAACTTGTACATATTCTACTTTAATATTACAGACGGTACCATTCATAGGCTAAATAACCGTCCTATACAAGTGTCTCTAGTTAAATTATAACCTATTTTTCATTCATCGTACAAAAAGTACGTATTTTCTTAAAGGGCAAATATCGCCTAGCCCATTTTTTCTAAGGGCAATAACGCTTACCTCAACTTTAAGTATATATTTTAGCCAATTACTATTTTGGATGAAAGATGAGTGAATGACTTCGTGAAAGGATTAAATGAGAGAACGATACACTTGGCGCACAAATTGTACGCAAAACGTATTCATTGTAATTTGTCTGCGTCTTCCATGTAAAAGTGCATGACTTGTCTAATTTGTCAATACATGTGTAGAACTTAGTTTAGTAGTGAGTTTAATTTAGTAGTTAGTGTAATATACTTAGTTTAGCAGTTAGGATACATCTAAGCACCACTACTTGGAATGCCTAGTCAGGTATTGCACACAGTGCAGTATTACATGATTGAGGTTATCCCAACTCGTGACGCTTGGAATTACACCACACATTCAGCACGCACGTTACACAAACCTCAAAACTCAACACTATCAATTTAAAATACAGTCACTTTATTAGAAACATCAACTTATTAGTTAACACACTAACAAGCCAACAAGGACACATGTAGTCTGAGGGGGATAAAAGAACAAGGTAACTACATATTTAGCATTATATAACATACGGGAGTAAAAGTGTATAGAAATACACACACAGATCAAGATTTGAAGGTGTACTTATTTAGCCAAGACTTCGGTCTTGTTAACCCTCTTTTATATAGGGGTTATTTGTCTGGGTACCATTTCGGGTACTATGAGAAGGGCGAGTTGTAAATACAACTACTAAAACGCCACGTAACTTCGGTCTGATAAGCATATTTAAGCACACGAGAGACAGTTATCTCTGCACCAAATCAGAGAAGTGTTGTATGGTAGAATACATGAGTTTTTAGTGCTAGTAGGTAGGTTACCAGGTTACTATCCACCAAACTACAAACACCAACTTTATGTGATTCGGTGACAGAATTAGAACGGATCTAATTACCCAACAACAAATCATATCAGGGGGGAGGGGGGATCCTGTCACCGCCTCACTTTCATATATAGTAGAGGGCTGCAACTCCAGCCCAAGGGATACCATTGAGTCGCGCAGGACCCGAGTAATCTAGAACCTTCTCGAAAGAGCTGGTCACCAAGTCCATGATTCCGTGGACACTGATGTGGCCCGCCTAATGCGGGGTCCACGAGGAACTCGGACAGAGTTACCGCCCGTGTCGAGTTAGGACACGCGGAGACCGGCAGAGGACAAACGGACTTGAGAGAGACAACAAGGCCTGCCTGAGAGGGACTCATAGATATTCATAGATATACTTAGGCTAGATAGTGTGCTAGATTGTTGTATGACAACTATATGTTTGATGTTTAACTATCTGTGATATGTAATATAAGAGAGCGCGGGTCTGTTTACCCACTGCGCCAACTGTACACTTCATACAATAAATGTTCTATATCCTAGCGAACAGTGTATTGTTGCCTGTATGAACCCGAACCGTTATTTAGATCAGAGTAAGATGATGACAGGCTTTTTGGGGGCTAGCTTTCCGGTTTTGGCATAGAATGTTTTCTTAAAAACCTAGTAAATGCCATGTAAAATTAATTATTTAATCATATCACATTGATTTTTGATAACACATTGATTTGTTTAAATCAAAGAAATTGTTAACGTTACAAGTTTACATAAAACTAGTAGCTATCTAGCGATAAAATAGAAGTAATCTGAGTCCCTCGGCAATGTCTCACCATTGCCTCCACAGTGCCTCATTATTGTGATTCTGTAAACAATTTTTGTTTGACATGTTACTATTTTGACATTTTTTTTTGTGTGACAGTGACTAATGTTTTCTCGCTCCACGAGCAGATTGTTCCGCAACAAGTGCCGCTACCAACCGATGAAACCTTTCCAACTGTGATGAGAGTACAAGACAACATCGAGGAGTTCTTAAATTAAAAGCTAAGTTTCACCTCATACTCATTGTACTTCTAAGCTGTACTTCTCATGTTTCATCAATGTATTATTTTGTATCATATTGATTTCTTTGCATATTCATGACCTTGTCATCAACATAACCTTGCATTTTGATTTACACATTAATAATTAGGGGAGTTAACCAAATTTTCGACCACACAACATATTTTTCTAAGGGATTTAACTCTATAAACTTAACAAACAAGTAAAACACAAAATGTCTAGTTTAGATCAATGCATTGAGCAAGGAATAAAGTTAGGTTATAAAGAAGAGAAACTGCCAGAATGGGCACAGAAAACACACGCAGAAAACATTGCCCGTGAAGAAAGAGCGATAGAACGAGAAGAAAGGAAACTGCAAATGGAGGCCGAAGAAAAGAAAATGCAATTGCAAATGCAAGCAGAAGAAAAGAAATTGCAAATGCAAGCAGATGAAAAGAAATTGCAAATGGAGGCCGAAGAAAAGAAATTGCAAATGCAAGCAGATGAAAAGAAATTGCAAATGGAGGCCGATGAAAAGAAATTGCAGATGGAACTTGAGGCCGCCGCCAAACAGGCCCAATTGAATGCCGAGACACAGATTAAACTAAAACAGATGGAAATGGAGTCCAACACAGAAATATCAATAAATAAGTTAAGAAGCAAAGAAGAAGAACAAAAATATAATAAATATAAAGGTCTCGTGAAGGCTTTCTGTTCAGGAGATTCCATCTCCGCCTACTTAGAAAATTTTGAATGTCTCATGTCTCATCATAAAATCATTAAATCAGATTGGGCATTTATTCTAATGAGAAACTTAGCTCTTGAACCACTTAAAGTAATAGAGACAATACCACAGGAAATGCGAAAAGACTATGAGTACCTAAAACAACGCATTCTCCAACATTTTTCTTTAGACACTGCAGGTTACCAACAACAATTTGCCAAATTATCTCCACAACCAAACCAAACCTTTATAGATTATGTCAGTACAGTCCAAGACATATGCACAAAATGGATTAACTCGGCTAAAACCAACAATAGCCATGATAAACTTAAGGAGCTTATTATAATAGATAAAATAGTTAGCACCATCCCCACACCTTTTGCCAAGTTCTTAAAACAAAGAAAGAGAGAGAAGAAAGCGTGAAGCGGACCTGGAGGATAGAAAGTTAGCCTTGGAGGGAAAGAAATTAGAAGCTCAGCAAGCAGCTAAAAAGTTAGAAGCTGAGCAAAAGAAGTTCGACTCTGAACAAGAAGCGAGGAGACTTGAGCGAGAGCATGAGTACCGTATGCGGGAACTCGAGCTCAGGGCACAATCAAGTAGGGATTCTGAGGGAGCAGTAGGAGGGTCTTCACTCCCTGGTTCACCTACCTTAGGTCGACATGGTTATCATGCCATGAAGTTTCCTCTACCGGTTTTTGAGGAAGATAAGGAAAAGATCGACCAGTTCTTACAAAAGTTCGAGGCTATGTCTGTCGCCATGGGTCTCGATCGAGACAAGTGGTGTCTGAAACTGTCCCAGGGATTGCGCGGAACTGATTACGAGGTCTACTCGCGTTTACCGGCGGGACACGAGAATAATTATGCCGAACTGAAGGCAGCGCTGTTGAAACGGTTCGAGATGACGTCGCATACTTACCGTAAGAAGTTTTGAGTAGCGAAAAGAGAGACGGGGGAGTTATTTGCTGCGTACGCCGAGCGTCTTAGATCCTACCTCCATAAATGGATGGACTTAGCTCAGTTCGCACACGATTACGACAGTCTCGAAGAACTGATGATCGTCGACCAGATGCGGAAGCATATGTCGAAACCGCTCAAAGAGTTCTTGGGAGAACAAGGGGCGGAAAGATTAGAGGTAGTAGCCAAAATGGCAGAACGATTCGTCGAGGTGCATGGTGAAGGTGGGGAAACCCATCCCTCCATTGGTAAAAGTCAGGACAAGACTGACAAAAAGAAATTGAAGAACTCTCATGCCAAGAAGGTAGAACCTTATGAGAAACCCCCTGACCAGAGTCCAGAGAAGTCGAAGGATGGGAGCAAGAGCCCACATAACTCTCCACCGAAACGGAAATGGAGTGAGAAGTGGTGTTGGATTTGCCAGTCCCCCTCGCACAATACAAGGGACTGCCGATCGAAGGCTAAGAGCTCACACTTCGCGGCCTGCCTAGTGGCTCCAAAGGCTGTTGCCACCGAAAAGGTCGAGGTCGGCGAAGAGACTCTGGATCAAGAGAGGCCACCTGTGGTCGAACTGATCGAAGTCAATGGCCAGCAGGTTGAGTGTCTCTATGACACTGGCCTAGACGCGGAAGCCGTCATAGCCGCCAGTCTAGTGCGGCCAGACCAACTCACTGGGGAAAGCATCGAGATACAGCCGGCTATGAAGAGTGCAGTAGCCATGACGTTACCAATCGCTAACGTAGAGATTAGGTCGAGATACGTCACGGGCATCATCCCAGCCGCGGTATTACTCGATCCCCTATATCCCGTGATTCTGGGGAGTAAATATGTATTTCTAGGGGTGCCGAAGAAGCCAATCCACCTAGGCGACATACATACCTGCGCCCACACGGGGAAAGACGAGGCAAACACAACCAGCTCGAAAACCCAGCTAGGGGGTTTGCGTACGGCCCAGAGCGAAGACGCGACACTACGTCCGTGCTACAAGAAGCTGCAGAAAAGTGCTGACCCACCGCAACGGGACCAGTACTATCTGAAGAATCAGCTGCTCTACCTGAGAGCCGGAAGGGGAGATGAACTGCACGGGCAGTTGGTGGTCCCGACGGACTACCGTCTTCCAATTCTTCAGAGGGGACACGCCATATCGGGTATTAACCTATCCGGGAATAGACATATGGGTGTCAGAGCGACGCTGCAGCGAATTTCCGGTCATTATTACTGGCCACGATTGACTGGCGATGTACGCCGGTTAGTAAAGTCATGCCCAGAGTGCCAGAAGGCTACACCCACAAATCGGACTAAGACTACATTAGGTCTTAAGGTGGGAGATAGAGTATTATTGTGGGGTCCAAGCAGGACCAATATGCTCGAGGTAGGATGGCAAGGACCTTATCCCGTGGTCAGGGTAGTGTCCAAGACCAACTACGAGATCCGGATCGGGGGAATTTTGAGAATTTTCCATGCAAATCTTCTGCGAAGAAACGAGGAGAGGTCCGGTGACAAATCTCTGCACCTGTCGGCGATGTCAATTACTAGTAACCCAGTTTGGAAGGGGTGGGTAACGTCGGATTCGGCGCGAAATAACCTGGACTCCAACCGACGATCGACTGACTGGCCCCGCTATCGAAAGAGATGGCCAGGGAAACCCGAGTCCAGAGGGTTCTGGGAAGACTATACCGTCCATCGAGGACGATACCGCAAATCCCGAGACATGTTTGTAGGGAGAGATAGCGGTAGTGACGACACTGGTACCGCCGGGAAGGGAAGATCCGTCGGTATTGCACCCCGTTGCGTACGCGAGTCGGATGGTCGTCCGGCCGAACGTAATGACTCGACGGGCAAGCGCGGTTGTCGATCACTGATATGAGACGGGCTGTCCAAGTTACTGCCCAAATTGATGGGGAGGTTGTACCTTTGAGGGTACAGGCAGACCATCAACCATTGATGTTCTTGGCGACCTCCCATAAGCTCAACGCGCGCTTGATGCGTTGGTCGTTGTTGCTTCAGCCCTACACCTTACGGTGGAATACATTCCCGGTAAGGAGAATGTTGGGCTGACTTTCTGTCTAGGCATCAGTCCCAGAGGCAGAGGACGAGTTTACTAGGAGTGAATCTCCAGCAGGAGACAGTCGACGCGGTCAACTCTCTTAAGAGGGGGCCTATGTCATGGAACGGCTGAGAATTCACCTAGCAATACTCCCACAAGTCCAATTCCCCTTTTTCAGTATGTCTAGATCTAGTCGAAGGGATACAACCGAGGTATTAATGTACCCCACGCAAGGGCGATTGGTGGCCCTTGACTTCTCGACTGTTCGGGTGACGAAAGCTCAATCCAACCAGATCCGCTAACGCATGCGCAAGAACCTTCTCAGAACAAAGAGAGGCTCAGTTGAGATTCGGCCTTGCGAGCCAGACGGTTTGTTGGGACGACTGTGTTAATTCGTAAATGGGAAAGAGGAAGCCAGTGTCTTGCTGTTTATCAAAGAAAACTGACAGAACGTCCAGTGTTGGGACGGGAGCTCCTCAATTCTGAATACACAGTTTGTCGTAAGGTACGTGAAACATATTTAGATAAATAATGTGTGTCGCTACCGCGTTGAACCGAAGCTGTTCGACCGCATGTCCCGCCCGGCGCACAAAGGTCAGTCAGGGGTGAACCTGTGGGCTTGTGTTTTAACTTAACACTGCAGGCTAGTTGAACACGATGGATTGTAGGCCTGTTTTTGCGTTACAATTGTACAAGTACGTGAATGCGTGTTATTGCCGCTACAAGTAGTTATAGACATTTAGGACAGGCCCAATAGTGTTAGTAGTCCGAGTTCACTCCTGGGCGGCCTTAGAACTCTAACGTAGTCGACACAAACGGAAGTTGGCGAAGACGTTGTAGAACATAGGTCGAGTGAGGTATCAGGGAACTCGGCCAAACTAGACGAAACCCATGCGAAGGTCGCCGGACGTGTCGAAGGTCATTCGAAGGACATTGCGGGTGTCTAAGTTCGAATTCTTTGGTGTGGCGACCACTGGCTTTGCTGGACTTTCTGCTTACTCTTTATGTTATTGGTTGCCGTAACGGAACACCATCTTGATAGGCAGTTGGTTCCCGAGAGGTTGACACTGGAGAAACTGGGGAATGCGACAGAGCTGGTCACAGCCAGCTGAACACCGTTCCAAATGCTCTGACCTTAACTAGGGGAGGAGGGAACGGGATGTGGACTTCCGCTACAGGGGGATTTCCCTGTATAATCTATTACATTCCTGGATCAGAGCTAGAGCTCCGGGAAACCTGGTGTATAGTAGGTAATCATAAAATCGAACCAGGGAGAGGGGGCTACCTCAGAGGGAGGGGAATTCGGTGGTCACCGGCTCTCCTTCAGGGCCATTCTGTCTCTAGGTACCTTTAACCTACTAACCTGGTATATTGTGTCCTTAGAAGTCTTTTTAGGACAGAAGGATTTCGCCGACACCATGACCAGATACACAGCCCTACCTTGGGCGGGTTCGAGACGGAGGACGGTTCAGCCAGCACTTGTTAGGACCCAGACCCAGTTCAGTTTTGGCAGTGGATCCTGGTCTGTGAGGCTGCCGGCCGGGTCATGGCGACACCGGCCTATACTGAGTACACATAGGTAACGTGTACCTCTGGGGGTAAGTCTGTGTCACGATATTCACACATGGTGTTATCTTTGGCAGGTTCTACTTTCTGAGAGACTTACATGACGGGACCAGAGGAAGATGACTTGGTGAAGGCTGCTAAATGGCTGGCTTACCTATGTGACGTGAAGTGAGGCTTCTACACCACACCACGTGCCGGGAAGTCACGACGCCACAGTCCAGTCCCGTCTCAACCGCTAAATGATCTTCAGTCAGTCCACCAAGTATTATGATGGCTACACACGGGCGAGTATCGTGTCCTCTTGTCTGTGATAAATTTTGACATTGGGACCCACTAGCCAAACGGGTAGAGAAGAACTACATTACCCTTTATTTCATGATGGCCTGGTGTTCCGGGAACAGTCTACCATGTAGGAATATGAACATTTGTGACATTCCTTACCGGGTCACGCGCTACCAGTACTGACTCTGAGTGACAGAGTCAACTTAACCTGTGCCAACTTTCTGTGCTGATAGGCCCAGTTATACCCATCCTGATCCCATTAGAGACCACCATCTGTTTCCAGAACTTTGACATTGTTACATTGTGTTAAATGTTATGGTGGCTTCTTAGGACCGTTGTCTAGCACAGGCCTTACCAGTGAAGCTTAAAGGACAGGCCTTCAGAACTTCTACAGGGATGTTAGTCCGGAGTCATCACGTACCACCGCAACTTGGAGTCACCACATTGAAGTGCTAGTCATTCCAGTTGAGACTACCCCTCGGCAGAGACATTCCACGCTACGTGTGCAGATGAGTGACCTCTTTAACCTTGTGGTATCGTACCCAGTGTACAGTGATGAGTGAGACGGCCTGAGACTAATCCAGATAGCCATTTCTTCTATCTCCTGGCGGTGGCCAGGATTCTCTCATGAACATTCCCCTTGTTGATAATCCTCTTGTACATTATATCATCTAGTCATTATGTGTAGACACCAGAGTCGGGTCATCTGTTCTGGATGAGAGGTGAAAAAGGTATTGTCCAGCGGTTGATAGGGAGAGAGACAGGAATCCAAGGGCTGGTGGGGTCTGTAGACTGAGATTTATTGTATTCCCAGAGTGCATCTATCCCGTTATTAAGATGTGATAGTATGCTTCCCTCACCCCAGGAAATACTACGACATGTGTAAGTGGGGATGTGTTGGTGAGGGATGTGTGTGTGTGTGGTGCGTGGGTTGGGAATAGTGCGTGGTAGGGGGTGTATGTGATGTGCGGGTGGGGGATTGTGTGGTGGGGGATTAGGTTATGGCATGTGTGGGTGGGTGGAAGTTGTATGTGTGGGTGGTGGAGTGTGTGTGAGTGGATTGGGGATGTATGGGTGGTTAGGGAGATGTGTGTGTGTGGGGGGGGGGACATGTTAGTTGGTGGGGATGTGTGTGTATGGTTTGGGGATGTGTGAGTGGATGTGCGATGTGTGGGTTGGTGGGAGATTGTGTGCATGGGTGGGGAATATGTTGTCGATAGAGATGTGTTTTGGGGGATTGGTGGTTTGAGGTGTGGGTGGGGAGAAGATGTGTGGGTTAGGATGTGTATGTGGATGGGCGTGGGATGTGTGGGTTGGTGGGGGAATGTTTGTGGGTGGCGAGTGTGTTTTGGTTGAGGGATCAGGTGAGGGCAATGTGTGCGGTTAGGGGATGTGCGGGAGGGGGATGGGTCGGTTGGTGGGGTATGTATGTGTCCCTTGGTGTGCGTGTTTGTGGGTAGGTGGGGTGTGTTTGTGTCCCTTGGTGCGCGTGTGTGTGGGTAGGTGGGCGTGTTGTGTGGGTGGGGTGATGTATGGATAGGTGGGAGATGGGCCTCATAACATGGTAATTAGCCTTGTTTATGTTTACAACATTCACTTCACAATGTTTATTTTTTCTTCCTATGTAAATGTATAATGGTCTTGATGAACGAAAGACGAGTGATTGGAAGGGCCGAATGTAAGACGGGTCTGCGCGCCCAATTTGTGACCCTAATAAAGTTGATTTGATTTGATTTGATTTGATTCTCTAATCAATGTACGATTTTCAGTTTCTCCTGTAGTACTTGGTCATTGGTTTTTATGTCTGTCCATGGTATTCTTTGCATTTTCGTCAGAAGCCACATTTCTACAGCCATCAGATGTTTTTCAGCTTGACTGCTCATTGTCCAAGTTTCACATCCATACAAAAGAACAGGCTCTATGTATCCCCTCAACACTCTTTTTCTCGTTTCAATTGACGTCTTCTTATTGGTCAGAATGTTTTTCATCTTGCTAAAGGCTACTTTCGCCATGGCGATTCTTGTTCTAATCTCTTCAAGGCATCTCCCATCAGATGTTATGAGTATTCCGAGATAATTGTATCGATTCTCTTGTTGAAGAATACTCCCATTTACTTGTATATTACATTGTGGTACTTCTTTCTTCCTAGTGACGACCATAACCTGTGTTATTTTACAATTTAATTATAACCTCAGTTGCTCACTGTGTACAACAAACGTATCTATTAATTGTTGCAGATCCTGTGCATTATCTGCAATCAATACTGTATCATCTGCATAACTAATGTTATTGATGTTTCGTCCTCCAATGCTGATTCCATTTATATCTTCTAAATTTCTTTACATATTTTCAATGTATAGGGGAAAAAGATCTAAAGACATTACACATCCCTGCCTAACACCTCTCTTAATAGGCTGATATTGTCCCACTTCATTATCAATCCTTATGGCAGGTTGCTGTTTCCAATATATGTTTTTTATAAGTCTAATGTCTTTCCCTTCAATTTGTAGATCTGCAAGCATATCCACCATGTTTATTTGTTTAATCTGTACGCCAAAAAACATAATGAGAAATGTAAGAGGTGATATAAATAGGGAGCTATATGATGCCGTAAATATCAGTGGTCTTGACATACCAGAGATTCAGTATGCTGATGGAAAAATTGGAGGTGGTGGAAAATTTTGAATATCTGGGTCATTGATTACCAACAACGGTTACACAATGAAAGAAATTAAACGACGACTAACAATTGCTCTTCAGAGACTAAAACAACTGAATAAATTATGGAATGGGACAGACAGAACTACAAAAATTAGATTTTCAAGAGCATGCATTTTTTCCATTGCAACATACGCCTGTGAGACCTGGACCCTCACTAAACAAGCTGAGCAGCTCATAAATGATTTTGAATATACATGCTATAGACGAGTTCTAAGAATATCTTGGGTAAAGAAAAGAAGGAATATATCAATACTTCAAGAGCTGAATATTGAAGAAGATTGGCTATTAAAAACCACAAAACAAAGAAAATTGAAATATTTTGGTCACTTGAAACGTCACGAAAGTTTGGAGAGAACAATAATGGAGGGGTATATGCCTGGGATGAGAGGGAGAGGAAGGCCAAAGAGAAGATGGGTGCAGGATGTGGCGGATGATCTCCAGATGAGTGTATCGGACGCGGGACATCCTGCTTATGATCGAGAGGTTTTCCAAGGTTGTTATGGGAGAGAGGTTCTGCAAAGGACATGCTTCTGAATGAATGAACGAATGAATGTCTAACTCTATCAAAAGCATTTGTGTAGTCAATAAAGCAAAGATGTATATCCTTGTTTACTTCTATATCACGTTCAATAACTGTTCGCAGCATATACACAGCATTTACTGTACCCTTCCATCTACAAACCCACATGGTTCTTACCCTATTTCAGGTTGTATTTTCTTCCTCACTCTTTGCATGATAATTCGTAGCAAAATATTTGTGATGTGACTCATTATACTAATTGTTCTATGTTGATCACATTCCAAGCCTCCTGATGTCTTTGAGATTGCAATAAATACAGAGTTACATAATTCAGAAGGTATATCTCCAGTATCATAGAATGTGTTCAGCAGTCTGGTGACTTGATCTAGTCCAAATTCTTCTAAAGCTTTAATTATTTCTGTTGTGATGTTATCTGCACCGGGGGCCTTGCCAGCTTTCATTGTACATATAATTTACTAATAGAAGTAGCAGCACTGGAAGTAGTAGTAGTAGTAGTAGTAGTAGTAGTAGTAGTAGTAGTAGTAGTAGTAGTAGTAGTAGTAGTAGTAGTAGTAGTAGAAATAGTAATAGTAGTAGTAGTAGTTGTAGTAGTAGTAGTAGTAGTAGTAGTAGTAGTAGTAGTAGTAGTAGTAGTAGTAGTAGTAGTAGTAGTAGTAGTAGTAGTAGTAGTAGTAGTAGCAGAAGCAGCAGCAGCATAGGCAGCAGCAATAGTCAAAAAGGAAGAGGATTAGGAATGAATATCGATAAATAAGGCAATAAACAGTGTGCGAATATATTCAGAATAGCAACAAGCATATGTTCAGACGAGACATCACATATACCTTCATCATTGATAAGAAAGTATTAGTTTGCAGATTACCTCACCTCGCGACAGTATCTGGTGTTAGTGAAAATTAACTAAAGGTGCAACGTGGCTAATTTATTTACGTTGATGTGGATTATCGCCACGTAATCACTTACATGTATGTATGTATGTATGTATGTATGTATGTATGTATGTATGTATGTATGTATGTATGTATGTATGTATGTATGTATGTATGTATGTATGTATGTATGTATGTATGTATGTATGTATGTATGTATGTATGTATGTATGTATGTATGTATGTATGTATGTATGTATGTATGTATGTATGTATGTATGTATGTATGTATGTATGTATGTATGTATGTATGTATGTATGTATGTATGTATGTATGTATGTATGTATGTATGTATGTATGTATGTATGTATGTATGTATGTATGTATGTATGTATGTATGTATGTATGTATGTATGTATGTATGTATGTATGTATGTATGTATGTATGTATGTATGTATGTATGTATGTATGTATGTATGTATGTATGTATGTATGTATGTATGTATGTATGTATGTATGTATCTATTTATGTATGTATTTATGTATGTATGTATGTGGGAATGTATGTATGTATGTATGTATGTATGTATGTATGTATGTATGTATGTATGTATGTATGTATGTATGTATGCATGTATGTATGTATGAATGTATGTATCTATGTCTGTATGTATGTATGCATGTATGCATGTATGTATGCATGTATGTATGTATGTATGTATGTATGTATGTATGTATGTATGTATGTATGTATGTATGTATGTATGTATGTATGTATGTATGTATGTATGTATGTATGTATGTATGTATGTATGTATGTATGTATGTATGTATGTATGTATGTATGTATGTATGTATGTATGTATGTATGTATGTATGTATGTATGTATGTATGTATGTATGTATGTATGTATGTATGTATGTATGTATGTATGTATGTATGTATGTATGTATGTATGTATGTATGTATGTATGTATGTATGTATGTATGTATGTATGTATGTATGTATGTATGTATGTATGTATGTATGTATGTATGTATGTATGTATGTATGTATGTATGTATGTATGTATGTATGTATGTATGTATGTATGTATGTATGTATGTATGTATGTATGTATGTATGTATGTATGTATGTATGTATGTATGTATGTATGTATGTATGTATGTATGTATGTATGTATGTATGTATGTATGTATGTATGTATGTATGTATGTATGTATGTATGTATGTATGTATGTATGTATGTATGTATGTATGTATGTATGTATGTATGTATGTATGTATGTATGTATGTATGTATGTATGTATGTATGTATGTATGTATGTATGTATGTATGTATGTATGTATGTATGTATGTATGTATGTATGTATGTATGTATGTATGTATGTATGTATGTATGTATGTATGTATGTATGTATGTATGTATGTATGTATGTATGTATGTATGTATGTATGTATGTATGTATGTATGTATGTATGTATGTATGTATGTATGTATGTATGTATGTATGTATGTATGTATGTATGTATGTATGTATGTATGTATGTATGTATGTATGTATGTATGTATGTATGTATGTATGTATGTATGTATGTATGTATGTATGTATGTATGTATGTATGTATGTATGTATGTATGTATGTATGTATGTATGTATGTATGTATGTATGTATGTATGTATGTATGTATGTATGTATGTATGTATGTATGTATGTATGTATGTATGTATGTATGTATGTATGTATGTATGTATGTATGTATGTATGTATGTATGTATGTATGTATGTATGTATGTATGTATGTATGTATGTATGTATGTATGTATGTATGTATGTATGTATGTATGTATGTATGTATGTATGTATGTATGTATGTATGTATGTATGTATGTATGTATGTATGTATGTATGTATGTATGTATGTATGTATGTATGTATGTATGTATGTATGTATGTATGTATGTATGTATGTATGTATGTATGTATGTATGTATGTATGTATGTATGTATGTATGTATGTATGTATGTATGTATGTATGTATGTATGTATGTATGTATGTATGTATGTATGTATGTATGTATGTATGTATGTATGTATGTATGTATGTATGTATGTATGTATGTATGTATGTATGTATGTATGTATGTATGTATGTATGTATGTATGTATGTATGTATGTATGTATGTATGTATGTATGTATGTATGTATGTATGTATGTATGTATGTATGTATGTATGTATGTATGTATGTATGTATGTATGTATGTATGTATGTATGTATGTATGTATGTATGTATGTATGTATGTATGTATGTATGTATGTATGTATGTATGTATGTATGTATGTATGTATGTATGTATGTATGTATGTATGTATGTATGTATGTATGTATGTATGTATGTATGTATGTATGTATGTATGTATGTATGTATGTATGTATGTATGTATGTATGTATGTATGTATGTATGTATGTATGTATGTATGTATGTATGTATGTATGTATGTATGTATGTATGTATGTATGTATGTATGTATGTATGTATGTATGTATGTATGTATGTATGTATGTATGTATGTATGTATGTATGTATGTATGTATGTATGTATGTATGTATGTATGTATGTATGTATGTATGTATGTATGTATGTATGTATGTATGTATGTATGTATGTATGTATGTATGTATGTATGTATGTATGTATGTATGTATGTATGTATGTATGTATGTATGTATGTATGTATGTATGTATGTATGTATGTATGTATGTATGTATGTATGTATGTATGTATGTATGTATGTATGTATGTATGTATGTATGTATGTATGTATGTATGTATGTATGTATGTATGTATGTATGTATGTATGTATGTATGTATGTATGTATGTATGTATGTATGTATGTATGTATGTATGTATGTATGTATGTATGTATGTATGTATGTATGTATGTATGTATGTATGTATGTATGTATGTATGTATGTATGTATGTATGTATGTATGTATGTATGTATGTATGTATGTATGTATGTATGTATGTATGTATGTATGTATGTAGTATGTATGTATGTATGTATGTATGTATGTATGTATGTATGTATGTATGTATGTATGTATGTATGTATGTATGTATGTATGTATGTATGTATGTATGTATGTATGTATGTATGTATGTATGTATGTATGTATGTATGTATGTATGTATGTATGTATGTATGTATGTATGTATGTATGTATGTATGTATGTATGTATGTATGTATGTATGTATGTATGTATGTATGTATGTATGTATGTATGTATGTATGTATGTATGTATGTATGTATGTATGTATGTATGTATGTATGTATGTATGTATGTATGTATGTATGTATGTATGTATGTATGTATGTATGTATGTATGTATGTATGTATGTATGTATGTATGTATGTATGTATGTATGTATGTATGTATGTATGTATGTATGTATGTATGTATGTATGTATGTATGTATGTATGTATGTATGTATGTATGTATGTATGTATGTATGTATGTATGTATGTATGTATGTATGTATGTATGTATGTATGTATGTATGTATGTATGTATGTATGTATGTATGTATGTATGTATGTATGTATGTATGTATGTATGTATGTATGTATGTATGTATGTATGTATGTATGTATGTATGTATGTATGTATGTATGTATGTATGTATGTATGTATGTATGTATGTATGTATGTATGTATGTATGTATGTATGTATGTATGTATGTATGTATGTATGTATGTATGTATGTATGTATGTATGTATGTATGTATGTATGTATGTATGTATGTATGTATGTATGTATGTATGTATGTATGTATGTATGTATGTATGTATGTATGTATGTATGTATGTATGTATGTATGTATGTATGTATGTATGTATGTATGTATGTATGTATGTATGTATGTATGTATGTATGTATGTATGTATGTATGTATGTATGTATGTATGTATGTATGTATGTATGTATGTATGTATGTATGTATGTATGTATGTATGTATGTATGTATGTATGTATGTATGTATGTATGTATGTATGTATGTATGTATGTATGTATGTATGTATGTATGTATGTATGTATGTATGTATGTATGTATGTATGTATGTATGTATGTATGTATGTATGTATGTATGTATGTATGTATGTATGTATGTATGTATGTATGTATGTATGTATGTATGTATGTATGTATGTATGTATGTATGTATGTATGTATGTATGTATGTATGTATGTATGTATGTATGTATGTATGTATGTATGTATGTATGTATGTATGTATGTATGTATGTATGTATGTATGTATGTATGTATGTATGTATGTATGTATGTATGTATGTATGTATGTATGTATGTATGTATGTATGTATGTATGTATGTATGTATGTATGTATGTATGTATGTATGTATGTATGTATGTATGTATGTATGTATGTATGTATGTATGTATGTATGTATGTATGTATGTATGTATGTATGTATGTATGTATGTATGTATGTATGTATGTATGTATGTATGTATGTATGTATGTATGTATGTATGTATGTATGTATGTATGTATGTATGTATGTATGTATGTATGTATGTATGTATGTATGTATGTATGTATGTATGTATGTATGTATGTATGTATGTATGTATGTATGTATGTATGTATGTATGTATGTATGTATGTATGTATGTATGTATGTATGTATGTATGTATGTATGTATGTATGTATGTATGTATGTATGTATGTATGTATGTATGTATGTATGTATGTATGTATGTATGTATGTATGTATGTATGTATGTATGTATGTATGTATGTATGTATGTATGTATGTATGTATGTATGTATGTATGTATGTATGTATGTATGTATGTATGTATGTATGTATGTATGTATGTATGTATGTATGTATGTATGTATGTATGTATGTATGTATGTATGTATGTATGTATGTATGTATGTATGTATGTATGTATGTATGTATGTATGTATGTATGTATGTATGTATGTATGTATGTATGTATGTATGTATGTATGTATGTATGTATGTATGTATGTATGTATGTATGTATGTATGTATGTATGTATGTATGTATGTATGTATGTATGTATGTATGTATGTATGTATGTATGTATGTATGTATGTATGTATGTATGTATGTATGTATGTATGTATGTATGTATGTATGTATGTATGTATGTATGTATGTATGTATGTATGTATGTATGTATGTATGTATGTATGTATGTATGTATGTATGTATGTATGTATGTATGTATGTATGTATGTATGTATGTATGTATGTATGTATGTATGTATGTATGTATGTATGTATGTATGTATGTATGTATGTATGTATGTATGTATGTATGTATGTATGTATGTATGTATGTATGTATGTATGTATGTATGTATGTATGTATGTATGTATGTATGTATGTATGTATGTATGTATGTATGTATGTATGTATGTATGTATGTATGTATGTATGTATGTATGTATGTATGTATGTATGTATGTATGTATGTATGTATGTATGTATGTATGTATGTATGTATGTATGTATGTATGTATGTATGTATGTATGTATGTATGTATGTATGTATGTATGTATGTATGTATGTATGTATGTATGTATGTATGTATGTATGTATGTATGTATGTATGTATGTATGTATGTATGTATGTATGTATGTATGTATGTATGTATGTATGTATGTATGTATGTATGTATGTATGTATGTATGTATGTATGTATGTATGTATGTCTGTCTGTCTGTCTGTCTGTCTGTCTGTCTGTCTGTCTGTCTGTCTGTCTGTCTGTCTGTCTGTCTGTCTGTCTGTCTGTCTGTCTGTCTGTCTGTCTGTCTGTCTGTCTGTCTGTCTGTCTGTCTGTCTGTCTGTCTGTCTGTCTGTCTGTCTGTCTGTCTGTCTGTCTGTCTGTCTGTCTGTCTGTCTGTCTGTCTGTCTGTCTGTCTGTCTGTCTGTCTGTCTGTCTGTCTGTCTGTCTGTCTGTCTGTCTGTCTGTCTGTCTGTCTGTCTGTCTGTCTGTCTGTCTGTCTGTCTGTCTGTCTGTCTGTCTGTCTGTCTGTCTGTCTGTCTGTCTGTCTGTCTGTCTGTCTGTCTGTCTGTCTGTCTGTCTGTCTGTCTGTCTGTCTGTCTGTCTGTCTGTCTGTCTGTCTGTCTGTCTGTCTGTCTGTCTGTCTGTCTGTCTGTCTGTCTGTCTGTCTGTCTGTCTGTCTGTCTGTCTGTCTGTCTGTCTGTCTGTCTGTCTGTCTGTCTGTCTGTCTGTCTGTCTGTCTGTCTGTCTGTCTGTCTGTCTGTCTGTCTGTCTGTCTGTCTGTCTGTCTGTCTGTCTGTCTGTCTGTCTGTCTGTCTGTCTGTCTGTCTGTCTGTCTGTCTGTCTGTCTGTCTGTCTGTCTGTCTGTCTGTCTGTCTGTCTGTCTGTCTGTCTGTCTGTCTGTCTGTCTGTCTGTCTGTCTGTCTGTCTGTCTGTCTGTCTGTCTGTCTGTCTGTCTGTCTGTCTGTCTGTCTGTCTGTCTGTCTGTCTGTCTGTCTGTCTGTCTGTCTGTCTGTCTGTCTGTCTGTCTGTCTGTCTGTCTGTCTGTCTGTCTGTCTGTCTGTCTGTCTGTCTGTCTGTCTGTCTGTCTGTCTGTCTGTCTGTCTGTCTGTCTGTCTGTCTGTCTGTCTGTCTGTCTGTCTGTCTGTCTGTCTGTCTGTCTGTCTGTCTGTCTGTCTGTCTGTCTGTCTGTCTGTCTGTCTGTCTGTCTGTCTGTCTGTCTGTCTGTCTGTCTGTCTGTCTGTCTGTCTGTCTGTCTGTCTGTCTGTCTGTCTGTCTGTCTGTCTGTCTGTCTGTCTGTCTGTCTGTCTGTCTGTCTGTCTGTCTGTCTGTCTGTCTGTCTGTCTGTCTGTCTGTCTGTCTGTCTGTCTGTCTGTCTGTCTGTCTGTCTGTCTGTCTGTCTGTCTGTCTGTCTGTCTGTCTGTCTGTCTGTCTGTCTGTCTGTCTGTCTGTCTGTCTGTCTGTCTGTCTGTCTGTCTGTCTGTCTGTCTGTCTGTCTGTCTGTCTGTCTGTCTGTCTGTCTGTCTGTCTGTCTGTCTGTCTGTCTGTCTGTCTGTCTGTCTGTCTGTCTGTCTGTCTGTCTGTCTGTCTGTCTGTCTGTCTGTCTGTCTGTCTGTCTGTCTGTCTGTCTGTCTGTCTGTCTGTCTGTCTGTCTGTCTGTCTGTCTGTCTGTCTGTCTGTCTGTCTGTCTGTCTGTCTGTCTGTCTGTCTGTCTGTCTGTCTGTCTGTCTGTCTGTCTGTCTGTCTGTCTGTCTGTCTGTCTGTCTGTCTGTCTGTCTGTCTGTCTGTCTGTCTGTCTGTCTGTCTGTCTGTCTGTCTGTCTGTCTGTCTGTCTGTCTGTCTGTCTGTCTGTCTGTCTGTCTGTCTGTCTGTCTGTCTGTCTGTCTGTCTGTCTGTCTGTCTGTCTGTCTGTCTGTCTGTCTGTCTGTCTGTCTGTCTGTCTGTCTGTCTGTCTGTCTGTCTGTCTGTCTGTCTGTCTGTCTGTCTGTCTGTCTGTCTGTCTGTCTGTCTGTCTGTCTGTCTGTCTGTCTGTCTGTCTGTCTGTCTGTCTGTCTGTCTGTCTGTCTGTCTGTCTGTCTGTCTGTCTGTCTGTCTGTCTGTCTGTCTGTCTGTCTGTCTGTCTGTCTGTCTGTCTGTCTGTCTGTCTGTCTGTCTGTCTGTCTGTCTGTCTGTCTGTCTGTCTGTCTGTCTGTCTGTCTGTCTGTCTGTCTGTCTGTCTGTCTGTCTGTCTGTCTGTCTGTCTGTCTGTCTGTCTGTCTGTCTGTCTGTCTGTCTGTCTGTCTGTCTGTCTGTCTGTCTGTCTGTCTGTCTGTCTGTCTGTCTGTCTGTCTGTCTGTCTGTCTGTCTGTCTGTCTGTCTGTCTGTCTGTCTGTCTGTCTGTCTGTCTGTCTGTCTGTCTGTCTGTCTGTCTGTCTGTCTGTCTGTCTGTCTGTCTGTCTGTCTGTCTGTCTGTCTGTCTGTCTGTCTGTCTGTCTGTCTGTCTGTCTGTCTGTCTGTCTGTCTGTCTGTCTGTCTGTCTGTCTGTCTGTCTGTCTGTCTGTCTGTCTGTCTGTCTGTCTGTCTGTCTGTCTGTCTGTCTGTCTGTCTGTCTGTCTGTCTGTCTGTCTGTCTGTCTGTCTGTCTGTCTGTCTGTCTGTCTGTCTGTCTGTCTGTCTGTCTGTCTGTCTGTCTGTCTGTCTGTCTGTCTGTCTGTCTGTCTGTCTGTCTGTCTGTCTGTCTGTCTGTCTGTCTGTCTGTCTGTCTGTCTGTCTGTCTGTCTGTCTGTCTAGTCTGTCTGTCTGTATGATCGTGTCGTATGCAGTTCATGCAGCACTTTGCATACCACGACGTTCGTTCACCTGACCCAACTCTGCATGCGCTCCTTACTCCTCATCGTCCCATCTCACAGGCGAGGCAATCAGCCCCTTCTCTCATCTGGCTGCACACCAGGTGCTGCCCTCTCGCCGCTCCTCTCATCTGGCTCTCGCGCCCCGTGACGGCCGTCCCGGCGGCCATGTGCTCTTGGGCGGAGACCCTCCCACGCTACTTGTCTGCAGCTAGCTCTAGATATCGATGGGCCCAGTGAAACAAACAGACATTAGAACTATATGACTCACTTACACGCCCAAGCCCAACGCGATGGCTCGGTTATCAACCAAGATAAGACAGATTATATGGTAATTTCAAGAGACGGAATGGCTAAAAACTCTGGCCACATACAAATAGATAATATGACCATTAAAGAACGGAAACATACAAATACCTGGGTACAATCTTCAATTGCTCCAACATCATAAGGAAGAAATACAAGCTAGAATCAACTCTGGAAATAAGATATACTATGCACTACAACATCTACTAAATCAAAGGCGCTATCTCGTAACACCAAAATCACAATATACAAAACACTGATCAGACCAGTTGTGCTGTA
Organism: Cepaea nemoralis; assembly: GCA_014155875.1. Taxonomy (NCBI): domain Eukaryota; kingdom Metazoa; phylum Mollusca; class Gastropoda; order Stylommatophora; family Helicidae; genus Cepaea; species Cepaea nemoralis. Next base: position 6,251 of record JACEFZ010028434.1, on the reverse strand, counting down.
TGGCTCTGAAACCTGGAGTACAACGAAAGGAGACGAAGCCTTGTTACAAACCTTTGAGAACAAAATTTAAAGACGCATCTTTGGACCCATTAGGGATGCACAAAGTGGGGAGTGGAAAAGAAGAAGTAACAACGACATTTATGATTTGTTTAAGTCCCCGCTAATCACTGGTATCATGAAGGCTAATAGACTACAATGGCTGGGGCATATAGAAAGAATGGAAGATAATAGGGAAACAAAACTCGCTTACACTCAGGAAATAAATGACCGTAGACCCCGAGGTAGACCAAGAAGGCGGTGGAGAGATAATATACATACCTCCCCCGATGTGTCTCCACCTTGCCGTGGTGGGGGAGCTTGCGTGTCCCATCGACCCCATGTGCTTGCCGATGGGTGAAAAACTACATATCGGACAGCATATGGGATAGGGACCAGACTAAGAGAGACACAACCTGCTGCTCTGCAGGTGAGACTGAGGATAGCAGTCCAAAATTTATATCAGGCGCACAAAGGCAGAAGTTCTTGGTCCGGACAAAACACTAAAGGCTCCCTGTCGAGGGCTGTGGCTGAACGCCTCTAAGCCACAAACCCTCGGACCTGAGAGCCGGGCCGATAGCCACCTCTTGAAAAATAAAGGCGTGATACTGAGCAAGCTACATGCTCAGGTCGGATAGAAGTTCTAAGGCTCTCAGCTGGGGGATATGAGAGATTCCGGATGAGAGGCCAGGCCGTTTCTCGTTCACCGCTGCACGAAGGTAAGGTGCTGATCCGGCAGCACAAGTAGCCTACCTCGTGAGCGAGTACAAAAAGTCAAAAAGTGCCCCAGTCGAAGAAAGTGGCTGCGAAAACTGTATCTAACTCATAGAGAGTGTAGACAAAAGTGGAAGAACGTCTCAATGCCGCAAAATGGAACGCACGGCGAGCGAACCTATTGCGTGGTCCGAAGTCAAAAGCGTGGGTGTCGCTTGCAGTCTGACCGTCCCTGGTGTGTGCCTGAGCGATCAGTGGCAAACGAGTTGCCCAACACATGGAAGTGAGGAACTAAAGCAGCCATGAGCAGGACGTGGCAACTCCTCGGGTGAGCCCAGTCACAGAGCAATATGTGCCGGCTCTGCAATTATGGAAGCCCCTTGGATAGCGAGGGAATGCTCATGGTCTGCCCCTGCCTTCCCTTGAGGGCCGACCACGATGTCGTTCATCGTTCTATCTTGACCAGCTGAGATGTTAGCGACATCTTAACAGTCCAACGTG
>JACEFZ010028433.1:655000-919531 GCA_014155875.1 Cepaea nemoralis | reverse complement strand
TTTAAAATTTTTTCTCTTTTTAAAAAAAAGGGCAAAAAAAACCCGAAAAATCAGGTTTCAGGCTCCAGACTTAAGCTTGATTTTTCCCAGTTTTCTAGCTGCTTAATAGGCCAGCACTTCGCTCTCTTTTCTTCTATTAAGTTGTTTAAACTACATATATATTTACGTAGAGGATACCAGGCCATTAGTTTCAGTGGGCCATCTCCTGTTGAGCGATTACTGAAAGATTTTAAATCTCACACACTGAACTTCTGCCTGTCTTTCTCCATTTTTATTCCAGCCCGTCCTAGCTTGGACGCTGATGCCATGTCGAGTCGTGACCAATGGCAGAGCTTCTTTTCGGCTATAATTAGAACATTGTCGTTTCAAATCCAAATCAGCGCTCCGTTTTCAAATTAGGATGATACAAATTTCACGCTTCTTCTAAACTATTGGCGCCAATTACATCATTTTTCAAATTTGAATTTGATTATGATGGTGGTGGTTGTTGGCGCTGTTGCTATTTGGAGAGTAATGAGGGAAAGTTTCAACAGCAATGTGGTGGTTTGCAAGATGTATACTACAGTGTCTCGGAATTAAAGAAAAACAAGTAAAGGCGCTTTAGAACAACTCAGTACAAAAAGGACACTGCTGAAATAACTGAGCTTGGGCAAGATGTCACAACAATCTGCTGGACAGATGATCATAGGTTCAAATCCTCACTGGATCGGATTCTTAAAGTTGACCTGAGCTCCCAAGTCGACCCAGCAAAAACAGGTACCGGGAGATGCCTTGGGATGTCTAGACAGCTGTCGCGATACTGACCACATCACCCAACGCCTGCCGAATGGTCTATGCACATACGAGTCTAGCGTCATGTACCCATTGTGCCTTACAGTGTTTAAAGGATCCCTTTACTTTATTAACATACAGCACGAAACGTTCAGGACAGAAACTGCCGGAGATTCATTACCGCCAATCTTCACTGAGGAGATGGCGCTGTATGATGAAGTATCACACACACACACACACACCCACCCACACACACACCCACACACACAAACCCACACACACACCTACCCACACACCTACCCACACACCCACACCCCCACCTACCCACACACCCACACCCACCCACAGTCACCCACACCCACCCACACATACACCCACACATACACCCACACACACTATTGTATTTACGAGGTCAAAGGCGGTGTGACGCCCCTGAACGGGGACCTATCCTTCTACATTGAAGATTGTGGTCGATTGAGCTATAACTGCCTGTCTATAAGAGCCTCTTCTAATACATAAATCATCATCATGTAGCAGGGCGTCACTCGCAGTAGGCCCACCAAGAAGATTCTGGAACCTACACCAGTCACCCTGTCTAAAGCATTGTCATACCCAAAGTGACTTCAATGCCCCGTAAATAAAAACAGTAAACTGTATTCACCTGTACACACAACAGTAGATCCTGCTGCAATGTCTCTGACGTCATAATGTTTTGTGCAACAATTATGTATATAATAATAAAAGCCAGTTTTAAATAGGTCACAAGACATGACTTACCTAGGTCTGGGTAATTCTGAAGGTTAGGTCACTGCGATGTTGCCTGTAGAACTGAATAACTCTCGCAACAATCTTCAATTGAAATGACTTTCTTGTAGACATTTCAGAACATTCTGTGGTTCTTTTTCAGTCACGAGGTTTACATGTATAATTTGTATAATGCTCTTAGGCAGCGTGACTAGAATGCTCTTAGGCAGCGTGACTAGAATGCTCTTAGCAGCGTGACTAGAATGCTCTAGGGTGTATAGTTACCGAAACCCGAATTATATTTGTTCCAACGTGCAAGCTGGTGGGGTTCAAATCCGTGTATTTTAACCACAACACTCATTCATGGTCTGTTAAATAGATTGGTCTGTTAAATAAGGGCTAGCACCATATACCCAATACTACTAAAGGCATTTAAAGGAGACTTTTATTATCTTTTACATAAGGATTCACAGTGGAGCAGTGTTTAATGAGCGTGTGTGAATAGACAATGGTCGGAGTTCAATCCCCAGCAGAGGCAGGAACAAACTTGAGAAATTAAAACAGCCTTGGAGGAATTGTAATTCCCCGAATTTATCACTGGTATGACAAAGACTCCAAATAATACCAGAGAAGACACAAGGCCGTGTCTCTGGATGCTGATTTACCCTATATAAAGTAAACAATTAATTTCCACTCCTTGAGACATAATTGGTATAGCGTACAAGCCCCATATTTGAATAGAATTATCGGCACTCGAAGTGTGATGTAGTCTATAGCACGTCGGTCGTCTTTACTCCCCAGCATTTTTCCTGGTACTCATTTTAGTCTGGATCAATCAGAGATCTTAAGTCTATTTTAAATCATCCCCACGCGTTTTCTTCCCCTCCTGCTGGTGCTGTCTCGTGTCCTCTTTTGGAGTATAGACCTCAACCAACTAATGCCAAGCAGTTCTATCATTTGTTATTTCCTGCAGCTAGCTCCATATTCTAATATTGTTCACTCTGTCTCTCATTCTCTTCTGAGTGTTTTAGGTTTCCTTATGTTTCGTTTGCACTGTGGGTTACAGGGAAAATTACTTTTATCGATATGTGATTTTAGATATGCTATTTTAGATATGTTATTTTAGATGTTATTATGTTATTGTCTCTGTGTGTCGCCTATCCAGATCCAGCGTCTTTTCTTCACCTCTTGCCTAGCTAGAATCTTTCTAGCTCTCCCCCAAAGCTCTCCTTGAGTGATTCTGTCACTCCTCTTTAGTCCTTCTAAACTGCGCTGACACCAGTTGATGAACCCAGGTGTGGTAAATATGTTGTATGCACGGGAAATCTGGAGGTGCCCAATATCATCACCATCATCATCAGCCTCATCATCAACATCAAATGCCTTGCTAATATTTGTACACGTTAATATCTGTCCTCATCTCTCTCTCTCTCTCTCTCTCTCTCTCTCTCTCTCTCTCTCTCTCTCTCTCTCTCTCTCTCTCTCTCTCTCTCTCTCTCTCTCTCTCTCTCTCTCTCTCTCTGTTTCTCTCTCTCTGTGATGTTCTCGATAAAATATATCGATGGTGTTTCTCCTTGCTACAGTCTAAGACCATCCAGCCTCTCCCTCTTTTAACTTTGATCTTTCCATTTGTCACAATATTCCTCTCTTCTGATCATAGGATCAAAGAACACTGGCAATATTTTCATTATAAACAGTTTTATATCCTTTACAGGACGTCACTGTCAACTCCAGCATTATTTGGCTGTTGGTAATCTATTGGCAAGTTTACGTTCAGTAGTTTTCTATTGCTTTTTTAACGACGCACCCATATCATTTTATTTTTAAAAAAAAACACCGCAAGACGTTCTGCTGTCAAATCGCCTGCAGGTGTGTTTCGAATGCGGTATGCGGGATTACGAACTGCGTCCGAAACCCCTTCGACACGGAATCGGTTTTGTCAAAGAACATTTCGAGCTAAAATAGGCCTAGCCAGCCATCTTAGAACTCACGGCTCAAGACTTTCAAGCCTCACTGGATGAAAGTAATGGCCATCATCATACTTGATGGACAAACACCACTCAGCACAATGAAATAAGTAATGTAATGTAAAATATACAATTGAATTCAATTCATACAAAACACACACGCACGCACGCACGCACGCACGCAGGCACGCAGGCACACACACACACACACGCGCATATATATATATATTTAAAGATTATATGGAGTAAAGATCGCATTGCTGATGCTGTACTGTACAAGGTAATGGCCAGGTTGGGTTTACAACGAGAAAACACTTCCGATGACATTATGCCCGTTGTGTGACGTTCGTATGAACTCCGTTGAAACCACTCTAGGCTGCTGCCGTGTGTGCTTGGCAATTGTTTGCTTGGAAAATCTGTCAAGAAGAACGGGGTCTTGCTCCAGATACGCCCCACTTGGAATACTGTCTTGTACCTACACTGACTTGACCTATTAGCTTCAATCTGTATTTATGAACTATTCTCTCTATCTCTCTCTCATCTCTACTCCGGCGCCTCTCTCTCCTCCCCCTACTCTCTCTCTCATTCTCATTCTCCTCACGGATCTCTCTCTCTCTCTCTCCTCTCTGTGTATCTCTCTTTCAGCCTCTCTCTCTCTTTCCCGCCTCTCTCGTTCCACTCTCTCATCTCGTCGCCGCTCTTCTCTCTCTCCTCTCTGTCCTCTTCTCTATCCTCTCTCTATCTCCCTCTCTCTCTTTCTCTTTCCTTCTCTCTCAAAAGAGAGTGACAGAATATCGGAATGTTAAACGGGCCTTCGTGCCCAATTTTTAACCCTTTGAAACTAAAGAATGTTAGTTCGTTCTCTCGTAGACGTGTATCTGTTTGCACCTACACTTAAAGTCGCTTAAAAGTCGACTGGGTGTCTTCATTGCACCGCATTTTATCCCATATGGCTCAGTCTTTTTCAGCAGCGCACAAAGCACAATCTCCGTAGCTCCAGAGACGACACTCAGTAGTCTCCGAAAGAATGCACTCGTGAACCGAAGGAAGCGGCCCTGAATCGAAGCCACAACTTTCGGAGCTCAAGTCAGACGGCTTGACCACTTCGCCACGGAGACTCGTTTTCAAACATTTAAGTAAAGTAAAGCACCATTTTACAGCCCTTATGGTGCGATTGGCGTGTGATACTAAACCCACATTTGATAGATCAGTCAGCACTGTGCGTGTGATGTGACAATATCAAGCGGACCACCTTTACTGCCCAAGACATTTCCCTGTGCCCAGTTTAGGCTGGGTCGACCTGAGAACCTTGTATGGATCTGTGATGCGCTAGGGCCATCACATGTTATAGGCCTTCAAGCACCAAGGAATGGTCGGAAGGCCTTTCTTTCACTTAAGCAGACGACGAACGCATCGAATCCTCGTACGACCGAGCTCATGATTTTAGTAGCGTAGCTCCCTAGCAACTAAACTAACGCGACCGCGCTTTCAATCTTTCAGTTGCATACATTGAAAAGAGAGAAAATAACTGGATACAGCATTTCTTTCTGACATTTTACTCTTTTGAACGCTGTTGTATACAGTCTTACTTTTGTGTATAACAATGTAGCAGAAAAAAATAATATTTTAGCACATTTCTCTGAAATTCCAAGGGGCTACTTTACTGTCTCCTAACTGTATCGTTGTTCATTATTAGTCGTTGTTCTTCACTACCAGCCGGATTTTTTTATTTTTATTTTTGTTAAGGCACTCATGGTAGTGTCTCTGGCAAGTTAGTTAGATGCATATCCTTTACAGGACGTCGTTTGTGATTTCTTGGCAAGTTTTCGTTCAGTAGTCTACCATTGCTTTCTGAACGTCTGACACTCAGTGTATACTCATGCATACCATTGTATACAACCAACGCAAAGCGGCCTGCTTCCAAATCGCCCGCATCTGTGCTTCGAACTCGGTTTGCGGTTGTACAAATTACATTTGTAACCACTTCGGCACAGAGCCGGCTCTCTGGCAAAATCTTTATAATAGTGAAAGCAAAGTGACCCTTTCGTGCATCAGACATGATGTCGGGTATGTGGTGCTAACCGCATGTTTTAGACAAATCATCACTTGATGAGTGACGTAGTCAATATCACACTACCTAGTCAGTTTCTGATATCCATTTACGAGGGTAAGTTAATTAGTAAGTCACAAATCGCTGTAGAAGAATAACTATACACGATAACAATTTGAAACCAGTTTATTTTTATACGTACATTGTCCCTTTATTTCTCAACATAATTTCCACCAACATTGATGCACTTATCCCATCGTTTTATCAGTCCTCCCAAACCGGCTGCATGGAACTGCTTGCTTTGTTTTCATTTACCGGCCATCCCACAAAACTGTTTGACTGTTTGACTTACTTATTGACTCGCCCTCGTAACTTTTTCTACCCAACTATGCACCGCTTTACGGGAAATCGCTAGGTTCTAAGTCCACTGAAAACCCACCTTGGCGGACGACATTTCGCGAGTGACGCCGAAGTTGAATGTGAAGTGAAAAAGTGGTTTAGGAAACAGAGCACGCAGTTATATGCTGCTGGTTTGGGATGACTGATAAAACGATGGGATAAGTACATCAATGTTGATGGAAATTATGTTGTGAAATAAAGGGACAGTGTATGTATAAAAATAAACTGGTTTCAAGTTGTTATCATATTTCGTTATTTTTCTGCAGCCATTTGTGACTTACTTATTAACTTACACTCATAGGTTGTGTCGACCTGATTAAAAAAAAGTCAGTTAAAGGAGCCCCAGCTACGTCGTGTGTTTGAGCATTTGAGCACCAACAAGGTAGGCAAAGTGCTAGCCACTGCGGTACCGCAGATTTCAGACCCTATACACAGCCATATGAGAGGTGTATTGAATATGTTCAACATATGTAAATGACTTTGATTTTGAGACAAATAGCTTGAAGATAATAATTTGTCACCGCATCTCATAAAGACCTTTTATGTTGTTAGAGAAATCACAAACACAATTCGAAAACAATCATCAAGTGAATTTACTATCAAGCTCCTCCTGCTGCTACAAGCACCACTACCACCACAACTGATAGTATTACTACTACTACTACTACTACTACTACTACTACTACTACTACTACTACTACTACTACTACTACTACTACAACTACTACTACTACTACTACTACTACTACTACTACTACTACTACTACTACAACTGCTGCTGCTGCTGCTGCTGCTGCTTGTCACAGACTCACATTTATAGATATTAGTCTAAGGGCTACAACTCCCGCCCAAGGGAAAGAAGTTAGTCACTCGAAGGCCAGAGTAATCTAGAGCCTTCTCGAAGGACTGGTCATTGAGTCCACTGTCCCGTGGACACTGATGTGGCCCGCCTATTGCGGGGTCCACGAGGAACTCGGACAGAGTTACGACCCGTGTCGGATTGGGACACGTGTGGACCGTAAGAGGACAGACGGACCAGCAGAGAGGCAACAGGGCCTGCCTTAGAGGGACTCAATAAATTAATAGATTAAATTAAACCCATGTGTATTTGGGATAGATAGACTATATGCTAGATAGTTTGCTAGGATGTTTGTGATAACTATGTATGATGATGTTAAATCTCTGTGATATGTAACTCAGCGCGGGATTGTTAACCCACTGCGCCAAAGCACTGTATAGTGAACTACAATAAATGTTCGATATTGTATTGAACGGAGTTATTGTTGCCTGTGTGAACCCGAGCTCAGATACCTAGACATGAGCAAGACGATGACAGGCTTTTTGGGGGCTTATTCTCCGGTTTTGGCATAAGCTTTAACTTTACACGGCTATATATTGCCAAGTAAAACATCAAATTAATGATATCAACTTGATTTCTGTATAACAAATTGATTTCTGTACAACAAATTGATAACTGTACAAGTTTAACTTATTTCAAACTTATTTGCAGCTATCTAGCGGTAAAATAGTAGTAATATGAGTCCCTCTGCAGTGAGTCTCTCATTGATGTGAATAATTGAAACTATTTTTGACATGACTGTGACATTTTTTGACTGTTACTAATGTTTTCTCATTCTACGAGCAGATTGTTCCGCGAATTGTGTGGTGTGTAACCTATGTAACCTATCCAACAGTGGCGAGAGTACAAGACAACATCCGCAAGTTCTGGGATTAAAAGCTAAGTTTCATATCATGCCCATTGCAACCCTAAGCGGTACTTCTCACCTTCCATCCATTTATCATTTTGCTTTGCATTGATTTGTTTGTATATTTATGACCTTGTAACCAACAAAATCCTGCATTTGGATTGGCACGTATAATAATTAAGGGAGATAACGAAATTTTCTACTCCCCAACATTTTTCTAAGGGATTTAACTTCATTAAAATTACCTACAAGTAAGAAAACGAAATGTCTACCTTAGATAAATGCATTGAGCAAGGAATAAAATTAGGTTATAAAGAAGAGAAACTGTCAGAATGGGCACAGAAGACGCACGCAGAGAACATTGCCCGTGAAGAAAGAGCGATAGAACGAGAAGAGAAAAAAATGCAACTACAGGCTCAAGAGAAACAGATGGAGCTTGAGGCGGCGGCCAAACTAGCCCAATTGAATGCCGATACACAAATAAAACTTAAGCAGATGGAGATTATGAGTCCACTGTAGAAATATCTGTGAATAAACTAAAAAGCAAAGAGGAGGAACAAAAATATAACAAGTATAAAGGCCTCGTGAAGGCATTCTGCTCAGGAGATTCCATCAGTGCATACCTGGAAAATTTTGAGTGTTTAATGTCCTACCATAAGATCATAAAATCAGATTGGGCATTTATTTTAATGAGAAACTTAGCTCTTGAACCTTTAACAGTAATAGAGACAGTACCACAGGAAATGCGAAAAGACTATGACTATTTAAAGCAACGCATTCTCCAACATTTTTCTTTAGATACTGCAGGTTACCAACAACAGTTTGCCAAATTATCCCCACAACCAAACCAAACCTTTATAGATTATGTCAGTACAGTCCAAGACGTGTGTACAAAGTGGATTAACGCGGCTAAAACTAACAACAGCCATGACAAACTTAAAGAGCTCATTATTATGGATAAGATAATTAGTACAATCCCTACACCTTTTGCTAAGTTTTTAAAACAAATGGACTGTAAAAGTATCCAGGAAATCGTGTCCAAGGGGAATGCATTTTTCACAGCAAACAGAGACATTTTTCATCTAAACATAAGTCAAAACGATACAGCAGCAGCAGTAGTGAACACCAGATACTCGAAACAAACGGAAAGTAAATTTAAACCGCGCTCAAATGTCAGTAAACCAGTTAAATGCCAATATTGTAGTTTGAATCACGACCCATACGCGATGTGCGATAAATCGCCCAACTATCCTCACCACCTCAAAATGATGGTGGAGAAGCAGAAGAATAAGCGCAATGCTTACCAGAGAGCGGTCAAATGTTTTTTTTTGCAGTAGCTTTGGGCACTATAGTCGCTTTTGTGAGGGCCGAAAGATATTAAAACAGGCCAATGCTGCACTAGTGGAAACGTCATCAGACGAAGAGATTGAATCACTAAATGATTGTGACAATCAAAACGAAAGTGTAAGTGAGCTAGGAAATGCTGTGCAAATTATTGACACCATTACAGACAGTAAGTGTAACACCTGTACAAAGTTCCAACTTGACACAACATTACTATGTGGCCACACTATCCCTATTTCGAATGAAACAGCCAACGCTGCCTTGTCATCTACAGGCAAGCTAGTTTTTTCAACAGGGTTTGTAAATACCAAAAAGTGCACATTAATTCGGGATTCCGGCGCAACGCTCTGTGGGATTAAGAAAACATTAATAGACACTAAAGACTACACAGACAAACATGTGACTTGTCGCACATTCTCAGGCACTATAGAGAAATACCCCTTTGCTCTTGTCGAAATTCGAACCCCGTTCATATCAGGACGAGTATTATGCGCTGTCCTTGAAAATCCTGTCGCTGATATTATACTTGGGAACCTGCCCAACATACAACCGTGCTCTGAAAAGGAAATCAGAGATTGGGAGCATAGAAACGGTATCCACCACCCAAACAGCGATGCTAAAGAGAAACACCATTCATGCTTGTCTCAATCTGCCAAAAGACCAAGGGAGACAACCACTGAAGTAATTCAGAAAGAATTCACCGAGGTGTACAATGCAGGGGCGGTCGAATCTGTAAGTGATACGACCAAATTAAAACCTCGAATTGAGGATGCTACCGATCTACCAAGTACCAAGCCTGTAGATGTGCAACAACACACACAACACACAAATGCAATAACACGACAGACAACCCACAAAACCAACACCGACCAACTGCAGGAGTCACTAGAAATTCTATCACCCAACACTACCAACACGAATTTTGGAGATGAACAGAAAGCAGATCCTACACTTTCACCATATTTTAAGTTAGTAGGACTTAAACCAAAATTAACCAAGAACGCATCGTGGACATTTAGGCTACAGAACAATGTATTAACTAGAATTTACACAACAAATCAGACCACGATACAGCAAGTAGTGTTACCACAAGCACATAGAGAGAAAGTACTAAAGATAGCCCATGACTCACCTTTCGGAGGTCATATGGGGTACGAAAAAACTAGTGCTAGAGTCCTGACCCAGTTTTATTGGCCAAAATTTTGCCAAGACATTAAAACCTTTTGTAGATCATGTGATATATGTCAGAAACTGGTGAAAAAGGGGAAAAACCCTACGGCAGAAGTCCAACCAACTACAACTGCCTCGAGGCCATTCCAAATCGTGGCAGTTGACCTAGTAGGTCCGCTGAATCACATTTCAAGTAAAGGGAACAGATATATTTTCACTCTTATTGATGTATGTACGAGATGGCCCGAAATGCTTCCATTAAAATCTGTCTCCTCTAAGGATGTGACGGACATATTATTAAGTATTTTCTCCCGTTTTGGCTTCCCGGAGAAAATAATTTCTGATAGAGGAACCCAGTTCATATCGAATGCCACCCAATCAGTAACTAAGTTACTAGGCATCAAGCAATGTTTCACCAGTCCCTATCGACCGGCCGCAAATGGTATCTGCGAGAAACTAAACGGGGACCTGAAACATATGCTATCTAAAGTGACAGCTGAAAATCCAGCCGATTGGGATATACTTCTCCCAACGGTGCTGTTCGCATATAGAGAAGTCCCGCAATCAACCACAGGGTTCTCTCCCTTCGAATTGATGTATGGAGCGAACCCAAGAGGACCTCTCACTATTTACAAAGATATCATATCACAACCTGTAAATATCCAACTACCCATTTCAACCTATGATTGGTCACTGACACCAGAGACAAAATCATACGTTCCTGTATACTGGCCAGAACATCACTACAGGAGAAAGGTTTTAGGTACAGGCAGTACGCCAACAGAGGTGCAAAAACCAATTGTATTAAATCCAGGTCAGGATATTCTACTACTGCTACCTGACAAGAGAGATTTGCTATCAACATCTTGGCAGGGACCTTTTAAAATATTAGAAGAATTTCGGAAGTTGATTACGAAATTTCTTTGAATGGAAAGTTGAAAATCTTCCATGTAAATATGTTGAAACCATACTATGCTAGACAGGACACTGACACGAGTGAGCAGACACAGCTAACTGATGACATAAACGAAACGACAATTACCCAACTGAATGACACCTCGACAAATGAAGCATCGTTAACGACACACTTTTACGACGACAAAAACGACGAAGACATATGGACATTACCGACAATCTGTGATATCGACAACGACGACCAATTTGACGACATATTGACAACGATTGATCTCGACGACGACGACAATGACATCGAGGACAATTTACAAACGGTAGCATCTGTGATAAATCAGACAGACGTAGACAATACTGAAATCCCAGTACCGATTATGCCTGACGACGGGAGTATAAATGACATACAAATCTCTGACACTCTGACACAACAACAGCGACAAGACATTTTGACCCTCCTTGACGAGTATAAATCTATCTTTTCTAACAAACCTGGACGCACTGACAAGATAACACATTCAATTGTGCTGACAGATCTAACACCGGTCAAATGTAGACCATATTTCTATTCCTCTCCATTACAGAGCAAATTTAGACAAAGAAATTTTAGATTTAGAGAAAATAGAATAATTCAAAAATCTATGTCTCAATATTCTTCACCGATTGTCCTGGTGAAAAAGAAGGACCAGACAATCCGTTTGTGCATCGACTATAGGGTATTAAATACAAGAACCACAACGGATGCAGAGCCAATGAACAGTTGTGAAGATCTCATTTTAAATATGGCTCAATCATCCTTATTTTCTAAGACTGATTTAGCGAAAGGATATTGGCAAGTGCCACTACACCCTGCTTCTAGACATATAACAGCATTCGCAACACCCCTCGGTTTGTACGAATGGCTATATCTTCCATTTGGTCTCAAGAACGCGCCAGCCACATTTGTTAGATTAACTAGGTTGCTATTGCACGGAATTAAAGATGTTCAAGCTTATATTGATGATATATGCATCCATTCGTCTAATATGACTTCTCACCTACTTACACTCAAACAAGTCTTCAACCAAATCTCTCTTTTCGGACTTACTATCAAACCTTCCAAGGTTGAAATAGGCTATAAACAAATAGACTTCCCTTGGCCATAGAATTTTCTGAAGGCAAATTGTTGACAGATGATAAAATTGTGTCGAAGATTCTCAATTTAGAAGTGCCTACCACAAAGAAACAAATTAGAAGTTTACTAGGTCATATTAACTATTATTCTAAATTTATACCAAATTGGGCAGAACTTACTTCAGTCTTTTCTGATATGTTAACTAAGATCATCCATCAAAAATTTGTAAAAGTACTCGCTTAGAGGATGCAATAAGCAGATTGAAACGTATTTTTTTCTAATCCACCAGTCTTACGATTACCAAACATAAATTTACCCTTTATTTTGACCACAGATTCGAGTGCTATCGCAATAGGAGGATGTTTAATGCAAGAAGTGGATGGAGTGAGACACCCAATTCTTTACGTAAGCCGGAAGCTAAAGAAGGCAGAGACCCGTTATAGTACGGTGGAATTGGAGGCATTAAGGCTATTATTTTGTGTATTAAGATTATCTAAGTTCCTCTTAGGTAGCCACTTTGTTGTACTCACTGACAATTCGCTTTTGTTGGTTCTTAAGCAAGGTGCCCCGAAAAACCACCGGGTACAAAGATGGTGTCTTCTTCTTCAAGATTTCGACTTTGAAATCTGCCATATCAGAGGCACTGACAACATTATTGCTGACCTATTATCACGGCAAACGAATGCACCAGTAGAATGACATTTAGCACATCGACCATTCGCCATACTAGAAACTGTGATACTTTTAGTCTGTGGCATATAACAGTGTAACTCTACACCTGCTAGAGAACTCCCCAGTGAATAGTAATAACACCTCAGTAAATAAGTTACTTATGACACCCACGAACATATAACTTTAAGAGTCATACTTTATGAACGATACGTGAAGAGCTATACTATCAATTGCCCAAGCTCTAGAACGATCCGAGCGAGAGACATTAACAGTGTAATGATTTCAACCTGTGAATTCGCTCTGGAAAATTGAAAGAACACTTTATACGCAACATTGAGAAAATTCCATACTTACTGTTGCTACGAGACTTTGCAAACAGCCGAAACAGAACTACGTCGACTACAACACTCAAGAGACAGCCATACTAACTTTAACATTCATGGCATAACACGCTAACAACAGGAGGACAACGCGCACATCATCGTTGGATTTAGTTACTTAGTTAATTAATTAATTTAATATTAAATATGTATTATATTTGCATTGAATTTTGTATATAAAATGTGTTAACCTGTAATTTGTACATATTCTACCATAACATTACAGGTAGTTCCATTAATAGGATAAATAACCTTCCTATGCAATTGTCTCTGTGTAAATTATAACCCATTTTTGACTCATCGTACAAATAGTACGTATTTTCTTAAAGGGAAAAGATCGCCTATTCCATTTTTTCTAAGGGCAATAACACTTACCTCAACTTTAATTATATATTTTAACCAAATACTATTTGGAATGAAAGATGAGTAAATGACAGAGTGCATGGATTAAATGAGAGAACGATATACTGAGCGGACAAATTGTACGCAAAACGTATTTATTTTAATTTGTCTGCGTCTTTCATGTAAATTGTATTACTTGTCTAAATTGTTGATACATGTTTATTAGTTAGGTTAATATTCTTAGTTTAGGAGTTAGGATACTACATCTAAGCACCACTGCTTGGAATGCCTGATCATGTATTGCACACATTGGAGTAATTCATGATTAAGGTTATCCCAACTCGTGACGCTTGGAAATAAGCCACACATTCAGCACACACTTTACACAAACTTTACAACTCAACACTATCAATTTAAAATACAGTCACTTTATTAGAAGCAGCAACTTATTAGTCAACACACTAACAGGTCAACAAGGACACATGTAGTCTGAGGGGATAAAATAACAACGTAACTACATATTAAGCATTATACAACATACGAGAGTAAAAATGTATTGAAATGCACACACAGATCAAGATTTGAAGGTGTACTTAATTAGCCAGGACTTCGGTCTTGTTAATCCTCTTTAATACAGAGGTTAATTGTCTTGGTATCAGCGGGGTACTATGAGAAGGACGGGTTGTAAACACAACTAGTAAACGTCACGTAACTTCGGTCAGATAAGCATTGTTAAGGACACAGGAAAGAGAGTGATCTCTTCACCAAATCAGAGAAGTGGTGTATGGGAGAATACATGAGTTTTGATGCCAGTATGTAGACTACCAGGTTACTGTCCACCAAACTACAAACACCGACTTTATATGATTCTGTGACAGAATTAGAACAGATCTAATTACCTTATAACAACCCATCAGATCGGGGGAGAGGGGGGAATCCTGTCACAGACTCACATTTATAGATATTAGTCTAAGGGCTACAACTCCCGCCCAAGGGAAAGAAGTTAGTCACTCGAAGGCCAGAGTAATCTAGAGCCTTCTCGAAGGACTGGTCATTGAGTCCACTGTCCCGTGGACACTGATGTGGCCCGCCTATTGCGGGGTCCACGAGGAACTCGGACAGAGTTACGACCCGTGTCGGATTGGGACACGTGTGGACCGTCAGAGGACAGACGGACCAGCAGAGAGGCAACAGGGCCTGCCTTAGAGGGACTCAATAAATTAATAGATTAAACCCATGTGTATTTGGGATAGATAGACTATATGCTAGATAGTTTGCTAGGATGTTTGTGATAACTATGTATGATGATGTTAAATCTCTGTGATATGTAACTCAGCGCGGGATTGTTAACCCACTGCGCCAAAGCACTGTATAGTGAACTACAATAAATGTTCGATATTGTATTGAACGGAGTTATTGTTGCCTGTGTGAACCCGAGCTCAGATACCTAGACATGAGCAAGACGATGACACTGCTGCTGCTGCTACTACTACTACTACTACTACTACTACTACTACTACTACTGCTACTGCTACTACTACTACTACTACTACTACTACTACTACTGCTACTACTACTACTACTACTATTGCTGCTGCTACTACTACTATTACTACTACTACTACTACTACTACTACTACTACTACTACTACTACTACTACTATTACTACTACTCCGAAGGTTGTAGGTTCGATTCCGGGCCGCGTCCTTCGGTTTACGAGCTAAATGTTTCGGAGACTTTTGTGGGTCGTCGCTAAAAGCTACGGAGTTCGTGCTTTGTGCGACGCTTTCCGTGCTGCGGAAAGAGACCGAGCGATATGGGATAAAACCCGGTGCAATGAAGTCGACCCTGTCGACTTTTAAACGACTTTTTTTTTACTACTACTACTACCACTACTACTACTACTGCTACTGCTACTATTTGTTGTTGTTGTTGTTGTTGTTGTTGTTGTTGTTGTTGTTGTTGTTTTTGTAATAGTAGTAGCGGTGGTATTAGTAGTAACAGTGGACATGGTTGTAGCAGTAGTAGTAGTAATAGTGGTAGTAGTAGTAGTAATGGTAGTAGTAATGGTAGTAGTGTAATAATGATGGTAGTAGTGGTGGTAACAGTATTAGTAGTAGTTATACCATTAACAGAAGTAGCAATAGTCATAATAATCAACTTAAAAAACTTAAGCGTTATGGCAAGGGGAGATTAGAAGAAACTTAAGACTTCATCTAAACTTATCCTGTCTTGAAGAACGACCTCCGCCTTCTGTTCATACTTTACCCAGCACTTTCAATACTTCACTTCCATGAGCGTGGACAATGTTTACACGTACAGCAGGCTAAGTATATGTACGCATTCCTCTTAAGCGTGACCTGCTGGAGATAGAAAAGTGGCTTCATACTTAACGTCCTGCCAGGTCTAGTGTGTTACAATGTTATGGTTCAGTTTCCTTTCACTTAACCCAACATCAGGATATATGCTTCTCGGGCTAGATATTCTAGATATTGTGACTTTGTTTCTTTGAATTCAATGCGTGGTGTTGAGACATCAACACGTTGTTATGTGGTGTTGATTCGTTTAGTGACAGGTTTGTTTAGTACGGATACAGTTCGCACGTGTTTGCTTTGTTTTTTGGATTATTCTGAAGAATGGAAATTATATTTGCTGCCACTGTTGCCGTCTCTGCAGCTTCATCCTCTTCCACTTCTTACTTCTCCGTCTATGCTACTAATACAATAACAACAACAACAACTACTACTACTACTACTACTACTACTACTACTACTACTACTACTACTACTACTACTACTACTACTACTACTACTACTACTACTACTACAACTACTACTGCTGCTGCTACTGCTACTACTACTACTACTACTACTACTACTACTGCTACTACTACTACTACTACTACTACTACTACTACTACTACTACTACTACTACTACTACTACTACTACTACTACTACTACTAATAATAATAATAATAATAATACAATTACCCTACCATCGTCATTTCCATCTCTTTTTCATTCTCATTGTTCTTCGTTTTCTTCTGCTTCTTTCTTATTCTTCGTCTTAATCAACACACACCCCACCCCCACCCCCACGCCAATCCCCTTTTTCCCGTCTTCTTGTTCTTGCTTATTCACGTTATATTATCAGTTAGCATTTGAGTAATACTATAACTGCTTTAATAATGTAGCTCCTGGATTATCTGAATTAACTATACCATATTTTTTTTTATAAATTTTAGCTGTGTGTTATTCATGTTAAAATATTTGTTTGCAGTTTACATTATACATAATGTGTTAGTTCTCCATTGTCACGTTCTATAAGAAGTTATAACGGTGTTTCTTTTATTAATTATCGTCGAATGTCTTATTAAAACTATTTAAAACATAGTGCTGTGTCTCAGATTTGAGAGGCTGTGAGCTGTTTTTGAGTGCACCACAAAAACACAACACATATAGTTTTGATGACACACTAAAGTAGACCTTTAAGTAAAATAGATATTAATGGATGAATGTGGTAATGATGATGATGATGATGATGATGATGATGATGATGATGATGATCCCAACACTTGCGAGAATCTTGTATTTTAAAAACTTTGGGATGGGACAGATGCGCATTCTTTTTGAACCTCAAGTGCTTTTTTGTAACTTGGACACCTGAAGCTTTACCTGTGTTATAGTATAGTTGCTCCGCCCTTGTAGTGTGTATCGTCTTACTGTAAACATGATTCGCCGCCAGTGTTAAACATCCTGTAAATCACGTACGTTATCATCGAGATGTAACTTAATCAGATTATTACACCACATAGCTAGCGAAGATACATTTTTGCTACAGTAGTTTCTTGATATTCTTCTTTGCGTATCACGGCACAAATGTGATCTGAATGTAGAGTCCTTTCTTTTTTTTTTTCCTTCATATTTCATACCAGTTGTGTTTGTAATACGACAGACTGATTTTCATTCACTTGACAGTTTTCTTTTATGCAGCAAAGCCGTCACATAGTGTGGGAAAGTTAATTTAAGACTGGGAGCCGCGAAAGCGTAGTGGCTAAACTCAACCCTACTGACCTGGTGTCGTGGGTCCGATCCGCGGCTGGGCGAATTTGAATTTTTTTTTTTTTTAAAGTTAATCTAGGCTCCCAGAACGACCCAACCTAACATGACCACCAAAAATTATTGGGCAGTGAATGCGGTTGGCGGGAAATTGACCACATGACCACCCGATTGCCAATTTGTCTATAAAACTACGGGTCTGGTACTATCCGCCCGTTGCGCCTTAAGGCGTATAAACAGGTCATTTCGCTTACTTTTTTTGTTTTAAAATTTATATTTAGGATTATTTATTGTGCCAATTGTTTAAAGTTTTGAAAATGTGTGATTCCCACGTCAGATATTCTTCCAGTAATGTGAGTGATTTGGCATGTCCAGAATGTCACATCAAGTGCTGTTGTAGTGGAGAAATGGCTATCTGCGAACATGGATTTGTGGATTTAGCTGCCACAATTGATCGTGATTTCTTTAGTACTGCAGTTCACTTTGGATATTGAAACATAGACACGACGCCCGGGAACACACATACACAGTAGACCATGAACGACGCAACAAGTACCACGCGGATTGTCGTCAACGGAGACACACAAATGGTGAGTATTACATTGGTATACACGTTTTCGAAGTGTAGATTATTTCTTATTTGTTGTTTCTGAACTGACCTGATCTCGCTTGTGACCAGAATCATAGCTGCAGTTTGACTTATTCATCGGTGGTCAGTCTTATATTCAAATAAATGAAAGCTAACCGTTAATGTTCACTGCTTACATTTTCAAGAGCAGTTTTGTATCGTCTGTTCCGTCGTTTCATCTGACGATCATCAGTATCATTATGTGTCATGCCGATAAGAGTGGGCGGTCATGACTGGCCATCTCACACTATCACCAGCCATCTCACACTATCACCAGCCATCTCACACTATCACCAGTCATCTCACACTATCACCAGCCATCTCACACTATCACCAGTCACCTCACACTATCACCAGCCATCTCACACTATCACCAGTCATCTCACACTATCACCAGTCATCTCACACTATCACCAGTCATCTCACACTATCACCAGCCATCTCACACTATCACCAGTCACCTCACACTATCACCAGCCATCTCACACTATCACCAGCCATCTCACACTATCACCGGCCATCTCACACTATCACCAGTCATCTCACACTATCACCAGCCATCTCACACTATCACCGGCCATCTCACACTATCACCAGCCATCTCACACTATCACCAGCTATCTCACACTATCACCAGCCATCTCACACTATCACCAGTCACCTCACACTATCACCATCTCACACTATCACCAGCCAGAGTCTTCCATCAGCTCTGTCTTCTTGCCTCGATTATCCTATGTGGCCACGTCATCCAAATATGTATTTCTCTGCCTTCACGTGACCTTTTTTCATGAATAGTGCCAATTGTCACTAAGTTTTTCAGATTATTTCTCCTCATAATATTCACAAAATGCGTGGCAGCCTTCGCATACTTTATTACATCAATGAATGGTTTTCATTTGTTTCTACTGGACATTTTTCTAGCCGCCCGAGGGTAGTATTTTCATTGTCCTCAGAAACCAGAGTTCCACAGTCATTAGCTGTTTCTCATCTTGTCTACTTATTGTCCATATTTCATATCCATATAGGTCCCATATATCACTTAACACTTTTTTCTCATTGAATTTTGGCAGCTGTTTATTGGTCAATATGTTTTCCATCCTGCAAAAGGCTACCATTGCCATAACGTTTTTGTGTTCTAATTCCAACAAGACATCTTCTATCAGTTGTTATGATTGTTCAGAGATAGTCGTACACATTCACTGATTTGAGAATGTTATCAGTTACGTAGACATTACATTGTAGTATTTCTTTCTTCTTCGTGACGATCAAAATCTCTGTTTTATTACAAATTAGTTTTAATTATAGTTATATGTGTACAACAACCGTATCTTCTTCTTCTTCTTCTTCTTCTTCTTCTTCTTCTTCTTCTTCTTCTTCTTCTTCTTCTTCTTCTTCTTCTTCTTTCTTCTTCTTCTTCTTCTTCTTCTTTCTCCTTCCTCTTCTTCTTCTTCTTCTTCTTCCCTCTTCTTCTTCTTCTTCTTCTTCTTTCTTCTTCTTCTTCTTCTTCTTCTTCTTCTTCTTCTTCTTCTTCTCTTCTTCTTCTTCTTCTTCTTCTTCTTCTTCTTCTTCTTGTCTCCTCCTCCTCCTCCTCGTCCTTCTTCTTCTTCTTTCTTCTTCTTCTTCTTCTTCTTATTCTTCTTCTTCTTCTTCTTCTTCTTCTTCTTCTTCTTTATAGAGGTATAGAGATATTTAGAGGTATTTCATGCGCTTTTTCTAACGATTTTTGTAAGCTGGTATTCATTTCTTAAAGGTGGAAAATGATACCATCACTCCATGTTTTACGTGGTCTTCCACTTGCTCTGTATCCATTATGTTTCTACTGTGGCAGATGGTACCAGAACATTCTTGTGAGGTGACCAAACCATTTAATCTGTTGTCTGTAATGAAGTGCATAACTTGTTTCAGACCTAGTCGTCTTCTAATTTCCTCATTCACAATTCCCTATCTACTAGATGTTGCACATCATGTTCGTTGTTTGCAATCAGTACTGCAATCATCGACATATTTTATATTATTGATGGTATGCCTTCGATGGCGATTTTTCTGGGATCAGAAGAACATTGAATGCTAATTTGCAGACGTCTCAGGTTCCTTATGTCGCTGACATTAAGTGCATCCACGACAATCCTCTTCAGCGTTAGCACGTTGTCTGGCTCATTATCTGTGGCTTCTTTGTAATCAGGGTAGTCATCGCTGTCAAGCTGATCAGACTTTATACTGGATATGAGTTACCCAGTCATATCTCTCCTTAGATTCTTGTCTTCTGGAATTCGCTTAAGTCCCCCACTCATTTGTCCACCATCCCCATGCACACATAAAGAAGATTATCCGGGGCTCTTCTTTTCCTCATTACACTAGGTTGTAGTCTTTCAGCATTTCTTTAATGAGCTTCCAAGCCGTAGGTTATGAAGAAGCAACTATTCTTCTCCTCCATATGTCTTTGGATGGTTGTCCATATAATCTAACTCTTAATAATAATAAAGTAAAGCAGGTGCCTTAGTGTGGTTGATAACAATCTACGCTGATAATGTCATGAGCTCGATTGAGCGATTATTTGTTTATGATTATTTTCAGTCTATTGTTTGTTATCATTCAATGATAGCATCACATCTAAAATACCACTAAACATATCATTTATGTTGGTGATCCATGTTTAAATATCGCAAAATGCCCCTGGGCAGACATAGTAAAACTACCCAAGTTGTACGGCAAAAATAGTCTGCTCATTTCATATGCAATAGTCTTGAGTATCTGCAGTATTGAATGAGACTATACACTTCCCGGAATATGTTTAGCTATATGTGGACCAAGCAACACGCTATGTGTAGTTAGCTATTGTCAGATTGAACACGCCATGTGTGGACATCTATTGTCCGTGTGTCCCAAGCAAGAACTATGTGTGGTTAGCTATTGTCCGTGTGTCCCAAGCAAGAACTATATGTGGCCAGCTATTGTCCGTGTGTCCCAAGCAAGAAATATGTGTGGTTAGCTATTGTCCGTGTGTCCTAAGCAATGAACTATGTGTGGTGGTCAGCTATTGTCCGTGTGTCCCAAGCAAGAACTAAATGTGGCCAGCTATTGTCCGTGTGTCCCAAGCATTGAACTATGCGTGGTCAGCTATTGTCCGCGTGTAACAAGCAATAAACTATATATGGTCAGCTATTGTCCTGTGTCCCAAGCACTGAACTATGTGTGGTGGTCAGCTATTGTCCGTGTGCCCAAGCAATGAACTATGCGTGGTCAGCTATTGTCCGCGTGTAACAAGCAATGAAATATATATGGTCAGCTATTGTCCTGTGTCCCAAGCAATGAACTATGTGTGCTCAGCTATTGTCCGTGTATTTCAAGCAACGCACCAAGTGCGGTCAGCAGATGTCCGAGTGTCTCAAAAATCGCACCATACGTGGTCAGCTATTGCTCGTGATTCCCAAGCAAAGAACTATGTGTGGTCATAGTATGTCTTTCTGTCCCAATCAACACCTGATGGGTTATTACATCTGTTTCGAGTGATCTGAGCATACTATAAAGAAATCTGTCTAATAATGTTAACATACAACACAGCATATGCGTTATAGAGTTGGATATGCGTTGCCTCTATTACAGAAAAGCACTCATGTTTTTTTTTCTGTTCTATATGGTTATTGTTCCCCTTGGTATTCGTGCAAATGTTTCCGTAAAGGAATTTGTGACAAAGATCCAGACGATCACACTTGCATCTCTCTGTGAAATGACTCAACTATCTCGAATCAATGTACAAGAGGACATGGGAAGGGGTATAGGAAATGACAAAAGGTGAGAAGGCTTGGATTTAATGTTTAAGGGTCCAAGCTCCACGGTGGAAGAAACAATAAAGGGGAGGGGGGGGGGGTGGATAAATATAGACCAAGGAGAAGACGATTATGATTTTTCTTTGTGTTTAACTACATGGGCAGTCTTGGGAGACTTCGCCTACTTGAGCAACCTTTTTTCTGGTTTTTCTCCGTGAATATAGTCTTTGAAACTACCTAGAATGATGAAAAGCTTAGTGGGTAGATCTTTTGTCATCTAACACTGTAGTCATGAGGTCAATCCCGTAACAGTCAGAATTTGTTATTGTTTGAATAAGAACTTCTCTAGAATTGAGGCAATCCCATAAGATTGATGCAGGGTATGTCACAATGTTTCTTTTTATTTTGACACGAAAAGACGCATTGAAAGAAGCTGTGGGCGGGTGGACCCGAAGATCTATCATTTCACACCCAGAGTTTGTATCCTGGAGTTTCTATTGCCTTTAAAACCACATGTCCTGAAAGAAGTGACTACAGCCAGGTTCGCGCTTACCTTTCACATTTCATTCCACATCTAGGAAAGTATGCAGGTGTCCGTGACTTATCTATTTAATACACATGTACTTGATTTGCGACAAAAGGCGTTACAGTAATGAGTCATTTGGACATATGGAGTCTGTAATTTACGTACAGTAAAACCTCCAAGCCTTCCCAGAATTATTCATCTCAGTAATTCTATTCACCGTCTGCCCACTATTTCGTTTGCCTTGTGGGTTTCATCCGGCTCCGTTGCAAAGGGTTTACGGACGCAGATCGTAATACCGCAAAACCCCGTTGGAAACACAGCTGTGTTGGATTTTTTTATGAAATGGGATGGGTGCCAGTCGTTCAGAAAGCAATGGCAAACTACTGAACGTAAACTTGCCCAAGAATCAAGAACAGCCAAACAATGCTGGGGTTGACTGCTACGTCCTGTAAAGGACATGCAACTATTAAAAAAAAGTGAATAATTCTTTACCCAGCGTGTGTATTATTGCTATGTAAACAGTGAATAATTCTTTGCCCAGCGTGTGTATTATTGTTTTGTAAACAGTGACTAATTCTTTGCCTAGCGTATGTATTATTGTTATATAAACAGTGACTAATTCTTTTCTCAGCGTGTGTATTATTGTCCTTCTTCTGCCGTTTATCCCCCACTGAGACAAAGGATCTCAAATAAACCACGCCACGCCGTCTAATCTGTTGCTATCTGCTGCAGATCCCTCCATGCCTTCCCAGAATGATTAATCTCTGTAATTATATTCGCCGTTTGTCCACTATTTCGTTTGCCTTGTGGGTTCCAGACAAAATAGTGTCTAATTATACTCACCTCAAATAATCTCAATGTGTATGCTAGCCAGTGCAGACGTGCTTCCCTCACCTATTGGTTCACTGGAATGTGTTTAGTTCTCTCCATGAGCTCTGCAATTATCATTCTGTCATACCATTTTATTGCCACCATTCTACGCAGATACAAACTTGTGAATGTTTAAAAGTTATTAGTAATTCTTTTATTTGTTCTCCGCGTTTCTGGTCCATACAGTAGTACCGATTTAACATTAAATTTGGTTTAAAATTCGAAATTTAGTGCTACTTTTAACTACCCTTTACTCCATCAAATTTTCTAGTCCTATGAAATCTCCTCTTGCCTTTATTAGTTTTATTTTATTATCTCTGTCTTTTCCCCATTTGATATCTACATTGTATGTGATTCCGTTATATAATTAAGGTCGTTTTAAACCCTTTATTTTGATATGGCACTTACTGATAGCTGATTTGTAATGCGGCACTTACCGATAAAGGACATTTAATGTCGGTAACAAGCAGGTTTCTTTCGTCTATCTAGGATAGACTTATACAAAACAAGCTTAATCTATTCTGCAGCTCAGCTGTGGAACAGTCAAGTTATCAAAGACATCACCAATCCCTATACATATGATCGCATATTATTCGAACAATATCTCAGTACGGACCCCCCCCCCCCCCCCCCCCCCCCCACTCCCCACTCCCTTTAATAATATAAATAATAATAATAATAATAATAATAATAATAATAATAATAATAATAAAACCCTAGTATAACAGCCAATCCCCTTTTGGTAGACTAGTATATTCCGTATAGCTAATAACAAGTGCCACACAATTCATTAATATTACTGAGTCGTGTAGTATTGATTTTTGTATTTTCTCCATGCCTTTATAATGCAAAACTTTTATATTGTTGCTGTTCTCAGTTAGCCTTGAATGATGTGTGAATGAGATAATGTATGAAAGACAGTCTGCGCACCAATAAGCCAGACATGGGACAACGGATACTCACGCAAACCTCAGGTCCTGTATGACATCACACTGATGTTGGACAACGGGATGCCTTCATCCGACATACAGGGCTTTGCGTTGGAGCTCAAGCCAACGATCACAAGCAAGCAAGCATGTATGAAAGAGACTGATAGAAGGGCAGAATGTTAGATGGGTCTGCGTGCCCAATTCTTAACCCTTTGAAATTAAAATTTGTTCGTTCGTTTGTTCGTTCGCTTTATCTTGGACAGGTAATAACTGATGATGGCAAAAGTGAAACAGAAATCAAAACAGCTGGAGAGGTGCATGGCATTAAAAATGAAAATTGTCAAGTAGTATGGATGTTCGTGACAACTATATGGCGCGGGAGGCTGGACAATGCACTAGCAATTAGAAAGCCCTGGAGATGTGGATATACAGTATCGCACTTTCCTGGAATTTTGAAATGAATATCCAAAAATAAAATATGATCATTATAAACACTCCATGGCATTTTATTCGTACTATTAGCTTTGTTAAGACAGTCAGATAATGTGGCACGTAGGTTTTCACGTCTGCCACTACATCCACGAATGTGACATACATAAATCCATGTCAGCACGATGGCTTAACCTCTAACCTGCCAGGTAGCAACATTCGCCCAGACAATAAAATATAGATC
This sequence comes from Cepaea nemoralis, assembly GCA_014155875.1. Classification (NCBI taxonomy): domain Eukaryota; kingdom Metazoa; phylum Mollusca; class Gastropoda; order Stylommatophora; family Helicidae; genus Cepaea; species Cepaea nemoralis. Next base: position 894,506 of record JACEFZ010028433.1, on the reverse strand, counting down.
ACACGTTACTTTCGTCTAACAAGACTACATACGTACAAACACACACCCTCCCCCGACTCACTCCTATACCCACAACTTCGTCCCTGTACACCGCCAACATCTTGAGATGTTTCATGGCGGACATAAAACAGTCGTCCTTGTGTCCCGTACTGTCAACCGGAAGTTGCCTAAATTTTTTTGCACACCACAAGTTTTGTAACTAACCTTCACTTAGAAGGATACGACGGCGTGGATACGAGCTTTTACATAGCAACAATGAGGATTTACATAAAACTCATTGTAAAACTCTACATACATGCTGCCTCTGACCTCTGTGCGCAAACATTACCAGTTGATTAATTTCAGGAATGACCTTAGGCAGTGCAAAATATTTCTATTTACCTGTGTAGTGGGAATGGATTTCCAATTGTCGGCATTTTTTAAATAACCTCTGATGTAAGTGCTTTGTTCTCGTGTGGTCATCGTGTTGATATTTATTTTCAAAAGATCTTTTCGGAATGTCTCAAAATATTACTAATTAGTCTGTTATGTAGAAAATATGCGCAATGTAATCGAGCTGTAACATCTTTACTACAATTATAAACAGGACGCTGTTTTTTATTTTTTTAGAGTAATATGCGTGTGTTGTTGATGTGTCTAGTTTAGGGGTTAGTGACCGTAGTTACAAAATTCCCCATCATACCGGGTCGAGGGTTCAAATTCAGCCGCAGACGATATGAGATCGTATTACTTTGCCTTGATATCCATGCTGTGAGAGTCTCTGTGCGAAGTGGTCAAGCTGTTTGACTCGTGCTCCGAAGGTTGTGGGTTCGATTCCGGGTCGCGTCCTTCGGTTTACGAGTTAAATGTTTCGGAGACTCCTGTGGGTCGTCGCTAAAAGCTACGGAGTTTGTGCTTTATGCGACGCTTTCCGCGCTGCGGAAAGAGACCGAGCCGCGGAAAGAGACCGAGCCAAATGGGATAAAACCCGGTGCAATGAAGTCGACCCTGTCGACTTTTAAGCGACTTTTAAGCTGTGAGAATCGGCCATTAAGAAACCAATGGCAAATTACCAAACGCACACATTGTCTTCTTAATTAAAATCATCTAATAAATGCTGAGGATGAGTCCAATATCCTGTAAAAGGACATTTAACAAATGTGTGTATTATGTCCATGTTGTGTGAAACATCACTTTCTAGCTCTCATATATGTTTGAGTGTATAACAGTGTTATTTTGTATAAGACACCACTTTTCTAGTTGGTATATCTTGCCCATGGTGTGGAAGACATCACGTTTATAGTTCGCATATTTATATGTGTATATTTTATTAATTGTGTGTAAGATACACATTTCCTAGCTCTTCCTAACTTGTGGATGTCACCTCTTTCTAGTTGATATATTTTATGTGTTCTTTATGTACGTTTTGTGGAGAACAACACTTCTCTAGGTGGAGTATCTTTATTTTAATAATATATCCATGCTGTGAAAGAATCACCTTTCAAATTTTTATATCTTCATATTAGTATTATGTCCATGTTTTTGTATGTCTTATACGTCAATACTGTAACAAAGAAGATGTAATTCGCAATCTAATCTCGATGCATTGTCTGTACATAATAAAACGTTATGAATTAGTCATTCTTCGTAATCCGCGATCTTGTGTAAAATATATCAAATTATATATCTCATCTCATATTTTTCATCGTGTACCATGCGGTGTCGAGGTGAAGCATTAGCAGCCGGACTGTGCCCGGTTATGGGCTTCATAGATGGAGATTCTCATGGACTTTGTCCTCTGTGTCCATCGTTCGGAGTAGAATATATCTTTCTGCTGCATAAATACCATTAAATGCCGTTCTGACAGATATTGCAACATGTCTTTCAGATACACAAATACCTCTAAATGCCGTAATGATAGTGCAATATGTCTTTAAGATACACAAATACCTCTAAATGCCGTAATGATAGTGCAATATGTCTTTCAGATACATAAATACCTCTTGTAACGTGTGTGATTATATCCAAATTACGGCGGATGTGGTGGTCAAGAATCTTAAAGTAACAATGCAAGGTTACAGGTGTGAGGCGAGATTAAGACGGATGTGGGGGAATAGAGGTTAATTAAGAAGTCCCAGGCGAATGTGGGAGCCCCAAGACAATGGTATTGTAGAACATGCACCAGTCTCGATTGGATCGCCGGTGGGAAGGAAAAACGTGATGGTAAATGCATAGAGAAAAAAAAAATCCCAAAATAGAATGTTCGTGGGAACTGGTAATTGGGATTAAGGGGTTAAATAGTTTCTTGGGTGGTCCCGAGGAGGCTGAATAAAGACAGAGTGTCACACGTCTTCTTGATGATAATATCACGAAGTTCTTACGATGATATGCTCATGATATTATTGTGTGATGGTCGTTGTCTAGGTAACGATACTCATGGTGTGTCAATGGAGATATCTGTCTTGCAATGTAACTCACCCCCGCAGTGCATATTCACCAGGCATTAAACAAGATTCCGTTGGCGCACATAATCCTTTATTACAGAAATAAGAGGGACAAACGGAACATGTTTATACATCCAGAAACATAATGTAATCCATAGAATATAAATATCCTCCTCACAATTTAACCAGCACACATCAATGCCTTCTCACGGCTGGCTTCTAATCTCAATCCACAAGACAGGTAATCCAGCTACAATCCTCGGCTGGATCTCACACAATACAACCCACACATTGGGTTGGAGCCACTGCTCAACTATAGAACCCACTCTGGGGTTTGGCCTACACTCAATACAGAACCCACTCTGGGTTCAGGCCTGTCTTCACAACTCGCAGAACAACCCAACCCAGAGCTCTCTCTGAAAACGACCTGCCCCGCAGTCAGTCTCCTCTCTCACTGCCCTTCCAGTCTCTTGACTTCACACAACACAACTCTCTTTCGACCCATCCCCCCTGGGGCCTTCCCCTCATATCCGCCCCACTATTTCTCAGTACTGGCTGTTTTCTCATAGCCAGGTCAGTCGCTTTACTGTCTCCCACTTTCATCTCCCTTCTTTCTCATGCCCGGTCACTCAACTCAATGTCAGTGACCCAGGCTTATGTCATTACCCCCCTCTTAAAAGAAAACTTCGTTTTCAAATATTGGGAGACTCAAACTTACTAAACATGTGACCCAGACATATAGCCTGGGTAGCCCTAAGTATGGCTGCATCTTACTCCAGCTACCACACTACATAATACATCAAATGCTCACAGTACACTCCTATATTCATCACACATAAATACAACCATCTATCTTGTGTATCAATGCATGAACTAATACATCACATCATAATAATAATACATCATAGAAAAGCATTATACTTATGTACCCACAGGTCTCTTACTCCTTCACGACCCCACCATACTATTTGTGTACCGACCCTATATCAGGTGGTTCTGTTCTTGCATTAACCCACCTCTGATTCCTGTCGATGCTGTGTCTACCTTTCATGTACCCATGACTCATGGTACCTCTACAATTACAACATCTGTTTGCTATCCCTCGCCCTGGGTCAGTAATGTCGCGAAAACTCTTTTGACCTGACTCAACTTTCCTATCTGCATATTGCACCGTTACACTTGAGTCTCTGTTTAGTCTGAGCTCTTTATTCAATCTTGGCCCATATACCTGTCACCTTGCTTTCTGCTGCATACGCCTTTTGCCTATGTGCCCTGCACATGCACTATCCTGAGTTGTTCTAGTATATCGGTCTCTCTGTGCTACAGGTACTGCTCCTTGCCCACGTGCAGTTCTGCTATCTGAAAACCTGCGAGTGAGAACATTGTTCTTCCTCTCGAAGCACCCTCTACCTTTCTTTGACTGCCTATGTTCTACTCTCCTACACCCTTGGGAACATTTGTTCAGAGTAGTATCTTGTCTTTGGGAGTCACTAGCACTATATTTGGGATCCATTCTCATCTGCTCAGCTGTACTATCCTTGTCCTGAGTTCCTGTGTCTACTTCAAGTGCCTCTTCTACCTCAGCTATACTCTCTAATTTAGGTTCTCTTGTGGTAACTACCTCGTTACTGCTTACACTATATTTTCGGTCCCAATAAACTACTTCCTCTTCTGTACAATCTTTAACTCCTATAACATTTCCTATGATCAAATCAGCCACTGGTGAGTCCAGAACACACGCTGTCACTCTTCCAGTGATATATGGTGTTTTTACTGTTATTATGGCTACTGGGTAGAACTCTACTGTGCCGTTGAATGTTATGCATCTAATCTTTTTCCCTGTATAATCCGAGGGATCTATTAAACTTCTCCTCACTCCGATAGACGTACATCCGGAATCCCTAATTGTTAACGCTGGTCCTATCATTAACAAACCCATGATGCATCTTCAGACTTCCTCCGTCATGGACTGCTGATCCTGCTTTAACTGTGTGACCACATATTAAGACTGGCTGACTGTCTTTTTCAAAAAGAGGTTTGCACCCACTACAATCTTCATTGTTCAGCGTCTCAATTACTTGCGCTGCATTGAGTGCTCTGTTTCTCTCATCCTACATTGATGGCTGATATGACCATTCTTTCCACATTTGAAACAAGTAATCTCCCTTTTAGTGTTGTTCGTTGGTCCATCTGATGGTTGTGCATCACACTGTGCTGCCTTGTGTCTCCAGCTCCCACAATTCCAACATCCGGCATAATTTGGACGTCTCTGGAAGTTCCCTCTTCTATATGGGTACCGTCCTACTCTACCAACATTGTTTCCTCGGAAACCATTATCTTGAAGTTCTTGCTGCTCACCTTTCTGTGCTGAATCCACACTTTTCGCCCTTGGTCTGATAACTGGATTCTGGTTCTGTTTAGTGTACGCTGCACAGACTATTTCCTCACTCATTAGTTTCCCAATAGATACGTTAGGATGTGCAGTCATGTAGTTTTGCCCTAACTGAGACATTGTGTCTATGTCCTTTGGCTTCCGTTCCTCAAAGAACGCCACTAAATTAGAATTGCATGCAGATACCACCTTGTCTCTTAACATTAGATCTACTAATTTATTAAAATCTTTCCCTATTTCTGCAAGCTCCATCCACTTATTAAATGTATTCTTTACTATGTTAACAAAATCTGTGAAATCTTGATTTGTCTCTGGCCCTAACTGTCTAAACTTTGTTCTATATCCATGCTCAGTTAGTTGGAACTTTGTCAGCAAACGTTGACGTAAGATAGTGTAGTTGTTCCTTTCTTCTACAGGTAAATTAAACATTGTTTCTAGGGCCTTACCCGTTAAATACTCGCCCAGTCTAATTGCGTACTCGCTTTCTGGGATGCCTAATACCTTCACTGATGCTTCGAATCTCGAAAGATAAGCCTCAAGGCAATCCCGGTCCGTAAAATATGGCAGTTTTAATCTCTGTGACGACTGCGACGGTTTTCTACTTTCCTCACTTTGACCCTTCGATGCAAATTCTAACTTTTTAATAGCAATTTCCGCTTCCATCTTAATCTTCTCTTTCTCAATTTCCATTCTCATGTGTGTCTCTCTCTCAGCTAACTTTTCTTCCTGTAGACGGTTGGCCTCGAGTTCTGCCTGTCTCTGTTCTCTTTCGGCTTGTCTCTGGTCTCTTTCCATCTGTTGTTGTTCTTTTGCTTCTGCATACTCCTGTAACTCTTTACCTTTCAGGCCTATTCTTTCACCTGCTTCAATATATTCCATTAAAGTAGGCATCTTGTACTTGTGGGCACGTTGCTGTCTGTCAGGCAATTATAAATGTACAGACTCTGCTACTAGTCTTTGTGTGCCCTCCCTAAGTACACCACTACTCCTTGTGTACGTAAATTCGTAGTGCTAAAATATTGCTCTGTACTCACCCAGTCACTCTATAAGCACTAGGTAGTGAGGGGGGAAGTATCACCTATACTCCCTTATATCTATATATCTATGACCAAAAGTTCATAAAGTCCCTGGAAATATTGTTAAACATACATATAAATACATATACAAACAAATGGATGATAACACTAAGTGATGACTATCCAACGCTAGACTTCACAAGCTGAGTACACGGAGACGATGATGACACAGAAATAAACCACAGTAAAAACCACAAGCTTGTGTAGAGACATTCACAGTGCGCGTAAAATATAAATATAAATTGACCAAGACCACTAGACAGCAGAAATGACGAAAGATCACAATAAAAACATATCCGAACACAACAAATATCATATGTAAATATAACGAAAAGAAAGAGAGAAAGAAAAGAATATATACTGAAAATATACACAGATTTGACGTCAGACAACTCGGCTCTAGATATTGGTTAAGACTATTTCAATGCCCCTGCACGATACGTCAACTCATTAACGTTTTTCTTACAAAAATATCGTAAGCACCAGAAAGACTAATAAATTATTGTGCTGTATCCCGACTCTCGAGAAACACCCCAACAATTCCCTACTCTTGACAAACACAGGACCACATACAAATAATTGCGTGACACCCGACAACAATAAATATGACGATGGGAGCAAAACAATAAAAAATAATAATGTGTAACTGGTTGGCCGACAAATATGGGCCTATTAATCCGTCGCCAAAAGTTCTTTTTATTCAGTCACCAAAGTTTTTGTTCGTTTTAATCGTTATTCGCAATCCGCTGGAAATGTCTACGACGCTAGATTTCAAACCGACTTCTTGTTTTGTTGAGTGGTTATTGAATTCACGTGGTGATCAAAAGTTCCAACTGTCGACAAAAGTTGAAGATGATAGTGATATCCAAACTGTTCTCTCGATATGTTGTTACTTTCGTTGCGGAGATGGCGCTTCGCTGTATCATTAAAGGAGAATGGCAGCCAATGTTCAGCGCTTTAAATTTTTGGGTATATAAATCCTTATTGGCAAAGCAATACAACCATGGTTGCGATGATGAGACGTTAAAACTGTTTGCTCATAACAGAATAATGATGACAATAATAGGACAGTTCAACAAAGGCGAAACATAAAATCTGGCTTTCTTTCAAAACAACTTGTTTTGTTCATTCACAATGAGTCCTCTTGACCACACTAGGCCGTGGAAATTTTTCTGAGTGACTGCTTACTGTTAAACAGCCTTTCCTTCCAAGGTCAACCTAATTTCTCTTTATCACTCTCAGTGAAAAATTCCTCCGTAAACCAAACTTGACAGCCCCACCCGGCTGCTATATTAACTTCGTGGAAAATCACACTTTCCACTGCTGCCCTAGCACGGCTGTGGTAGGGGTTAACGTAACTTTCCCCTCGTACCTGGACGCTGGTGTCTCCACCCGTCCTATTTACTGCGTCGAAAAATCTTGACCAGTCAACTTGCAACAACACAGTGCGCTTGCCTCCAGCACACACACACGCTGCCCTCGCCACTCGGGATTCAACACTCGTCTTTAATTTCAGCACTGCTGCCTGGTATCAAATTTACCTGTCACCGTAATGGACTCTCCCGGTTAGTCTGTATGGCGTGTCTTTATCACCCCCTCTCGCTTCAGCGATATGGTTGGTTCCAATTCACCTGTAGTGGACTTGACGTGAACTGCTGTAGCCAGTTCCCGCACGGAGAAAAACTCAGTGTTTATACGGTGGACACACTCCGCTGTCCACCCTCTCTCCGCGAAGAGCCCACAAACATCTCAGAATGACAACACTGTCTATAATGTTCTTAATTGGACGTAGCCCTCAGATGTCACACGTTTTCTTGATGATAATATCACGAAGTTCTTACGATGATATGCTCATGATATTATTGTGTGATGGTCGTTGTCTAGGTAACGATACTCATGGTGTGTCAATGGAGATATCTGTCTTGCAATGTAACTCACCCCCGCAGTGCATATTCACCAGGCATTAAACAAGATTCCGTTGGCGCACATAATCCTTTATTACAGAAATAAGAGGGACAAACGGAACATGTTTATACATCCAGAAACATAATGTAATCCATAGAATATAAATATCCTCCTCACAATTTAACCAGCACACATCAATGCCTTCTCACGGCTGGCTTCTAATCTCAATCCACAAGACAGGTAATCCAGCTACAATCCTCGGCTGGATCTCACACAATACAACCCACACATTGGGTTGGAGCCACTGCTCAACTATAGAACCCACTCTGGGGTTTGGCCTACACTCAATACAGAACCCACTCTGGGTTCAGGCCTGTCTTCACAACTCGCAGAACAACCCAACCCAGAGCTCTCTCTGAAAACGACCTGCCCCGCAGTCAGTCTCCTCTCTCACTGCCCTTCCAGTCTCTTGACTTCACACAACACAACTCTCTTTCGACCCATCCCCCCTGGGGCCTTCCCCTCATATCCGCCCCACTATTTCTCAGTACTGGCTGTTTTCTCATAGCCAGGTCAGTCGCTTTACTGTCTCCCACTTTCATCTCCCTTCTTTCTCATGCCCGGTCACTCAACTCAATGTCAGTGACCCAGGCTTATGTCACAGAGGTTTGGGCAAGTTGAGGGGAGTTGAGTCTTTGGCTAAGTTAGTGAAACTTAACCAGGCATTCAGTGTAGGCAAGCTAGAGGAAAAATTGGCCCCAACAATAGACTCCATTGAGTTGAGTTCGGACACGGGGAAGAGACCGGCGCGACAAGTTATGTTACAAGGCCGATAGAAGGCAGTATTGTGTATTTACCTGTGTAATGTTTTTCCTAGGATAATGCCTATTCTTCATGTATATTCATCAGTAATAAAGCTGCTATGTGTGCAAAAACCGGAGTGAATGTGATGTGATACCGGTGGCTGATCCACCCTGCACTACTTAGTGATATCTGCAAAATAGAGGGACCTTAGACAACAGCCAATGTCTGCCTGTTTCAGGGGATTGTGACACCTCTAAACGCCATACTGATAGATAGTGCAATAAAATAAACGTTATTAATCCTGCAATATACACAAATAAATATGCGCCGCACTTGTCATGCTCATACCTGTTTCAAGTGTAACAATTTGAGGCATAGCGTTAACACAACAGGTGAAAGACATTTATGAGTCATGACGCAAGTAGACACGCACTCTTGAGACGCAAGAACATAAAGGAGCCGAAACATGTATTCAAAGGGTGGACATTTCTGACGACCAGAAGCTGTGTCTCCTCAATAGATTCAACACAACAAACACTATAAACACTGAAACTAGTAGCTAATTTCTATTTTCGCTTACGGTCGTTCAGAAAGCAAAGGCAAGCTACTAAACATAGAAATTGTCTAGTAAATCAGAAACAACCCCAAAAATACTGGAGTTGATTGCGACGTTCTGCAAAGGACATGCAACAAACGTTATTTGCAGTGTCAGACCTGATCATCACCAAGATATGAACATACGACAGATTTTCACGACAGCAGCAGCAACAACAACAACAACAACAACAACAACAACGACAACAACAACAACAACAACAAAAACACCTGAAAGACAAAAGTGTACAGAATATCCCGGACAAGATTGGTTCAATCACAGTAGAAAGTAATGTAAGCGACGCTTTTACGCACTTTAATATGCATTGGATATAAGGTGATAGTTTCTTAGTTTGTTTATTTCTCATTTAAAAGTATTCTATTTATTTTAATTATGCATAGTATACCTGTGCGGGCTGTTGGTTTCTCGAGACTCCTGTCTGTTCATATGGGGCAGTGAGGAGAATTGTGTGTCAGATTCACTGGCACAGGGACGGAGCATTATGGGACGACACTTTGCCGTGAAGTTGGAACCGCGACTAACTAGCTAAGTCTTAGTTTTATTTATCAATCGGAACTGGGTGAGTGATATGATACGTATCACAGCGACCAACCTGGCTTCTCAATTTTTCCTGAGGACACAAACTCAATTTTACAAAGTCACATCCTCCCCGATGTGGATTGAACCCATTACCTCCCGGGCAGACAGCCGGATGTCTAGCCACAACGCTGTCGCGGCTCGCATACAGTAACAGTAGCATACGCATTCACTCTGAAAATCATCATCAAATGCCCTGCCAGCCGGCGTAGGCGTTCATGGCTCTCCACAGATCTCGGCCATTGGTGTTCTAGATCAACTCTGATAATGGTATTCCTCCATGCCACCGTCTCAATCCATCCAGCATCATTTCTCTTAGTCTGCCTCTCTTCCCCTCGATCTTTCCAGTTGTCACGATTTTCTCTAATGCCTATCATCATATGACCGAAGAAAGATGTTTATCTCTTCCTTATTGTTGTATATAATGTTCTAGTTTCATTAGCCTGTATCAGGCAGTCGTTGTTAGTTACTCCGGAAGTCCAAGAAATTCGCAACATTCGTCTCAGGAACCACATCTCTGTTGCTTTTAATTTCTTAAGTTTTGAGTTCTTAATTTCTTAAGGTTTGAGGGTTTGATTTCACATTTACAAGGATTCTTGTTTACACATGTATAGGTTGTATGGTAACTAAGTAAATCACCCCTCACTTTACACTCCTTGAAAGCTTCAGTGAATAGTGTGCTACTTCCATGTTTGTTCAGACCAATCGTCATTCGATGAGTGATGCGGTCAGAATCACGCCGCCACCTTGAATTCCCGTGATATTTCCTGGTGATATGTTTAGGCCGGGTCCACATAACTACCTAGGTCAATTTTTGTTTTGTGTAAATACCTGCTTCGATAGATATTTGAACCCATGACCATCGGGCCTGGCTGCAAGCGATACCGTAGCTGCCATTTCACAAATAATGGTTGTTAATCTGGCAACCTACCAGGGATTTGACTTTGTATTGCAAGAAAGACACGCGACTTCTGTTTTTATTAAAAGATATAAATTAACCTATGAAATTATTTACCATGCTATTTCAATGTTCTCAGGGCTTCCGCCAGAAATATTTATATCTATCTCGACTTTTAAGCGACTTTTAAGCGACGTATCATCATCATCACCATCATCATCATCATCAGCATCACCATCATCATGTTCATCATCATCGTCAAGTGCCTTGTTGACTGGCGTGTGCGATCATGCTTTTCTACATCTTGCGATCTCCATTGGCGTGCATCATTTTGTGTACTGACTGCCTGCCCTGCCATGACACAAGACTCAAGAATTTTCTCTCACTGCCATCCTTTATCTCTGTTTCCATAAATAGTTCTAGTCGTCACACCTTGTTCCAGTTTTTGTCTTCTCTTTATGCAGCCGAAAAATTAAGACCGCCCTTTCTTATGCTGGTGATGAGTTGTCTTTCCTTCTTTAAAAATATCTAGACCGCTTATTTTGGCTGCCCGAGGAATATTCATCATTCCACTGTAAAGCCACATCTCCAAAGCTTCGAGGGATTTATTTTCGCGTGTTTACTAATTGTCTATAATTTACAGCCATGTGTTAGAACGGGTTCTATGTAACAGTTTTAGTATACCATAATGGAACCTGCCGGTCTCCCTTGCCTAGGGGTTAACGTCTTTGTCCGTAAATCCCGCATATCCACGTGAGGAACGTAACCTGCTCGAGAATCGGTAGCTGTTCTCGCCGCGTTGGTAACTTATGGGGTATGTGAGCCGGTCGCTCAGAAAGCAATGGCAAACAACTGAGCGTAATCTTGCCAAGAAATCAACAATCAGCTGAAAGATACTGATGTTGACAGCGTTGTCCTGTAAAGGATGTGCGAAAAAAAAAAATAAATAATGGAACCTAACAATCATGTCGCTTCTTTAAATGTTCGTAACATATTAGATATTATCTGGTCCTAGCTCCTGACATTGGCCCTCCCTTCCCCCTTTTCTCCCCTGTCCCACGCACCAAATCAGATGCAAGATAAACAGATATAAGATAAACAAAACACACTTGATGGAAGGTCATAGTAACTAGGCCTAAAAATACATAAGGGAAAGACAAAGATAATGAGAACACACCAAGCAAACGATAACCCGACCTCGCTGTGTGAAACCTCACTTCAAGGGGTGAAATCGTACGCTTACTTAGGCAGCAATGTAGCAGAGACAGGGAACAGAAAGAGATAATAACATAAGAATACAAAACGCATTAGAAGCTTTCATATCAAGCATAGAATGTTTAACGTTACATCAGTACTGCTGGGAAAGATCAGAAACATGAAGATTGGCTACAGCAATCGTTAATAAATTACAAACATTTAATAATTGATGCCTGCCCGGAATAGAAGGACTATAAGGGTATGACAGAATTACGGAAGTGAAGCGCGTGAAGAGAACTAAACACAATGGTGAATGAAGAGGTGGGGAAAAGATGTTGGCACTGGACAGGACAGACAATGAGGCAACCTGATAAGATGTGTAGTATAACAAGACATCCCCTTGCGTATAACCCACAGGGACCGCGGAATAGAAGGTGACCTAACAACGCACGGAGAAGAGGATTAGAGACATAGATGGGACGCAGAGGTGTTTCCAAGGCACCAGGGCCGGGTTATATACTGGCCAAGACCTATTGACGCGTCCTCGCCGAGCGTCCTGGGCAACAGGTCCCTTCGGGGTCCTGGCTGAAGTCAATAGGATCGCCGATTCCTCCGAAGTCGGAGAGTGTCTGCCTGTATGGCGAGGAACCACCAGTCTGCACACCAATAAGCCAGACATGGGACAACGGATACTCACGCAAACCTCAGGTCCTGTATGACATCACACTGATGTTGGACAACAGGATGCCTTCATCCGACATACAGGACTTTGCGTTGGAGCTCAAGCCAATGAACACAAGCAAGCAAGCAAGCAGAGACATAGATGAATAATAAATGGCAGATTTGAAGAGAGCTGAAAGGGCAAAGTAAAGAACAGCTCGGCGCTTGATGGTTGAGGGATTATGCTATAATGATTTGGGTGCGTGTGCGTGGTGGTGGGAGGGGGGGGGGTGGGAACTGGTAAAAGAATAATACTTTCGACATTACATAACGGTTCATTTATGTTTTAGTTACTTGGCTTTTGTTCGTAAATATAAATTTCCGAGCCTGTTGTGATATAAATAAAGCTTATTACGAATTTTTATATATATATATATATATATATATATATATATATATATATATATATATATATATATATATATATATATATATATATATATATATATATTATAACTGCTAATCTGCCATCTAATCTCTACTTGTCTAAGGCGTTGACGTCTCTCCAGATATCTTAGTCACTGATGTTCCAGATCATATCTTTTGATAATATCCCTCCCCCTCCCCCAGTGACACCGTCTTAGTTCATTGAACATCTCGTCTCTCGGTTTTCCTCTCCTCTTCTTTCCAATTGTCACGATATTTTTCAGTGTTTCTCTTCTCATTATGACTAAAGAAGGCTGTTTGTGTCTTTCACTTTCCTATAACTGTATATAAGCTGTACTTTCATTATACTCTTCCGGGCAATCACTGTTAGTTACCCTGGCAGTCAAGGGGCTCCCAAAATTCATCTCAGGAACCACATCCCCGCTGCATCTAAGCAAGAGACTTCTCGGACAATAAGCTACATGAGAGCTCTCTGAAAATGTGATACATAAGAGAATTCACGGTAGTCCATTGTTCTAATTCTGGGATATCCAGTAATAAGTTATGATACTAAGTCTACCATTCGTTTGCTTGAATGTCCTGAAGCTATGCAATATACTCTAGCCATTGTTCTCGTTCGTGTATGTTCATAAGTAATTCAGATAGTGTAGTCTATGATTCTTGTTCTGTGGTATCTTGAAGTGAAATGGACTCTCCAGTTATACTAACATCAGGTTTTCTCGATGTATCCTATCCTGCAATGCATCCTTTCATCTTCACAGGATAGGACACTCTTTGAGAAAACTTGAAGACAATTTCACTAGAAACTCTCTTGCCTGGAATATGTGGCTCTGTTCTGTACGAACCTTATCATCTCCATCAACACACCTAAACATCATATCACCAGATACACGACCTTGGTTAGAAGCAATTTATGTAAGTCTTTTACAGCGTTCTTATTTATGGGTGTCTAGAAGCAATTTATGCTGGTCTGGTACAATGTTATTATTTATGGGTGTCTAGAAGCAATTTATGCTGGTCTGGTACAGTGTTATTATTTATGGGTGTCTAGAAGCAATTTAAGCTGGTCTGGTACAGTGTTATTATTTATGGGTGTCTAGAAGCAATTTATGCTGGTCTGGTACAGTGTTCTTGTTTAAAGGTGTATAGAAGCAATCTATGCCAGCCGAGCAGTGTTATAGTTTATGGATGTCAATACGTAATTACACTGGTCTTGCTTATGTTATAAGCTCTATATGCTAGTATGCTTTATTGTTCTTGTGTATAAATGTTTACAAGTGATTTATACTAGTGTGGTGCACTGTTCTTGTTTATGGGTGTCCACTAGCAGTTTATGCCGGCCTGTTACAGTGTTCATGTTTATGGATGTTTATTAGTAACTCGTACTAGTCTGTTACATTTTTCTTGTTTATTCATATCTAGAAGTAATTTATACTAGTTTGGCTCATTGTTCCTGTGTATGGATATCTAGAAGCAATCTATGCCTGTCTGGTTCCATTGTTAATGTTGATGGATATCCCGGAGTAATTTTTGTTAATTTTGAACATTTTTCATGTTAATAAATCTCCGCAAGTAATTTATGAATTTAAATTAAAACCATGAGCTTTCACGTCTTGAAGCAGTGTATAATGTTCTAATATATAGTTATTGTTTTTAATTTCTGTAAGTTTTATATGATGGTCAATTAATTTGCTCTTGAGTGTTGCAGTGCAAAGGTGTTTTACTATAATCTACCCCATGTTTTGTATTGAAAGTTCAGAAATAATTAATAAAAAACATGACAATACAATCAAAGCGAATTCTGAAAATGCGTTTTAGGGTCGTAACCTTGAAATAGTGGATTTGACTTGGCTAGTCGGCGCTGTAGGTTTTGGGGCAGTGAATCGAAATTTCAATTCCCCGACATACCGGGAGAGAAGGTTCTAACTCATACGCATACAATGTTGAAGCAGATCTTATTGCGTTGATTTTGATGGTATGAGCCTTTGTTCGTGCAGAAAGCAATGTCGAATTAATTAACATGCACATTGGCTAGTAAATCACAAACAGTCAAAGAATGCTGAGGTTGATTGCGGCCTCATGTAAATAAGAAAACACCCGCAACTAACTGGTACGAGGACCAGGTGTGCACTATCGTAATAGAAAATACCCAAATGAACTTGCTGTACTGGGAACAGTAAATTTGCTTTGCACTGTTGATCTATGAAATAAAATACACCTAAGTCCTCTGCGTGATCCTAAAATGCATTTGTTATGCGTGTTTTCTTCTTATAGTCCATGCCTAGGTGATCATATCTGCCCACAGCCTTCTTCCTCTCGTGCTTCAAATGGTGACGTATGGTACACCGCGTTTCAAATGTTACCAGCATTTCTTAATATATGTTATATTATTATTATTATTATTATTATTATTATTTGCATATCCTTTACAGGACATTGCTGTCAACACCAGCATCTTTCAGCTGTATGTTGATTTCTTGGCAAGATTACGCTCAGTAGTTTGCCATTGCTTTCTGAGCTCACATACCCCGTAAGTTATCGATGCGATTCGAACCACCGCTGATTCTTACCGTCATCACGTTAACCCACGAGAGTATACGAGATTACGGAGAAAAGTCATAACCTCTAAGCCACGAAGCCGGCTTTATTATTATTATTATTATTATTATTATTATTATTATTATTATTATTATTATTATTATTATTATTATTATTCTGCGTGCATCCAGAGGTTTTTTTCAGACGTAATTGCAGTGTGTCTCGTTATGCGCATTTGGGCCAAAACCCTTAGGCCAACACATCCGACTTTAGCAGTCGATTTTTAATCCGGTTAGCCGTCCTGGGGGACTCTCACTGTTGTGGTGTCATCCACATCCCAGCTGGTCAAGTTAGAACGGTCGAAGACTTCACGGTCATCCCTCAAAGACAGGCAGGGTCAGTCCATGGGCATTTACCGCCATCCAAGAAGACTTCCATAATTGCAGAGCCGGTATATAGTGCTCTGGTACTGGTCTCACCCAAGGAATCGCCACGTCCTGCACATGGCTGCTTTAATTCCTCACTTCCATATACTGGGCATTTCGTTCGCCACAGGCCGCTTCCAGCACAAGCCAGGGACCGTCGGTCTGTAGACGGCGTCCACTCAGCGAGCTATCGGTTCAGACATTTGCTGGTCGCTGTGCCCGCAAGACAGAATAGTCAGAGCTGTTCCGGGCACGAAGGACATTCCACTCTCACTACGGGCGCTTTTTTTTTTGTTGCGTTTGTACCAATTTATTTGCACTCGTAGGATGGCACATCCGACTTCTGCGGGCGTTTTTGTTCAGGTTAGCCTTCCTTGGGGGTTTCGAGTGACATTTGACTGTTGTATTGTCGTCCGCATCTCAGCTGGCCTAGTTAGAACGACTAAAGATATCACGGTCAACCCTCAAGGGAAGGCTGCGACAGACCATGGGCATTCCCCGCCATCCAAGTTGTCTTTGTCTTATAGTCTTTCTTCGGGAGGTCGGCACGGTAGAATGAATAAGAGAGCTCGTTCTTAAAACATCCGGTGCTAATACTGAAGTAGCGGGTTTAACCCTTACTCCAGTCGGTTAGACTAAAATGTTAACTTCTTGTCCTTGACTTGGAGACATAAATTACAAGTACCTCTGAAGTCGGAGTGGGTTTACCTGATGGCGAGGGACACTAGTAATAGGGAAAGCTAATCCGCGTGCAAAAAATCATTCCAGTGCACTAAAGGTAGTTTTACGTAATGGACTACGCTTCAGTTCAAACAGAGCGAAAGCGACAAAAGATAGACTGTCTTCCAACACAAGCTGTCTATATGTTAAAGACTTTCTTCTAAAACCTATTGTCTGTCAGTTATAGACTTTCTTCTACACCAGCTGTATGTGTCTTATAAACGTTCTTCTATAATACCATCTATGAGTTACACGCTTGCAGTAAGACATACTAGAGCTCTAAATACCATAAAACCGATTTTTATCTTTGTATCAAATGAACTTGTCTTTACGGCTCGAGCACTTGTGCTGTTCATTGCTTGCTGAATGAAGATAAAAGGACATCTAAGTTATTAATCTTGACATTTGCTTCCTCATTTGTGAGCGCGTTTTTATCCCCTCGTTATACTATCAGTTATTTTACCATTATTTGATTATGATTGTTCTGTATAATCAGTTAGTTAGTTATCAGTTGGGGTATCTTCGTTGCACTCCGGACATGTCCATAGGTGCTCAGATCCTCCCCCCAGCATATGCATCAGCGTCCGGTGGCTAATAGTGCCAGTTCTGTGTTGGTTGACGAGGCGCTTTGTTTTCCCGATGTACCTCTCGCGTCTGGCTGTGCCGATTCTTACTCCCAGGTCTTTCATCCTGGAGAGCGATGTGGAATCACTGGCGTCAAAATCCTCTGTTCTCGCCATATCTTTAAGGGCGTTAATAACATCCGCACGATCCATGGGCTGGCCATCTACAGGGGGTGCAGAGCCAGCCAATATAATAGTTCTGTATAATTCTCTTGTTTATCATCACGTGACCTGCTGTCTGGCCTAAATGTTCAGAATTTCCTGTTGTTGTTTATATCTTCTTCTTCTTCTTCTTCTTCTTCTTCTTCTTCTTCTTCTTCTTCTTCGTCTTCTTCTTCTTCTTCTTCTTCTTCTTCTTCTTCAGCATTCCGAGCCATTGAGGTTCTTTGCTGCAGATACAATCCGTCTCCATTCGTCTCTCTGGTTGACCTTCTCTTGCCAGTCGTTGATTCCAAGTGCTTGTAGGTCTGTATATATATTATCTCTCCACCGTCTTCTTGGTCTACCTCGGGGTCTACGGTCATTTATTTCCTGAGTGTAAGCGAGTTTTGTTTCCCTATTATTTCCATTCTTTCTATATGCCCCAGCCATTGTAGTCTATTAGCCTTCATGATACCAGTGATTAGCGGGGACTTAAACAGATCATAAATGTCTTTGTTACTTCTTCTTTTCCACTCTCCACTTTGTGTATCCCTAATGGGCCCAAAGATGCGTCTTAAGACTTTGTTCTCAAATGTTTGTAACAAGGCTTCGTCTCCTTTAGTTGTACTCCAGGTTTCAGAGCCATACAGCACAACTGGTCTGATCAGTGTTTTGTAAATTGTGATCTTGGTGTTACGAGATAGCGCCTTTGATTTTAGCAGATGTTGTAGTGCATAGTATATCTTATTTCCAGAGTTGATTCTAGCTTGTATTTCTTCCCTTATTATGTTGGAGCAGTTGAAGATTGTACCCAGGTATTTGTATGTTTCCGTTCTTTTAATGGTCATATTATCTATTTGTATGTGGCCAGAGTTTTTAGCCGTTCCTTCTCTTGAAATTACCATATATTCTGTCTTATCTTGGTTGATAACCAGCCCCATTTGTTGAGCTTTGTCCTTTAAGTAAGTCAATATTTCCACTGTCTTTTGTTCATTTTCTATATCATCTGCGTATCCAAGCAGTCTGGATGTTCCTCCAATAGCACATTCCTCCTTTACCTTCCTTACAACTTTCTCTAGAGCCAGATTGAAAAGGAGTGGCGATAGTGTATCACCCTGTTTCAAGCCAGATGTTATTTGGAAAGGGTCTATTTCCTGCCTTTATATGTTACTATATTATAAGTATTTTCCATGCATAGTCTGGTCATGTTGATTAACTTCCTTGGTATTCCAACTTCCTGCATAGCATTCCATCGACTATTCCTATGGACACTATCATGAGCCTTTTTAAAACCACAAAAATGTTATGGAGATCTCTTTTATATTCCCAATTTTTCTCGGCTATTTGTCGTAAGATAAATATCTGATCAATTGTTGATCTTTTTTGACTGATACCCGCTTGGTAGTCACCTAATATGTATTCTGAATATGGTTTTAGTCTATTTAGTAATACTGCAGATAGTATCTTATAGCTTGTGGACAGTAGTGATATTCCTCTATAATTTTCACATTGGAACTTGTCTCCTTTCTTAAAGATAGGTATCAATAATGACTCTTTCCAGTCATGGGGTAATTCTTCTGTCCTCCAGATTTGTATTATTAGTTCGTATAGCTTTAGATGTAATGCATGGCCACCTGCCTTTATAAATTCAGCAGCAATTCCATCAGTCCCAGTTGCTTTATTGTTTTTATGTCGTGTTATTACATATAGGATTTCTTCAAAAGTAGGTTCTTCAATTTGTGGTTCACACGTTAGAACCGCTTACTGTGGGAAAGTGTTACTTGGAGCTTCACAATTTAGTAATTCAGCAAAGTATTCTGTCCATGTGTTACACATTTCATCATTGGTATTTATCATATTCCCATTTTTGTCCTTTAAACCATATGTGTTGTGTTCGTGCCCTCGTTTCATTGACTTCAGTTCTTTAAAAAACTTTCTGGATTCGTTTTTCTGGTGATTAGTTTCCATACCTATGATTATATTGCTCATATATTCTCGCTTCTGCTGCCGAACTATTTGTGTAGCCTCTTTACATTCAGTTCTATATTGCTCTTCATATTGGATGTTGTTGATGTTATTTAACCACAACTGTATGGCATTCTTTTTCCTAATGACTGCTTCTTCACATTTTTTAATGAACCACCTGTTCTTTCTATCAACACGAGAAGTGGAGTTGGTCAGCTGTGCAAGAAAACAATCAAAAGTGATATATATATATATATATATATATATATATATATATATATATATATATATATATATATATATATATATATATATATATATATATATATATATATATATATATATATATACATCATCATCAAGTGCCGTGCCGACTAGCGTAGGAGTTCATGACTCTCCACAGATCTCGGTCTTTGGTTTTCTGGATCAACTCTGCCGTTGATATTCCTCCATGCCAACGTCGCAATCCATCCAGCATCATTTCTCGTGGACTGCCTCTGCCTCTCTTCCCTTCGGTCTTTCCAGTTGTCACGATGTTCTCCAGCGCCTCTCTATTCATCGCATGACCAAAAAAAGCTGTTTGTCTCTTTCTTATTGTTGTATATATTGTTCTAGTTTCGTTAGCCTCTTTAAGGCATTCGTTATTAGTTACTTTGGCAGTCCAAGGAATTCGCAAAGTTCGTGTAAGGAACAACATCTCCCTTGCTTCCAATCTCTTCCTAATGTGTTCATTTATATTCCAAGATTCACAGCCATACAGCAAAACAGGTTCTATATAGCTCTTAAGCACTCTCTTTCTTACATTCAATGATAGTGACTTATTGCATAAGATATTCTTCATTTTCTTAAATGCAGCCTTTGCTTGCCCTATTCTGCTCTTGATCTCTTTGTTGTGAATCTTCCATCTGATGTTATAAATGTCCTTAGAAATGTCAAACTATCCACAACGTTTTAGTTGCATCAGGTATATTTGTTGTTTGTGTGCAGACGAGGTTTTTACTGCCAAATGCATTCTGTCACTTGTGATTGTATTCTTATATAGCCATAGTTTATGACTTAAATATAGGGGTTCACTAAGGAAAGTGAATTCAAGACACAGCTCCAACTCAGAAGAAATATGCAGAGTAGCATTTTTACATTCGGGTTCCTGGATCATGCACTTGCTCTCCGAATCCAGCCGTTTCCATGGCGAGCTAGTTAATCCGCCTTCCTCGCGCATTGCGGATTCGAGTCCGTACTTCATCATTCGCTTCGTGAGCGCAATTCTCTGAGATTCCTGGGAATGCTCTCTGTAGCTACCGAGCTCGTGTTTTGTACGACGGAAGGCCGCCTTTAGAAAAAGGACCGATCCATATGGGATAAACCCCGCTGCAAATAAGTCGATCCTCGAAACCCCTTTTTTCTTTAACCCCAGCGGTGTCTCGTGAACAGAATTCCCGTCCAGGAAATGTGCAAGATCCACAACTTTCCATTAAAAAGAAATCAATGTCGCTGATGTTTATTTTGCTACGTTAGAAAAATGGTTGAGTTTCTGCACGTCTCACTAGCTATATCCTGGGGCAAAAACACAAGTAAAGGCAGACAAAATGATGGATCTACCGAACACTGTCTTCGTGGTCACTAGGGCATGCAATGATTGGCTGAATTCAGGACAGGGAAATTAAATTGCAGACATTAGTGACCTACATTTCGACTCAGGTAATGAGTCACACATTCCTTGACGTAATCTTTCCGACAGTGTTCCTGGTTCCCCTGGTGAAAGTATGTTATGTCTGTTTGCATCCAAATTGTAGATTTTTCAAAATGTGTGTGTGTGTGCGCGCGCGCGTGTGTGCGTGCGTGCGTGCGTTCGTGCGTGCGTTCGTGCGTGCGTTCGTGCGTGCGTGCGTGTGTGTATGTGAGAGTGAGAGAGAGAGAGAGAGAAAGAGAGAGAGAGAGAGAGAGAGAGAGAGAGAGAGAGAGAGAGAGAGAGAGAGAGAGAGAGAGAGAGAGAGATGTTATCTAACTGTAACAACTATGCTATTTTAATATATCACAATAGAATAAAGTAGAATATAATAATAATAATAATAATAATAATATATCACAAGAGACCACTGAGAGGCATTTTAGTAATCATACTAGAGAACCGGGCAACATTGTATATAATAGATCACATTATAAAACAGGCGAACATGATAATATATGCAAGAGATTATTGAGGAGCATGAAATTTATCATAATAGAGGTGTGCGCTGTCGTCTATTTTGATCAGAATCATTAAGTACCTTTTAAATATACAGAAATTAAAGGACTAAATATTTGAATGATTTACAGTAATAAAAGTAGGGGATAAATAGGTAGGAAAGATCTAAGAATAATAAGTTCGAAACAAGTGGCTGCAATTAAAATAAGAAATAAGATGGGTAATTATGAATTGACAAAGCAAGGAATCAGACAAGAATGTGTTTTACCACCAGATCTTCTCTCTCTCTTTAGGTAAATAGTAATGAGAGAAATCAAAGATAGACCAGAAATAAGGATTGGAGATTATGATATAAACATCAGCGAAATAAAGATTTCAGATAACAGAGTATTCATGGCTGATAACGCAAAATAAATGTAACACTTTTGGTCACTATGGTAATAGAAAGGGCAAAACAGTACTGTCCATGAGAATTAGGAAAACAGTAACAATGGTTAATATTTCAAAGAGAAAATTTCCCTTTGCACAAATGATGTCGTTGTTTTGACCCTTTTCATGTCGTACAAAACTGTGTTAAGGAACATGACTTTAACTGATTAAGTGCCATGTGATGATTATTTTCTTAACCGATTTTCCATATCTGCCATGGGCTTATACGGGTATATCACTGAAATGTCAGTACATTATAGTACAACATGTCTGCTGCCATATTAACAACTTTTAAGTCATAACTGTGACACACTCCTACTTCTCATTTTCTTCCATCCAGTTTTGTTTGGTCCAAACCTACTTTATGATTGGTACTGAATCTGTTAATTGTTTGCACATGAAGATAATGATTATGATAATGAGAATAAAATACCTTTGCCGAGAACAGGTAGCACATGACAGTCCATTGTCCCTTCTGACACATTCCCAGATCTTTCTGACTGAAACAACGATGTGTAGAGTTTGCTGTTGGTTGCAGGGTAGGGGTGTGACCATGTTTTACGGGAAGTCAGCTAATCCTGAGCATTGCAGCAACAAGTGTATGTCTGATTCCGTGTGTCAGAAACAGTGACTACAATGTGAAGGTCTGTTAGCTGAAGTCAAGGCAACAGATGCTTGCTTGCTTGCTTGTGTTCGTTGGCTTGAGCTCCAGCGCGAAGTCCTGTATGTCGGATGAAGGCATCCTGTTGTCCAGCATCAGTGTGATGTCATACAGGATCTGAGGTTTGCGTGAGTCTCCGTTGTCTCACGTCTGGCTTATTGATGTGCAGACTGGTGGTTCCTCGCCTTACAGGCAGACACTCCGACTTCGGAGGAATCGGCGATCCTACTGACTTTAGCCAGGACCCCGAAGGGACCTGTTGCCCAGGACTCTCGACGAGGACGCGTCAATAGGTCTTGGCCAGTATATAACCATGCCCTGGTGCCTTGGAAATACCTCTGCGTCCCAAGGCAACAGATGAATCAAGCTTATTAAGGAAGCCTTAGAGTTTGATTTAAGTGTGATCCCAGCCAGGAAGGACGCATAAGCGGGCTAATCCACAGGGTATGCCACCAGTGTGTCACTGGAACAGTCAGTATCTGCGCCTTGCAGTATCTTCTGAGTGAGGCCGTGCAGCTATGTCAATAAAGAATCCTTTTAAGCTAGTGGTTCCCAACCTTTTTTGGCCCGGTACACCCCTTCACCATATTTTCAGAACGTCATCCCCCCCCCCCGCCTTTTCTTATTTCCTCCCTATAAATACCTCCCCCCCCCCCTTTTCGCCCCTACACAGAATACGTAAAAATGTTAGCTAAATTTAACGACACATACTTCTTCCTCTTCTTCTGTGTTCATCCGGAGTGTTGGTTTTTTTTTTCCAGATATAGTTGCGGTGTATTGTTATGCACCCTTGGGCCTAGACCCTTAGGCCAACACATCAGACTTGTGCATGCGTTTTTTACCAAGTTAGCATTCTTGGGTAAAAACACATACTAGAACAACTCTAGACGTCTACATAAAATGTGATTTGTGGGTCTGCTTACGTTATAAAATGAATTTCAGAAGGGCAAGAAGTACAGAAATGTAAAGCATGGAGGGAAAAACAATATCAAGTAATCGGTTTTTGTATTAACACGATCTTGAAATAATCTTAATTCTCCCTCCCCCCTACATGGAAACCATAAAATTCCCCACCGATTGAGAACCACTGTTTTAAGCGCTAAAGACGCATTAGACTGGTCTCGTGTTTTTATAGAACAGTAGGTCTTGGGTGAGTGTTTTGAAAAGTATGATACTTGCCGCTTTACTTCCCAATGCGTTTCCTGGTTCTTAATTTAGGCTGGGTCAATTCTGAAATCCACCCTAATGCACATTCAAACCCATGACCGCGGAGCTGGCCACTACGCTATCGCGGCTTACAATAGTTTACTTTAAGTTTACTTAAGTGCTATGACGTTGGCTAAACATTACCCATTAACCTTTACCTGGGAGAGACTACACGTACGCTCTTCCTCACAATCCAGGTCGCATGAACCGCAAGGTTGGGAATACTAGATGGTAAACTAAGGCGTCTAATGGACTGTCACAAAGTGGTTTTAAAACACCCGAACATAAATGTGTCATCATTGCATTTCACTATGACCTGCTTTCGTCTGTCTTACTGCCTGTCAGGTTTATTACCTGTATTAAGTGACGCGTGAGACGCGCGCACCACCTTGCATTCCTTACAAAAACTTAGACTTTCAGTATAAAGTTATGTAAACAGATAGAGGACAGAGACAGGCAGATTGACACACACACACACACACACACACACACGCACGCACGCTCGCACGCGCACGCACGCACGCACGCACACACACAGACAGGCAGAGAGACAGACAGACAGACAGGCAGGCAGGCAGACAGACAGACAGACAGACAGACAGACAGACACAGACAGACAGACAGACAGACAGACAGACAGACAGACAGACAGACAGACAGACAGACGTGTTGATGGAAGAGACAGTCTTACAGGGCCAAAATGACTGAAATAATCAAACAGGCAGGTGGCCAAATAGAAAGACAAACACAGAGACAGACAGTCAAACAAACAAAAAGTATTCTAGAGACAGACAGACTGACGCAGATAGGCAGGCAAGTTGATGGAATAGACACGGGGGTTTAAACACAGATGAACAGGCAGACAAACAGACGAAACGGCAAGTTTATGGAATAGGCATACAGTAATATAGATAGAGACTAACTAAAGCAGACAAGTTGATGAAATAGACACAGAGATATAACACAGACAGACATACTTATAGACATACAAAGAGACAGACCAGCTGATGAGTATAAAGACAGACAGAAATACAGAGAAACTGATGACATATTTGACCAATTGGTGTCGTTATTTATTACTGTTTATTGGAGGTCAAATACAAATACATGAATTTCACTAGGAAGCTCAACAATAGAAATACACAATTACAGGAGAAGGTTTCAACCGATGTCTTTAGTTTTGTGTATTGAATTTCTTGTCTGATGCTGTGGTACGTGTTCTATTGTTTTATCTCTTTTCACTTATGTGTTTTTTCTTGTTCCCTGATACAGACATAAGTCGAGACGTCAGCTTGTATCTTTGGGTGTTTTTCCTTCCGTCGAGCTTCCTTGACATATATTTGTCCCAGAAGGTTTATGTATTATATAGTTAGAAAGAGAATAAATCAGGAGAGAGAACCAATATCCTCATGGTCTCTGTGTTGAGTTGAGTTGAGTCCCAAACTGACATCATAGAACTCGGGACATCCCCATATGCGCTCCGTCCTCATTTTCTACAACCAGCGAAGAGTCCCAATACTAATGATACCAGTTGTCTGATTATGTGTCCATCTGGTCTTTTCTAGGAGTATAGAGTGTCGACCAGATCCTCTAATCAATCTCTGCCACGACATTTTCTCCAGGCCATGAAGGTTTGTCTGTTCTTCTACACTATACACATCATCTCAAAGGGCCCTGACCACATTTGCCTCATCGTCCTAGATGCCTAAAACAATAATTCAAGAACTTAATGAAGGAGGTCGGAAACATACTGCGACCTTCTGAGTACCTGTCTAAAGAGACTCACGTAACATATTCGTGGGACAATATTTCCGTCCATCTAATTACACTTTTTTACACACATTTTGGTGCCTTCAATAATATATGAAACAAAAGAAAAAGCAAAAGCAGCGGCTGCAGCTTAATATAACAATATCAATTGCAAACAATTAAGTATATTTAGCTCCTGCTAAAAGAAGAGACATACTAAATACAGACACGATGTAAATACTTAACACAGAACTCCATACATAAGTGACAACTGCATTGAACCCTTGCTTCTCTAACAACTTCATTAGACTTAAAATTGAAAGCCAATTGATAAACTCTCTGGACTGCATTCACCCAGCACGAATCAATACCGTTGTTGATGCCACGGTATAACTATACTATCTTCCCTGTATTTTATTCATATCGGACTGCTTACACACCATTTGGCAACACAAACTTCTGTAGCCCAAGAGCACCCTCCGCGCCGGTGTATACCACCATTTCTGTTTCCCTCCTATCAACAAGAAGCTGTGTTAAATTTTATTTTATTTTGTGTGCTTTATTTCGCTTTTTATCTGATTGTGTTGACCTGTCCTTGACAAAGGTTCTAGAACCGAAACGTCGCCAGTGTTTTGTTGTCCTATAATACTTATTGTTTTATTTTAATACTTCATTATTATATACTTATTGATTGTTTCTCATTTTTGATAAGTCACACTTTGTTGTCACCTGTGTATGGAGTTTCTTTGTAAGGTATGTACATCAAGTCTGTGTTTAGTATGTCTCTTCTTTTCGCAGGAGCTAAATATACTTCAGTGTTTGCAATTCAGTAATATAGCTGTTCTTGGGTAATTTTGTGTCGCTGATTCCAAACGTTTAACAGATTTTTATTTTTATTTTTTTATTTTTTTGCGATCAGCTCTAGTTTTTTTTTTTGTTTTTTTTTAAGATAACTAAGAATAAACTTCTTAGTAGGGCAATTGGAATCTACAAGCCTAGAGTTAGGTGCCATCAGTGGCATTTTGACTGTAATCTGGATTCAGACTATATGTAATAGCTGTGCATTTATTACATTCATTTAAAACACTAAATATGTATTAAAAATGTATCACTAGTATTTTAATCGATAGTTAACACACAAAAAACTTCTTTTCGTGGACTTCCTGGAATGTGATATGTCCGAACGGTAACGCTTACGGGTCCAATAGTAATTTACCATCATGTGGGCATCCCAAATTCCCTGGTATCTCTCTTCCATTGTTTTTATATCTTTGGTGAAATCTGTCACCTCTCTCCTCGCTAAAGTTGCCAAGATTCTCGCGAAAGAAACGTAAATGGTTAAGGCGGTAGTGCAATGTTATGCTCATGTTGCATCCAAGCTGACAAACATTTGGCAGCATGTGTTCAACTAATTCAGAATAATTGTCTCCTCTAAAGTTACTCAGAAAGTTTTGCACAACTAAAACAAATGATGATCAGGCTGCGGACTCTGTTATGTTCATCAAATCACTAAAATGTCGATCCTTTATTAAATTTATAATTTGAGGTCTATCAAGAATTACAGCTTTAAGTTTGTCTACGCTCAATTATGGAAAATGTCTGCATAAGTAATTAAAACGGGTACCATCTTTGTTCAGTGCCTTAACAAATTGCTTCACCAAGCCAAGCTTTATATGTAATGATGGTAGTAGAACTATTTTCCGATCTATGAGAGGCCTTTTGACAATATGTTGGTCTCCAATTTAAATTCATCCCTTAACGGCCACTGTTTCTTTTGTTCTGTTATCCCACAAACATATAAAGCATGGATATTTTGTGAACCTCCTTTTGCTAGCCAAGCAGGAAGTTCATCATTTTAAGATCTATATAAACCATCCAGTTATGTTCTAAACACTTAAATTTTTCCAGAACTGTGCTTATTGTAGTATACTCCTCCTTTATTGTAGTAGAAGGAGCAGTTGGAATTGAGCCATATTTGTTACTATTGTGTAAGAAAACGCCTTTAAAACAGAAAATCCTGCTCTCTGTTGCGATAAAATGTAACCTTTGTTCCAGCATTCAGTAATTGTTATTTCTTTCAATCTTTAAGCTAACGGTTCTCATTATTCCTTGGGAAGATATAGATCATTCAGTTCACTCTGGTCGAAGCATTTAGCACCTGACAAATCATCTTCGAAGTCACTATCACTGTCACTTGTCGTTCCACAGTGCCACTACAGTCTCATCTATGGACTCAATAGCAATAGTTTATTTTTTTTTTTCCAGAGCATTGTAAAGAAAATACTGTAATAATATTAATTAAATACACAAATGTCCGTATCTCAAAAACGAGAGCTGCTACAGACAAATAAATGTGATATTTGGGTTTAGCAGGCCTCATTTATGCAAAATCAGGTGTAAAATGTTTGGCACCAAAAATAATTTCTTTGGGTTGGGCTGTGTTGTTCCCATTCGATTACCTCCATACCATTTTCAATACATTTATACATGGTCCATACATCAAAACTATACAACGATGCATGACAAGTGTTATGAAATGTTTCAGAAGCAATAAATCTACAAGCATATTACAGTGTCATTATAAAGAGACGCCTGTCGATATATTGTGAAGACACGAGCTATACATACATGAGTGGTAATAACTGCGTTTAATATCCGGGAGTGTATACGATCGTTAGGGCGCTCTGATATCTAAGGTAACAATCAAATCCTTTGGTTGCTGAACACAGACACACCTGTGTGCATATACTTGTTGTTATGGTATATTTATTGCTGTCTTGTTATCGAATTTTTATGGAGTTTTTACATTTTTCCGTCGTTATTTTCAGGCTGCTTGCTTCCTTACTATTCTGTCTGTGTATCTTTATGTCCGTTTGTCTTTGCCATTCTGTCTGTTTGTCTGCCTCCCCCCCCCCCCTCGCTCTCCATCCATCCGTCTGTCTGTCTGCTCGCCTTCCCGCCTGTCTGCTTGCTTGTCTGTCTGTTTAGCCTGGTTGTTTGTGCCATACAGGACCGCAGAAGATCCATCTCTTGATTGGCAGTGCTATCCTTTATTAATATTTTGACAAATATCCTTTTTTTTTTTTTTGAAGTAGTCAGACTTATACTTGGTCACGACATTATCATATGAGGTGAGTAGTTCCCTTGCTCGTTTTCCTTTCTTCCGTAGGCATATCTTGTATCAGCAGGCTCAATCTCAAGAAGGGATTCAAGAAACAGTCTTGCTTTAAACAACATTAATTTTGTGTTTTGAAACCATTACGCTACTGACATCGAGGGCCACCCCATTGAGCTAACCTCAAAAACTGGTGTTCCCCCAGATGGAGGTATCAAGAGTAGCGAGGAAAATAGCGAATACCTTCATCTCATAAGCATAGTGACCTTGACACATGAAGTGTCCAATATTTAGCGCCATCTTCAATAGACACTTATGTTTAGTTACCATTACCTGTACTGTTAGTTTATCTATTCACTGACTCGACATTCAGGTATGCCAACGGAGACGTACACCCGAATAACCTATGCCATTATGTGCGTATACCCACCTTCATCTAATAGATTAAATTTATTCCTTGCTCTTTGGTATGTTTACTCTTTTTACGAACACAAACATTACCTTTTTCACGTTGGGTTTGTTTTAATATTCATTTTACTGTCTGCCTGTCTGTCTGTCTGTCTGTCTGTCTGTCTGTCTGTCTGTCTAGAGTATCTTACGGTGTAGGGCGGGAAAAGGGGGCGGGTCTTGAGCCTGAGGAATTAGGCCGCCTGTCTAGTGCAGTCGCCACGAACTATACAGGTTAGGGTTTTATTTTTTACCCTAGACAGAAAAAATCCATCACCTTGTCGAGAATTCGAGCCCAGGCCTCACGAATGGAAGCCCGGGATTCTAGCCACTGGACCAATCACGCTCCTCATTAACTTTACGGACACCGTAAAATCATCATCATCATCATCATCTAGTGTCCTGTGCAGACCCTCGCAACCATAACAGTCTATCGAAATGTCTGTCTATCAAAAGTCTGATTTCCTACCGCTGTTGCTGTCATGTGCAAATTATCTATCACGTCTTGAATCCCATATCGTTATTGTCTTTATTTTCTCTCCTTCCCCGGAACACCTTCCTCCAAACTAAGGAGGAATTCCTGTATTTCTACATGCCCAAATTATTTCACTTTCCTACATTTTATTTGACTTAATAACCAATCTTTCGTCAATATTAGATTCTTATTATACTTATTTTTTCGTTCTATGAATTTTTGTTTCATATTTCTTTGTATCACGTATATTCAAGGGCGTATATGTGCTAATATAAATATTAATCTAATAATTTTCAAATATATCTCAGGCCGCCGTTCTTAACGCTTTCTGTCCAAGATTGTTGTCACATTAACATACAGTGTCCTTGATAATAATTTAACTCTTTGTGCCTTACACAATTCCACAGTTAATCTGTTTCCCATATAGCTATTAATTTTATTGCTTGTTATGAATGTAAAATGTAACAAATACCTCAGACAGGAAGAAATAATAAACGTATGTGATATCTGCAGTAACAAATGTTTATATGGTGAATTACATGGTAAGGAAATAAGTAAGTAAACGCAAAGGACAATGTTATACGCCTTACGACGTATTCGGCATTTAGTACTAGATCCATATTTTTATATGGCCAATGGCACTCCCTGGGTGATATGATCATTATCACACCATCCGTCTTTCCTTCCCAAGATTTTAAGCACCCATTTTAGACTGATTCATTCTAGAAATCCAGGTCAATTTTACCAATTAAAATCTGCCCTGATACAGATTCGAACCCATGAGCACGGAGCCGGGAAGCGAAGTTGTAACCACTAACCTAATGCAGCTCCCGTATTTATAGAAATAGGGAACACAACTCCTCCAACTGGAGCTGTTTCATGGCTGAGATTGTTCACGCCTGTCGACCAGCTGGTCCTTTCCAGGAGAGGTCGTCGACATCGTAATGGCTGATTACGTAATCTAGCGGTTGTCGATTTTTCAAAACAATATTGGACTAACACCACTTTCCCAATATGCCGGGCTGGCACAAAACAGGGCCGCCTTTACTGAAACTAATTTGTGCTTTCAGGCAAAATATTCTTCTGCAATTGCTCTTATGATTATTTTTTTTCCTAGCATTTTGTTCGCATCTGTATGACATCGCAGAGCAGAGTGGAGCATAATTAAAATTGATGGGAAAGATATAAGAATAATAAAACAGTTTTAATGGAAACAAGTAGCAGCAATTAAAATAGAGAATAAAGTGGGTAATTATGAGCATTTAAAAGCAAGAAGAGCTTGGAGGCCAGGGAGATATGGTTTCTGAGACAAATGTTGCGAATAACAAGAGACTAAGTGAGTGATTAACAACGAGTGTCTGAGAAGGGCTGGTGTAATAAGAATTCTACATACATATATGAGAAAAGACGAACAATCTCTTTGCCGACATAATGAAAAGAAATAAATTGAAAAACACAGTGACGACTGGAAAGGTCAGAGATAGATTACGCAGAGCCAAGCAAAAGTGATGTCGCTAGATTGCCTAAGGTGGTGGCATGAAGGAATATCACTAGAAGAATTCTTTCAGAACACTAAGGAGCTAGATCTGTGCTCATTCACGAACGCATACGCCATTTTGTAAGCACATGGTGATGATAATTTTATTCTTCCCAAAATCAAACCAGTCTAGTGCTTAATTAATGACACGAGACGAAATCAGGTCAATCACCTGGTTTCCTACCGGTCTCGACAAAATTGCCAAAGTCCTCTAGTGTTCCGCCTATCTCAGCCTCCTCTGACACATGGCAGTGTGAAGGTAAAGTAGTTCTCTCACAAATACGGCCGTTGGGGTTGAAGTGCTAGGCTATCCTGCTATAGGCTTCCACATAATGAGCTGCGGTGGCTAGTTCCTTTCCTTGCCATGTAGAAAGTATAAGACAATGCATGATACACAACACGGCGTAGCGGCACTCGTAACATGCTCCTTCAGAAGTAGACACCTTGCTGTACTTATCTGTCGGTATATACTATCAAATCAACCTACCCAGTAACATCCTCTATCAGTAGTTTAGTTTCAACTTTGCGCTCCTACATTACATCACATCCTACATTTTCTGCCATCGGATATACAAACTTGATGGAGGTCTCTGGGGCGAAGTCGTTAAGCCACCAGCCACAAGCTCTGCAGGTCGTCTGGACTTTTTTCTGAACTTCGTCATTCGGATCCACGACTGCAGTGTTTTCAGAGGCACCTGGGGGTCATTGTTGGAGCTACAGAGTCTGTGCTCTGCGTCATTTGTGAACTTTAAGTAATTCTTAGCAAGGGTCAACGGTTTTGTGGACTTGATTGAGAGTTGACCAAGAATTAACTGCATTGTTTTGGGGGTATTTATAATGCGATCCAGCACTATTCGAATCTGTTTATTTTTGAGACGCTGCAATCTTTCCCACTGTGTTGTTGATAGCTTGAGTATACCTAGCCGGCACTTAACAACGTGCAGTCAGCAAACTCTTTTCCGTGTGAGTTTACAGTGCTACCTACCTATTCCCTTTTACGCCACTGTAGAGTACTTGTCAACGTGGTATTTGTGTAACATGCTGCTTTCAAAGGCTATTCCCAGATGTTTAAACAGTTTTCCCGTTCGGAGAAAATGGCTTTTACATTGGGCATTCTTCAAAGAGCACCGCATCACACATGACTTGCCGAGATTTCCTTTTGGGCTGGTCTCATCATGCCATTGAGAAGTTACTAGTAGTGCCTCCTATACCTCTTTGCTCATTTCTTGGCTGTCGGAGCCAGTCTTATACAT
This sequence comes from Cepaea nemoralis, assembly GCA_014155875.1. Lineage (NCBI taxonomy): Eukaryota > Metazoa > Mollusca > Gastropoda > Stylommatophora > Helicidae > Cepaea > Cepaea nemoralis. The sequence continues at coordinate 862,043 of JACEFZ010028433.1, read as the reverse complement.
GAGAAAATCCTCAGATCATACTATAATTTGTCCTGGTCCTGTACTGTAGGCTGAATTCGAGCTAATCTTGATGTGTATACATTGAAAACACTGGCGACAATGGAGGTGTCAGAACTGATAATTCGTTTACTTCAGGCATCTCCTCTATAACCTGAGTCTGCGTTATACATAAAGAGCTAATAGAATATCTGTCCTTTTCTGTCCTGGCGTGCACGATGGCTTCTGGCGAGTCTTTATTATTTCTGATTTTCTAGAAACTTTTCCTTCTTTTCATGATGCGGTGAAGGTTCTAAAACTTCTGAACAGTCCTTCTCGGACAATTTTCAGAAAGTTCTGATAAGTATTGGATGCCCATTTATGGTGTTGAGTGAACCCCATAAACTAGTCCAAACCCAACGCTGCGCTGCCGAAGACTGAACCCGCATCACTGTATAGGTAGACAATTACATTAACCGCCATACCAAGCATGCATGGATTCTTCAATCGAAGATGTCGCATTCTTGATACATTATCTGTAAGCTTTCTTTAATACGTTTGCCATTTCTGTCTACTTCTTCCTAGTAGGACTGGCTGACCCTGTGTGTGTGTGTGTGTGAGTGTTTGTGAGTGTGAATGTGTGTGTGTGAGTGTATGTGTGTGTGTGTGTTTGTGAGTGTGAATGTGTGTGTGTGAGTGTGTGTGTGTGTGTGTGTGTGTAAATGTGTGTATGTGATTGTGAATGTTTTTCTGCGAGTGTGAGTACATGTGTGAGTGTGTGAGTAAATGTGTGTGTATGAGTCTGCGTGTTTGTGTGTGTGAGTATGTGTGTGTGTGTGTGATAGTGAGTGTGTGTGTCTGTGTGTGTGTGAATGTGTGTGTGAGTGTGAGTGCGTGTCTGTGTGTGTGAGTCTTTGTGTGAGTGTGAATGTGTATGTGAGTATGTGAGTGTGTATTTGAGTGTGTCAGTGAGTGAGTGTTAGTGTGAATGTGTGTGTGAGTGTGTGCCTGTAAATGTGAGTCTGTGTGAGTGTGTGTGTGTGTGTGTGTGTGTATCTGAGTGTGTGTTTGCTTCTCACCCTCTTGTATTTGTTTCTTTCCTCATAAACCACAGGTCTTCCACCATCAGGCGATCCTGAATAGTGCATATATTATGTGTTTCTAGCCATCTTTCCCCTTCCCTCGCCTCTCTAAACCCAGTATCCACAGCGTGTCTTGTGTCAGACGGGAAACTACGATAATCGGAACCAGACTGAACTGAATTACACTGCAACTTCCCCCAGTCATCTTATCTCATATCTGACAGGTGATCTTCCTCTCCAGGAACTGTGTCTAATGACCGCATCTGACACTGTACGACTGTTCTGTTTACTCACTGTCCTCTCGTTGCCATGGAGTTACGTGGGTGTCTGAGCACCGAGACAGATGTAAAACCAGCGCCTTAACCGTCTTTCACTTCTACTTTCTTTCCAAGACACAGACCAAGTTATTTGAATTCGATGACTTGGCTTTAGTGTGCTATTACTCTGGTTGATGTTCAGAAGACTTGACTTTCGGTTGACGTTCTTTATTTCTTGTTCAGACATATTGATCTCCGTGTTACACCAGCATTGATTATCATACTGCATTATCTACCGGTTTTATTCTGGCTGTATCTTCGTGTTCGTGGAGTCTTTTAAAATCGGAAAGATTGTCTAACTGTCTCTAGTTATCTTGCTTGGAAGATTGCACGCATTACTATTGACATTTTGTCGGGTATACTATGTAGTTGGGAATAATAAGTTCGACAATAAGATTGTATAGTTTTGTGCAGTTATATTATTTCAACGTTTATGCCATTAGCTATAGCCATTGTTATTGAAAGATTGCTTGCTTAAATTACTAAATTCATCATGTTTGAAAACAAAAGACCGTATTTTTCACAAGTTATTTCACAGCACATATTTCACGTGAATGATTGTAAATTTCTCTTTGGTCGTTTTGGCAGGAAGATTATGTTGAAACTATGACTAGTCAAGTGGGAGTTAATTAGTTGTTGTGAATATTCGTAGTTGCGTGGGCAGAATGGCACGCTCCAGACGGCAATAATAGTTATGGCAACAAAAGAGGACGGGGTCATTAAGCCACGCTGTACAATTTATGCAAAAGAATACAATAAACAACAAATGGTCGATCCGCTATTCGGTAGTTCGCATATTGAAATCAGGAGAGAAATATGCTGCACAGATGCATTATTCACCTTGAGGCAACTGTGTGAAAGAGGAGTTAAATATAATAAAGAATTGCATATATTATTTATCGACTAGGTAAAGGAGTTCGAAAGGATAGACAAAAGTATCAACTGGGAAATTAGAATACTACGGAATAAAGCTGTAACTATGAGCCAACGTTAGAGCATCATATTAGAAGTGTTACAGAGTGGTAATGCAACTGATGACAGACAGACAGGAAATAGAAACGTGGAAATGCAGGGTTGTCCTCATTCACCACTACTAGACAACGCATACATGGACATATAAACAAAAACATAACATATAAAGGAAGATCTCATTGATATGGAACCACATTACGACATGGGGTTACCAACATTTTCAATTACATATTTTTTTGCTGATGATCAGCGTTATCTAAGATGATGGCGGACAATTGCATAACCACATTAATTCACTTTTAACAACATGTGAATAATACTGTATGCAAGTCAGCGTTTATACGATTAAACAGTGAATACCCATTAGAGTTCTCATGAGAGAAGGCTATAAAATATATTTGAAATAAAAGCAGGAATGCGACGGAGAAGCTTGTTGTCATCATTATTATTCTTACTCACTACGGATTCCATTATACAAACAACAAAAGCTACCATCAGTAATGAAATCCAACGGTCTCTGACCAGGCATCTTGATGATTTAGACTTGGCCGAGGACATCACACTCCTGTCACACACACACGAAATCAGATACAAGATAAACTTACCGCATGTGATGGGAAGTCACAATAATCAGGTCTGAAAATGCACAGGGGAAAGACAAAGATTAAACCAGTCAATAACAGCCCGTTCTCCCTATGTTCTCCCTCGCTACAAGAGGCGAAATCATACACAATTTTAGGTAGCAATGTAAACAAAGATGGGGGAACAGTTAGAAATAATAACATAAGAATGCACAAGGCAAAGGGAAATTTCATGGCGCTATGAAATTCGAGGAAGGTAAAAAAAAAATGGAACCTAGCGTCAAACCTTGAAAATATAACTCCAGTGTTAAATAAGCACAGTTATCTTAAAGTGTTTAACAAGGCAAGATGATCTACGTCATTGCACCGTGTTTTACCCGATATGGCCCTTTCTCTGTCCGCAGCGTGGCCTGTCGAACGCATCGCACAAAGCACAAACTCTGTAGCTCATCAATGTGAAGCTCGTGGAGAGATCAAAACAAACGCCATGAAATCAAGAGATGAGGAAAAGACGATGACGTTCGACAGGACATACATTGAGAAAACCTGATGATAATGTATTTACATACTCCCTTCTTTGTAAAAAGCAATGGAAAATGACTGAACATAAATTTACCAAGCAATCACAAACAGCCAAAAAATGTTGGGGGTAACTGCGACATCCTGTAAAGGATATGCAATTAACTTTAACTTGTATGTAACCAACATGGAAAACATAATAATGGAAGATCTAAAACGTGGAGAAGAAAATTAACCACATGATCAATTGTATGGTACAAACATGGACGGAGCAGAGAATAGCCAAAGATAGAACAACTTGGGGTGAGTTGATTAAGGGTGTGTGCGTTAACTGGGATACAGAGCAACCACACTATATTCCCGATACTCCTCAAGGAATTGAAAAGGGTTTTTTATGATTTAATTGCATCTGATACGAGCAACCAGTTGTCTTCATTGAGTTGATTTCTTTCATGACATCTTCATTTCTTTCTTTATCTACGGGCTAGTTAAACACCCAAAAGAACTACATATGTTCGAAATTTTATTCGCAGAGAGTGCAGAAAAAAATTAACTGCATTAAAAATAAAAATTAAAACAGAAACAACTTAAATCAAAGAAAGAGAAAACACAAAATTCTACATATAGACCGGGACATTCTAAGTTGATAAATGCACATACATAGGGCAGTAATAATAGTAACATAGGGCATCAGACGGAAGATCCGCGACAGAGATTACATGCAGAATTTGCAAAGCAAAAGCAGTATTTCTGAAAATTAAAAATATATTATACAGTAGGTCACCAAAATTGAATGTCAGAAAGAGAATGTCGAAATATTAATTAAAACATGTACTGCTGTATTAGCAGTTAATCATGGAACGGGAACGATCAAACTAGGAAGATCTTGGAGCCAACCAAGGTGTTGTTTCTGAGACGATATTGCGAATAGAGTGCTAGAGTAACTACTGGTGAAACTGGCCAATGGAAGTACAATATTACATACACCAATCAGAACTAGAAAAACAGTGTCTTTTGGACATGTAATGAAAAAATATGAATGGGAAAACACCGCGACGACTGAAATAAGTCAGCGGTGTAAGAGACAAGTGCATACCGAGAGAAATTATGCTGGGCGTACTGAGGCGGTGACATGGAGGAATATAATCATCAGAATTAATCCAAAATACCAAGATCAATGGAGATGCAAGAACGCTTACGCCGGCTGGCAGGACACATGATGATGGAAAACTAGGATGTTCTCAGTATCTCAGTATTCGTCTATTTTGTTTCCGTCGTTCGCTTTTAACTCATGTATAGTTTTTACAAACACGCTAACTTCCGGTAAAATGGTGACGACCTAACGCTCATTCTTCAGGAGACGCTGTTTTTAGTGTTTTTCTGTGGATTATGTGTTGTTATTTCGTTTTTGGAAGTTGTTCTCAAGAAGCCACAAAGGTAGCTGGTGGATGACATTTTGAGGGCAACCGACAGATAGTTGTTGGTTATGGTCTCAACTTTCGCGGCGATAGGCAGAAGATCTCTTTCACGAGACAATGGCTAGCGTCACCGGCCAGTATGGCCACTGCCAGGAAGGAAAGCACGGGCAAACTACCTTCTTTACACGTGCCTTGTTTATTATGATTCGCCTAATTAAAATGGCGAGTCATGACCGCCCACGCTTAGCGGCATGGCACATAATGGATGATGGATGGATAGTTAATTGACGTGCTGCTACTTTTAGTAAACAATATAAACTAACATAAAGTAATGCAGCATTATGTAACAGAATTACGACACACACAGGACGTTTCGGCGATTAGCCTTCATCAGGAAACAAATGCATGCTCGAAACGGAACATATAGCATAGGAGAAGAACCTCCGGTGACCATATTAAGGCATTAGGACGGAATGAGAAGAATAAAAAGATTGAAAAAAAAATGAGAGCAATGAAGAGAAAATTTTTAAAAAATGAGAGCAATGAAGAGAAAATTAAAATATGAAAAAAGAATTGTACTTACAGTCCGAGGCTGTAGCAGTACAGCCTCGGACTCTGAGTTAAGTAGTAACATTTTTTAATATTTTAATTTTCTTATCTACCGCAGTTCCACCAAATTTTATTCATATTTTTACTACTTTTAGTGCACTTGACTGATTTTTGCGTGTGGGTTAGCTTTCCCTATTACCAGTGTCCCACGACTTCAGGCGAACCCACTCCGACTACTTAGGTACTTGTAATTAACGTTCCCAAGTCAAGAACGAGAAGTCAACATTTTGGTCCTACTGACCAGTGTAGGAGTTGAGCCTGCTACCTCGGTATCTGCACACCGGTAGTTTCAGAGCGTGATCTTTTATCCATTCAGCCATGCTAACCTCCATAAGTAGTCGTCTATAAATCCAGATCACTGCAACCTTCTGAAGTTAAAAACTATGTATATGTGAGTCAAGTACGTTAGTAAACTGTCTGTGCACATACTCTCATCGGGCAACCTGAAATGAACACTCGTGTTTTCAAAATAGTAACGGCCAAAGGGGTTTAGCCTCCCACACATCGAGCCATCTTTAACTAAGCCATCGGTGATTGACAGAGTGGGCAATTACCCGACCTGGGGAAAATAAAGTGGGCTTGGAAGGGACTAGAGATCCCGCCTTCTAGCCTCTAAGATGGTTAATAACCCGCTCAACGATATTCACTGGTGGCCCCTCGCCCAAATCTTTCGCCAGAAAGTGTGTAATTGATTTATGAGACAAGAAAATACCGGCTTTACAACCCAGCTCTTTTTTTATTTTCCCCTGTTCATATCCTGTTGTGTTATGCTCATATCTTTCTCGTCCCTGTAATATATTACCGGTGTTACTTCGCTTTTTGATTGGCATAATATATTGTACTGACACTAAACAGTAACGAGGAAGAGCGTGAAAATGGAAATGGGGGCGGGGGGAAGAGGGGGAGGGGGTTGGGTTCGTAGCGATCTACTAAACAAAATAAACCACAACTTGGCAAGGCTGAACTGTGTTCACAGAGTGTACAGTATTAGATCGATGTTCAGCTTACACTAGGCACCTAGTGGTTCCCCAAACACGGTCGCCCGTGAAAGTCGAATGAAAATAATCCATGATTTTTACCTTTACATAAAAAATCTAACGATGTTTACAAGAAACCCGAGGGTCTTTTTTAAATATATTGAAAAGAAGGAATGGGTATTTTGTTTCACCCTCCTTTTAGAGAAGTAAATAATTGATTTCGATTTGGTTTTGAGAAATAAAGCAATATGTGGGAATACATTTTCAGTTGCGTGACTAATTATACAATTAACAATTTTTAAGTTGTCGAAGTATAAAGTACCCAATCTGTAAGTTGCCGATGTGTATAACACCCAGTCTGTCATAATGAAGTGTACAAGACTTAATGTATAAGTTGCCGAAGTACATAACAAGCAATTTGAAAGTTTTAGTAAACACTCAGTTTATAAATTCTCATGATGATGTTACCCTAACGATGTATATATCACACGGTATTTGCCGTAAAGAAAAATACAGTTCGTATGTTGCCTTATATAACGCAGCACCCACTCTATGTTATAATACATATATGTCATACTTTGCGATGTTGAAATCTGGAACACTGAAGTCTTCCTGACAAAGCATATTACACTCACCTTGCTTTAACAGAGTTAAGTTACTTGTATGTCTTTCAAAAGACGTCACAATCAACCACACTATTTTTGGCAGTTTCTATATATACATATACACACGAGGTGAAGTCAATAAGTAAGTCACAAATGGTTTTTATTTTTATACATACGTTGTCCCTTTATTTCTCAACATAATTTCCATCAATATTGATGCACTTATCCCATTGTTTTATCAATCCTCCCAAACCGGCTGCAAAGACGTGCGTGCTTTGTTTTTTAAACCACGTTTTCACTTCACATTAACATTCAACTTCGGCGTCATTCGCAAAATGTCTCCATCCAAAATGGGTTTTCGGTGGACCAAAAAAAGGTGGAAATCGCTAGGGGCTAAGTTATTTTTCTACAGCCATTTGTGACTTACTTATTGACTTCCCCTCGTATATATTGCACTGGCTCGCTTTGAACTCAAGCGTAGTCCATACACACTATTTATAGTAGTGTTGGACTGAATTTTGTGTGTGGATTACGTTTCCTATTAACAGCGTCCCTAGCCATCAGGCGAACTCACTCCTACTTTAGAGGTACTTTTAATTTACGTCCCCATATCAAGGGCGATAGATCAACATTTTAGTCCAGCTGTCCGGGGTAGGGGTTGAATCGCTTACCTCGGCATCAGCACACCGGATGTTTAAGAACACCCGTTCTTATCCATTCGACCATGCGGACCTGACGAAATATATAACACCTACGTTGTCATGGCAAAGTATATCACATCAATTTTCCTATGAAAGAGAATATTTTCCGTGCTCTGGAGTGACAAAATTGATAACATCCACTATTTCATGACAAATTATATCACTCCACTTCATTGTGACAAAGTATATTAGTCATATCTGCTGATTCTTTCTCTTCTGCCTCATCATCATCATCTTCATCGTCTTCTTCTTCCTCCTCCTTCACCGCCTCCTCTTCTTCTTTAAGTTCTTCGTCATCTACTAATGGAGGATAGGTTTACAACCAACTCATGCCGAGTCTTGTGTAGACTTATTCACGACTGGTTGAATGTTGCAGCTGTGTTTTACGGCATGAAATAGCCTGTCTCATGTTAAACCTCCGTTGACGCCCCTGACAACACGCAAGACAAGTTAGAGTTACTAGTCTTTGCTTTATTTATAGGCCACAGTAAGACACGGGCGAGTTATACTTTGCTGTGAAATCATATAAAACACTGTCTTTACAACCTATATAGCAAACACTTTCATAGAACTATCATCATCACCAAACTATGGCTAGCAGAGTAGGCGATCGTGTTTCTTCATAAACATATGCCTCCTGTGTTCTTGATCAGTTCGACATGTGGTCATTGTCAGTGCCACATTGTCAATCCATCCACTGTGTTATCTCTCTGTTGACCTCTCTCTCTCTCTCTCTCTCTCTCTCTCTCTCTCTCTCTCTCTCTCTCTCTCTCTCTCTCTCTCCATAGATCTTTCCGTTTGTTAGAACCTTCTCCAGATTATCTCACCTCTTAATGGGGGAAAAAACACCGATGTGGGCAAGCCTATGTCTTTGTTAACCTGCATCTTGCGGTATTTGGTTATAGGTCTCCATCGCTCAATAGGTTTCGGAAATGTATTTTAACCAAGTTTACGTCATAAAGGGATACGCGTTAGTGTAGTGACCATGCTCTGCTGACCAGTGGTCATGGGTCCGATAGGTATCGAGGCGCATTTGAATTTCTGACCAAGGCTCCAAGGTCGACCCAGCGTAAAATGGGAACCAGGAAATGTTTGGAGAAGAAAAGCGGTCAGTGTTATACTGACCAAATAACCCATGGGTGCCGATTAGTCTATAAAATATGGGTCTGGCACATTGTGTGTCAAAAAGACCTTTACTTCTAGGTCAAAAACACAAACGCACAAACATGTCAGCCCTTACATTGGGTCTAACACGTTACAAGCATTTTAAACAATCGATCGTACATTACGTCTTAATGATACAAAACGTATTCAAGGCATGTATGTCCTTGTGAGAAGCACTATAAATCAGGCGAGCATGCATAGATAAGTCTGAAACAAGATCGCCAATAAGGTGCTGTTCAATATTGTTTATGTCCCCCGTGGAGCGGCTGAAGCAACCATTCAACAGACACTGACGTCACAGACAATGAGCCGGTTGTTTACATACCCAGAGTGCTATGAACACGAGACAAGGAAGGTTGGGGCTGGCATATCGCCAGCCAATGAATAAATGCTGATAGGCCATTCTGTTCAGTTGATGACAAGAACAGTCGTATCGGGAATTATGGCATGCATGAGAAGTTCAAAAGAGAGTTAGTTATATAGCCTAACTAAAATGGTAGATGGAGGTGCACAATCGATATACCGTTTATGTGTGCATGTTTTCAAATGACACCCGGTGCCGAGGCATGGGTAGCTATGATAGCGCAGCGTCCTATATAATAGCGGTAGCGTTATCGTTAGGGGAACTATCCTCATAATTTCATAAGCCTGGCCGGACGAGGGTTAGACTCCTGCGTTCGTCGTCCGCTAAGTGAGGGAAGGACTGGCATTTCTTCGTGCACTCAGGCCTGTAAAATGAACGAACGAAGGAACAAACTTTATTTTCAAAGGGTTAAGATCTGGGCACGCAGGCCCGTCTAACATTCTGCCTTTCTATCACTCTCCGACTAGCACAGTGGTTCTCAACCTGTTTTAATCCGTGTCTCACCATATTTTCAGAACGTCATTACCCCCCTCCCCTTTCGTATTTCCTACCTAAAAATTTGGCCCGTGCCCCCCTTCACCATATTTTCAGAACGTCATTACCCCCCCCCCCCCCCCCCCCCGGTTCTTGTATTAACGCGATCTTGAAATAATCTTAATTTCCCCTCCCCCTCCCTGGAAACCCTAAAATTCCCCCCTGGAGGAAGGGGGGAATTCCCCACCTGTTTAGAACCACTGGTCTAGCACATTATAGATCCTTAGAGGGTTCCTGGTGTGAGACTTGTTATTGCGTTAACCGCCTATACCGACTGTCTGGTTGTAACCCGTTAAACTTGTTTGCAGGCCGAATAACCACTCATCAGCATCAAGTGCCATGCCAACTGGCGTAGGCGTTCATGACTCTCCACAGATGTCGGTCTTTGGTTTTCTGTATCTGCTGATGATATTCTTCTATGCCACAGTCTCAATCCATCCAGCATCATTTCTCTTGGTCTGCCCCTGCCTTTCTTCCCCTTGATCTTTCCAGTTGTCACGATTTTCTCAAATGCCTCTCTTCACATCACATGACCAAAGAAAGCTGCCTTGGCTAAACTGCAAAGTTGAAGGAAACAAGGCCAGGAACATAGCATTTGCAGCGTGTGTGGTTTATGGCATGTCACGTGGGGCACCAGTCTGACTGGTTTGGTGCACGGAGCTGAGATTTATAGCAGGTGAGTTGAAGTAGTGGTTAGGTGTATTATAGCAGACGAGTTGGAGTAGTCGTTAGGTGTATTATAGCAGACGAGTTGGAGTAGTGGTTAGGTGTATTATAGCAGACGAGTTGGAGTAGTGGTTAGGTGTATTATAGCAGATGAGTTGGAGTAGTGGTTAGGTGTATTATAGCAGACGAGTTGGAGTAGTGGTTAGGTGTATTATAGCAGACGAGTTGGAGTAGTGGTTAGGTGTATTATAGCAGACGAGTTGGAGTAGTGGTTAGGTGTATTATAGCAGACGAGTTGGAGTAGTGGTTAGGTGTATTATTGCAGACGAGTTGGAGTAGTGGTTAGGTGTATTATAGCAGACGAGTTGGAGTAGTGGTTAGGTGTATTATAGCAGACGAGTTGGAGTAGTGGTTAGGTGTAGTATAGCAGACGAGTTGGAGTAGTGGTTAGGTGTATTATAGCAGACGAGTTGGAGTAGTGGTTAGGTGTATTATTGCAGACGGGTTGGAGTAGTGGTTAGGTGTATTATAGCAGACGAGTTGGAGTAGTGTTTAGGTGTATTATAGCAGACGAGTTGGAGTAGTGGTCAGGTGTATTATAGCAGACGAGTTGGAGTAGTGGTTAGGTGTATTATAGCAGACGAGTTGGAGTAGTGGTTAGGTGTATTATAGCAGACGAGTTGGAGTAGTGGTTAGGTGTATTATAGCAGGCGAGTTGGAGTAGTGGTTAGGTGTATTATAGCAGACGAGTTGGAGTAGTCGTTAGGTATATTATAGCAGGCGAGTTGGAGTAGTGGGTAGGTGTATTATAGCAGACGTGTTGAGTAGTCGTTAGGTGTATTATAGCAGACGAGTTGGAGTAGTCGTTAGGTGTATTATAGCAGACGAGTTGGAGTAGTGGTTAGGTGTATTATAGCAGACGAGTTGGTGTAGTCGTTAGGTGTATTATAGCAGACGTGTTGGAGTAGTCGTTAGGTGTATTATAGCAGGCGAGTTGGAGTAGTGGTTAGGTGTATTATAGCAGGCGAGTTGGAGTAGTGGTTAGGTGTATTATAGCAGGCGAGTTGGAGTAGTGGTTAGGTGTATTATAGCAGACGAGTTGGAGTAGTCGTTAGGTGTATTATAGCAGGCGAGTTGGAGTAGTGGTTAGGTGTATTATAGCAGACGTGTTGGAGTAGTCGTTAGGTGTATTATAGCAGACGAGTTGGAGTAGTGGTTAGGTGTATTATAGCAGGCGAGTTGGAGTAGTGGTTAGGTGTATTATAGCAGACGAGTTGGAGTAGTCGTTAGGTGTATTATAGCAGACGAGTTGGAGTAGTGGTTAGGTGTATCTTCTTCTTCTTTGCGTTCATCCGGAGTGATTTTTTCAGATGTGATTGCGGTGTGTCTGGTTAGGCACCCTCGGGTCGAAACCCTCAGGCCAACACATCCGACTTTTAGCGTGCATTTTTGACCAGGTTAGCAATCCTGGGAGACTCTCACTTTTGTGGTACCGTCCACATCTCAGCTGGTCAAGTTGGAACAGTCGAAGACTACACGGTCATCCCTCAAGTGAAGGCAGGGACAGTCCATAGCATTTTCCGCCATCCTGGGTGGCTTCCATAATTGCAGAGCCGGCACATAACGCTCTGGTGCTGGGTTTACCGAGGGAATCGTCACGTCCTGCTCATGGCTGTTTTAATTCCTCACTTCAATATATTGGGCATTTCGCTCACCCTGGGCCGTTCCTGCACAAACCAGTCAGCTCTGCGGTTGGTTTCCACTAAGCGAGTTTTCGGACATGTGCTTGTCCCTGTACCCATCAGAGCTGTTCCAGGCACGGCGGACATTCGGAAAACTACCTAGTCAGAGCTGTTCCGAACAAGAGCGGCATTCGGAAACTAGGTAGTCAGAGCTGTTCCTAGCACGAGGGACATTCGGACGAGACATTTCACTCGGACGTAATTGCGTAGTGTCAATTTTTAGTTTGCCACCCTTAGGACGACACTTCCGACTTCCGGCGGGCATTTTTTAATGAGGTTAACCTTCCTCTGATTTCGAGGCACGTTAGACTGTTGTGATGTCGCCCACATCTCAGCTGGTCAAGATAGAACGACCAACGACATCGCGGTCGGCCCTCAAGGGAAGGCAGGGGCAGACAATGGGCAGTCCCTCGCTATCCAAGGAGGCTTCCATAATTGCAGAGCCGGCACATATTGCTCCGAGACTGGGCTCACCCGAGGAGTTGCCACGTCCTGCTCATGGCTGCTTTAGTTCCTCACTTCCATGTATTGGGCATCTCGCTTGCCACTGGTCGCTCAAGTGAGCTCCAGGGGCGGTCAGACTGCGGGCGACATCCACTCGGTAAGCTTTTGCTTTTGACTTTGGACCACGCAATAGGTTCGCTCGCCGTGCGTTCCATTTCGCGTTATTGAGACGTTTCTCCACTTTTATCTACACTCTCTATGAGTTAGATACAGACAGTTTTCGTAACCATTTCCTTCGACTTGGGCATTTTACTGACTTTTTGTACTCGCTCACGAGGTAGGCTACATGTGCTGCCGGCTCAGCACCTTACCTTCGTGCAGCAGTCAGTGAGAAACGGCCAGGCCATCTCATCCGGGAATCCAACATATCCCTCAGCTGAGAGCCTTCAAACAAGTGTCAGAACTGGGCATGTAGCTTGCTCAGTATCCCGATTCCAATTTGTCGGTAGGTGGATATCGGCCCGACTCTCAGATCCGAGGGTCTGTGGCTTAGAGGCGTTCAGCCTAAACCCTCGACAGAGAGCCTTAGAGTATTGTCCGAAACAAGAACTGCCTTCATGCGCCTGATTTAAACTTTTGACTGCTATCCTCAGTCTCCTGCAGAGCAGCAGGTTGTGTCTCTCTTAGTCTGGTCCCTATCCCATACGCTGTCCGATATGTAGTTTTCACCCATCGGCAAGCACATAGGGTCAACGGGACACTCAAGCTCCCCCACCACGGCAAGGTGGAGACACATCGGGAAAGCCATCGACATTTGATAGGGCAGACATTTGAAAGATGCGTCGCCGGCACGTAAGGCCATGCGATCAGCACAAAGTTATCCAGAGTCACCAGTGGGAACGCCGCGCCCCGCGAAGGGCAACGACGATTGGTTTTGAACTAATAAAAGCGCTCTTTCCGCGAGGGTCGGAGCTTGGTAAGCATGTATTAGCTCTAGAATTGCCACAGTTATCCAAGTAGGATCGTGTCATCTAAGGAACCTCGACTGATTTAATGAGCCATTCGCGGTTTCACCGTGAGACAGTGTGAACTTAGACATGCATGGCTTAATCTTGAGACAAGCATATGACTACTGGCAGGATCAACCAGATATCTATCGGACAGACGGACTATTCACGCACACGCAAGCCAAGAGAAGCATCGCTAAAGCGCGCCCTCCCGGTACAAGGTGATACATGCAAAACCACTGGACGCCTACCGACGAGCTTTCAAGCTACGCCGGCAGGACTAACCGAAAAAAAAAAGCTATACCAGCTTACTGACTGCAGGCCCACTACTCATCGAGAGAGAGTGGGCGCTTATCGAGACTTTGTCGAACGGTCGTACAAATTTTGCTCTTTTGCCCGCTCAAACCACGACCCTGGCTGCACGATACGGTTACATTCTTGAAACGCCTGCCTCGCTAACTCACGTTGGCTGGGAAGATCCCATTTTGGTGCACCTCACACAGCCATCCGAGACAACGAACGCTAGACGCGGAACTAATCTAGCGAACCAGACCAGCCCCACGGTTAGGTGTATTATAGCAGACGAGTTGGAGTAGTGGTCAGGTGTATTATAGCAGACGAGTTGGAGTAGTGGTTAGGTGTATTATAGCAGACGAGTTGGAGTAGTGGTTAGGTGTATTATAGCAGACGAGTTGGTGTAGTTGTTAGGTGTATTATAGCAGGCGAGTTGGAGTAGTGGGTAGGTGTATTATAGCAGACGTGCTGGAGTAGTCGTTAGGTGTATTATAGCAGACGAGTTGGAGTAATCGTATGGTGTATTATAGCTGGCGAGTTGGAGTAGTGGTTAGGTGTATTATAGCAAGCGAGTTGGAGTAGTGGTTAGGTGTATTATAGCAAGCGAGTTGGAGTAGTGGTTAGGTGTATTATAGCAAGCGAGTTGGAGTAGTGGTTAGTTGTATTATAGCAAGCGAGTTGGAGTAGTGGTTAGGTGTATTATAGCAAGCGAGTTGGAGTAGTGGTTAGGTGTATTATAGCCAGTGAGTTGGAGTAGTGGTTATGTGTATTATAGCCAGCGAGTTGGAGTAATGGTTAGGTGTATTATAGCAAGCGAGTTGGAGTAGTTGTTAGGTTTATACGCTGATAATGTCATGAGCGCAGTCGGACCATGCGTCGACGTCTTCGCTGGTCGTTCACTAAGAGAAGTCAGACGGACCTCTTTCCCTCGGTGCACTCAGGCCAAGCAAAACGTTACTGGTCCTAACACTTCAGAGACCCTTAGCAGCTCCCAGCTTCGGAACTTGAAACAAAACACGTCAGAAGATGGCAGTAGGCAATGATCATTTCAAGTGCAACGAAGATTTTCAGTAGATTCAATCACAATCAATCAATCAATCAGTTGGATGTTATCCTGACTAATGGTGACATGCTGTTATCGAGTGTCTGTTTTGCCAAAAAGAAAACCCTAACCTGCACAATAAATAAAACAAATAAAGATGTTCTGAAAATAGATAAAGAACTGCAAGAACAATACAGAGTGACTGTGAAAAATAGGTACAATGCGATAGCTAAAATACAGAATATCAATGAACAATGGGAAATGTTAAGGGACTCCATTCATCAAACTAGCAAAGAAGTATTACCGGAGAGAGGCAAAATAGCTAAGAAAAAATGGATGAATGAAGAAATCTTAAAACTGATGGACAAAAGAAAACAGAGTTAAAATGACAAACAAGAATACGCTAAGATAAATAAAGAAATAAAAGATAAACGTGGGAAGGCTAAAGAAAGTTGGTTAAACGAGCAATGCAAAAAAAAATTGAATTAAATTCCATTAATGATACAAAAAATATGTGCAGACAAATCAATGAACATACAGGAAGAAAAATAAGAATAAATACAGGGTGTTTGAAATCAAAAACAGGAAAGATATCATTAGAGGAAGGTGCTATAATGAAGAGGTGGAATGAGTATATAAGAGAATTATATGACGGAGAAAGGGAAGAATTAACAGAAGATAGTAACTTAGAAGGTCCACCTATTCTGAAAGAAGAAGTCGTTGATGCTATGAAACGTATGAAGAAAGGAAAAACAGCTGGGCCAGATGAAATCACAATAGAAGAATTAGAAGTGTTGGGAGAATTTGGAGTAGATATATTAACCAAAATGTTGAATTGTATTTACAGTAGTGGATATTTACCCAGTGATATGCTGAAATCTGTATTTATAGCTATACCAAAAAGACCAGGAGCAATTGATTGTGAAGATTTTCGTACAATTAACCTCATAAACCATATCACTAAGCTTCTACTCAGAATCATAATGAGAAGAAACCAAAAAGAAAATAAAAATGGAAATTAGTGAAGAACAGTATGGATTTGTGGAAGGAAAGGGCACAAACAATGCAATTTATACATTACGGACACTAATAGAAAGGTCAATAGAGAAACAGAGAGACATATATTTGTGCTTCATAGATTATACTAAGGCATTTGATAAAGTAAAACATGATGAACTGATTAAAATGTTGGAAGATATCAACATTGATGGAAAAGATTTAAGAATAATAAAGAATGTTTACTGGAACCAAGTAGCAGCAATTAAAATGGGAAATAAAGAGGGTAGCTTACGAACAGATAAAGCTAGGAGTACGACAGGGGTGTGTCTTGTCACCAGATCTTTTCTCCCTGCTATAGCGAAGTAATAATGAGAGAGATCAAAGAGATGCCAGGAATACTAGTTGGAGGTTATAATATAAATAATATACGCTATGCAGATGACACAGTATTGGTGGCGGATAATTCAACAGACCTACAGCAATTATTAGACGTTGTAGTAACAGAGAGTGCAAGGAAAGGACTCTCCTTGAATATCAAGAAAACAGTAACAATGGTAATATCAAAGAAAATGGTGACACCAAAATGTGACATAGAAATAGAAGGAAAAATCCTTAACCAAGTGGATAATTTTAGCTACCTAGGGGCATTTATAACATCAGATGGAAGATGTACAACAGAGATTAGGAGCAGAATAGGGCAGGCAAAAGCCGCATTTCAGAAAATGAAGAGTATCTTGTGCAATAAGTCACTATCACTGAATGTAAGAAAGAGAGTGCTGAAATGCTATGTAGAACCAGTTTTGCTGTATGGCAGTGAATCTTGGAATGTAAATGAACAAAGTAAGAAGAAATTAGAAGCAACAGAGATGTGGTTCCTGAGACGAATGTTGCGAATTCCTTGGACTGCCAGAGTAACTAACGACGACTGCCTGAAACAGGCTAATGAAACTAGAACATTATATACAACAATAAGACAGAGACAACATCTTTCTTCGGTCACGTGATGAGAAGAGAGGCATTGGAGAACATCGTAACAACTGGAAAGATCGAGGGGAAGAGAGGCAGAGGCAGACCAAGAGAAATTATGCTGGATGGATTGAGACGGTGGCATGGAGGAATATCAGCAGCAGAGTTGATCCAGAAAACCAAAGACCGAGATCTGTGGAGAGCCATGAACGCCTACGCCAGCTGGCACGGCACTTGATGATGCTAATGATGATGAACCTGCACAGTTCGCGGCGACTGATCTAGCCAGGCGGTCTTAATTCCTCAGGCTCAAGATTGTCCTGGTCTACACCGCAATGTACTATAGGCAGTAGATGATAATTTATGACTGTATAAATATAGATAAGGTTGAGGAAACAGATGGGGATATTAAAATGAGAATAACAAAGCAAAGAGAGATTGTTACAGCACTATAACATTTGTGGAAGTAGAACGACATTAATTAAAGCATGAAACTTATCATTTAATGATATCGTCAAATCAATCCTTCTATGTGCATCAGAAGCAAGGATAAGAATTAAAACAATTGCTAATAACCTGCTACGAGAGAATCACCAATATGAAGCTCATAGACTGAATTTAAAAAATCACTTTGAATCAAAGAGTGAGAAACAGACGCTTGCGTTTGATAAGAGAGACGCATTTAGAAACCTTGTTAGTAGTATAAGAGGAAAATTATTCTTCTAGAACCGACGTGGCAAAAGTATTAAGGAATACCTAAACAAAACACATAAGGAGAAGGGAATTAGAGATCGAGGTGAAAACGTGGGGAGGATATTATTTGAAGTCTGTACACATGATTTGTAATATGCACCTATTGTTTTCAACATACAAATTTCACATAATATGTACGCATGATTTGTAATCTGTACGTATTAATATATACACATTATTGGGTAGTCTTCAGACATTATGTGCCGAATGTGCACGATATTTGTTATATTTACATACGATGTGTAGTCTATGTACATTATTTGTAATTTGTACACAATATTTAGCCACGGTAGCGAAGTGGATAGCTTGCCTGCCTTGAAGTTATGGGTTCGAATTCGCATCGAGGCGGTTTAGTAAAATTGTCTTGAACTCCCAAGTTGATCCAGCTTATAATGGGTACCAGTAAACGTCTGGGGAAGTAAAGGAGATCGGTGTGATTTTGCCCACATCAGCCCTCGAGTGTTGATTGGCATATAACATATGGGGCTTGCACAATGTGTCCAGTAACCTGAAGGTTTACAAAAGGAGTCCTTTACAGTTAACATTTTATTTGCATAATTTGTAGAATTAGCGTCCTATGTAAAATAAAATTCCATCATCCATTAAAAATACAAAACATGTCGGGTGCGTGACGAAACATTTCATCCATATTAGTTTCTAAAGCGGCACATAATTCAGATAAAAGGTTAACATAAAACAAAACAAAGGAATGATAGAATTCAATAGGCATTGATCGTTGCCAATCAATGAAACCTCATTGTAAGTGCGCTTTCACTTCACACATCAAATACCCGGGTACAGTTCGTGATACCTGACATTTTCACTGGTCAATGATACAGTGAACCCACGCGAACTTACAATCCCGCCCGTTCACTGGCAAATATCGTACACCAGATCAATAATATAAACATCAGCAAATTATATGTGTTTAAAGATAAAAGCCACAAACAATATGTTGCATGGTATATTTCGCTGCATCTCGTCAGGTGCATACTGCAGAGTTGTATATCACATTAGGGGAATAATATTTAAGCTGAAACAATTAAAAAGCATAGTCACAGGTATAATTCGAATGTGAAACATTTGTTATCCCCACAGTAATTTCACATTTACAATCAATTCTTTCTGTTTGCACAAAAATGGCTGGAACCGCCTAATTGCTAACACCTCACTATTGTTTAGCAATCGTTTATTGTTTGTCGAACATACATACATACATACATACATACATACATACATACATACATACATACATACATACATACATACATACTATACATACATACTATACATACATACTATACATACATACTATACATACATACTATACATACATACTGACATACTATACATACATACTATACATACATACTATACATGCATACTATACATACATACTATACATACATACTATACATACATACTATACATACATACTATACATACATACTATACATACATACTATACATACATACTATACATACATACTATACATACATACTATACATACATACTATACATACATACTATACATACATACTATACATACATACTATACATACATACTATACATACATACTATACATACATACTATACATACATACTATACATACATACTATACATACATACTATACATACATACTATACATACATACTATACATACATACTATACATACATACTATACATACATACTGACATACTATACATACATACTATACATACATACTATACATGCATACTATACATACATACTATACATACATACTATACATACATACTATACATACATACTATACATACATACTATACATACATACTATACATACATACTATACATACATACTATACATACATACTGACATACTATACATACATACTATACATACATACTATACTAAGCAGAAAGTGTAACAAGGTCGGTGAGACTTGGAAGAATGACATCCGCCATGTAAACGAGGTACAAATCATGCAGTGGCTAATTGTTACTAAGGATCCTGATGGTATGCTTCACACCCACACCACTGGAGTGTGGGCTTGTGGGTCTGGGGTTGAGTCTTACCACATAAGGTGAAACCACTAGGACATGTGTGCACGTTGTGAATCTTAAATATGTATCGGCAGGTGAAAATCAACACTAGTAGAAAAAATTTACTACTGCCCAGTCAACTTTTTCACTATTAGACAACCTTCCCAAAAAATTATTATTTAATATTTGCACTACTGAACATCGAGGCGTATTTGAACATTAGTAAAATTGATAAAAGTAAATAACACTTGTACACGCCTTGAAGCGTACAAGATACAAGTATATGGTGCTTAACCATATTTTGATACAATAATCGGCACTCAATGTGGTCAATACCACACCGCCGCATTCACTACCCACAACATTTCCTGGAACCCATTATAGGCTAGTAAAGCTGAAAGCACATCATTTGTTTTCGAAATGCTCCTCAAAAGGGACTAAAACACATGAGCACCGGACTAAATGGCAAACTTGCAAGCCACTGACCTACCGCGGCTCCCCACAGACTATAATATATCCTATACATCAACAAGTGCCTTGCTGAAGCCTGATCAATCGAGTTTTCCATCTCCAACGTAGAGAAGAAGACAGAATGATGTCATTTGAGGGCGAACTAATCGCTAAACGAACCGAAGACCGATTTATCTTGCACGTTGATTACATTGACAATGTTCAAGCACTTTGAGTGTGTAAATGTTGGCATTGCTAGATCTATACCGTAGCTGTTAGTGCACTTCCTGCTGATTCCCTCCACTCCTGTAGCATGATGGCTTAGGGTGGGAATTATATGCTGTTCTGCATTAGGCAAGCTATAGGATAGTGGATTTCTGCCACGTGTATAGATTTAACATGCTTGCTTGCTTGCGTGTGATGGCTGTGAACTCCAACGCGAAGTCCTGTATGTCGGATGAAGACATCCCTGTTATCCAACATCAGTGTGATGTCATACCGGACTGAGGTTTGCGTGAGTATCCGTTGTCCCATGTCAGGCTTATTGGTGTGCAGACTGGTTTTGCCTCGTCGTGCAGGCAGATACTGTCCGATTTTGGAAGAATCAGCGATCATACTACGTTAGCCAAGACCCCGAAGGGACCTGTTGCCCAGGACGTGCGACAAGGACGTGTCAGTAGGTCTTGGCCAGTATAGAATCTGGCCCTAGTGCCTTGGCTTATGTTAGGCACACAATTAGACTTATCTGTGACATTTCCTGCACATGACAGCCATAGAGGCAGGAGGTCTGGCTTATGTTAGGCACACATTTAGACTTATATGGTACAGTTTCTGCACAAGGTAGTCATAGAGGCAGGAGGTTTGGCTTATGTTAGGCACACAATTAGACTTATATGGTATATGGTACAGTTTCTGCACAAGGTAGTCATAGAGGCAGGAGGTTTGGCTTAAGTTAGGCACACATTTAGACTTATATGGTACAGTTTCTGCACAAGGTAGTCATAGAGGCAGGAGGTTTGGCTTAAGTTAGGCACACATTTAGACTTAAAGGGGACATTTTCTGCACGGGACAAGCCACTAGATGATGATGGGTGATATGACATGTGTAAATAATTATATCATGACAATATCTCTGAATTATCTTATATGAAAAACAACACATTTTAGTACTATGTATTTGGAACAAATGAAAGAATGAGAGGAAGAACTTCATTTTCAAATGATAAAGAATTCTTACGCAAACCCGTCTGACAAATTGCCTTTTATATCTCGTACATTATTTTACTCATGTGTCGCTTATAAGGTCAATCTTAGAAAATAATATGCCATGCTAGACATTCTCTCTCTCTCTCTCTCTCTCTCTCTCTCTCTCTCTCTCTCTCTCTCTCTCTCTCTCCCTCTCTCTCTCTGTGTGTGTGTGTGTGTGTGAATGTATGTGCGTGTGCATGTGTGTGCGTTTGCGCGCGCGTTCGTGAGCGTGTGGTATAGGTATCCTTGTTAGAGGTATTTTTGTACTCAGCTGACCAAAGTAATTTGTAACTGATTTACGGCTGTAAGTCGGGGAAGGCTTTAAAGCGCATGAGAGTCAATTTCATTGCGCCGGGTTTATCCCATGTGGCTCTGTCTCCCCTCCCCACCCCCAGGGCGGCCTGTCGAAAACGTGGCACAAAGCGACGAACTCCGTAGCTCCAGTGATGATCCCCAGGTGTCTCAGGGAATTAATGCACCTGTGAAACGACCGACGTAGGCCGGACTCGAACCCACATCTTTCGGAACGGGGATGCAAGCGGAGTAACCACTTGGCCACGGAGACTCCCAGTCGGGGAAATAACAAGTCAAGAGGACTGAGAAATGTACGGATGCTTAACTCTGGAGCTACCAATCCTACCGTGTGTTGAGTAACTGACAAAGTACTCTCCAGACTGCCTTGTCACAATTTGTGACATACAGTGTTTCAGCTCCAGTGTTGTGACAATACTGTAATCTGCATTCACAACACCCACTTGCCACGAATTTTTTTAAATGTTGCATATCCCTTGCAGGACGTTGCAGTCAACACCAGCATTTTTCAGGTGCTGTTGATGTACTAGGCAAGTTTTTAAGATTTTACGTTCAGTAGTTTGCCATTGCTTTCTGAACGACCGGCTCCCATACCAGCACGTTATAACACAACGCGACACGGTCTGCTGCACAAATCGGTCTCGGCTGCGTTTCGAACGCCTGGTAAGCGGATCACGAACCGCGTTCCCAAGCCTTTGGCCACGATACGGACATAAATAACCTTGACATTAGTCACATGCCCTCTGTTAGTTCTTCATGAAAGAGACAAAACTATATATACTAATATAATTCTGAGTGATTGGAGGAGTGGCTGGTCGAGTGGGTAGAACGCCGGACTCGCCTTCGGGAGACCCGGGTTCGATCCCTCGGTAAGGTGTGGGATTTTTTTTCTGTCGGGGGCAAAAAGAAAATCCTAACCTGCACAGTTCGCGGCGACTGCACTAGCCAGACGGCCTTGATTCCTCAGGCTCAAAGACCCCTCTGCCATACAGCGCGCGGTACTATATTGGCAGTAAATGACAGTGACAGTTTAAAATCCTGAGCTATCTACCTGTAAGGATGCTAATGTTTGTTATAATGTTGCTCGTTAGTCTTTGTAGCAGTCCTGGCAGAACATCATGCATTTCAAAATCAATGATCAGACAGCATCGATCGCACGGGCATTTGTACTTCTTTCACCTGTTTCTATACATGGATTCTATAAAACATTTTAAAGCAAATGTTTATTCTCCGGGAAGGTATGTTTTATTAGTTAGGCTGTGACACTAACATTACCATTTTCTGTCAATGGTACTAACATGTCTTCTGCCACATGGCGTAAACTTGCATGTTCCTCTATAGATTTCGGATCTTTATGTTCTTGATCAATTCTCTTGATGACATTCCTTCATGCCGCCGTATTAGGCTATACAGTATCATTTCTCTCAGTCAGCTACTGCCTCTTTTACCACTGATCTCCCCAGTGCCTCTCTTCTCATTATATCACCACAGAACAGACTTTTCTTATAATTAAATGTATATTTTATAACTTTTACTTAGCCTTTTTTTCAGCTAGCGCGTTGGCGAAGTTGATAGGGAATTTCACATATAATATCATGAGTACAACAGGGCGAAGGTTCGATATCTGCACTCGTCGCCTGCTAAGTGCTAAAGACTGGCCAACTATGTCTCCACACATTCAGGTTAACAACAAATGATGGCGCTATCATATCATAGATCCATAGAAGGACACTACTTCTGGACACAGTTCTTCATTTTAAATTCTGTGCAGTTTTTGAAAATATTGCCGTTCCAAGTTTTGTATTTACCTATTGTGGAGTTTGCCGGTCTCCCCTGTCTAGGGGTTACACGACTTTATCTGTAATCCCTTATACTCTAGTGAGTAATGTGACGTGCGCGAGAATCGGTAGCGGTTCTCTCCGCGTCGGTAACTTAGGGGTATGTGAGCCGGTCACTCAGAAAGCAATGGCAAACTACTGAGCGTAATCTTGCCAAGAATTCAACAATCAGCTGAAAGATGCTGATGTTGACAGCGATTTCCTGTAAAGGATATGCGGGAAAAAAATGTGGAGTTAAAGCAACACAATGCAACGTAATAGGTAAATACAAAACTTGGAACGGCAACATTTTCAAAAACTGCACAATAATTAAAAATACACCATGTAGTTACCCGTGCAATCCAAGGCATTCGCAACATTCTTTTCAGAAACTACCTCCCGGTTGTTTCGTGGCTCTTTCAAATGCATTCCTGCTCATTGAATGCCAGTTTCAGAATTCTTCTCGTGCTCGGCCACTAGACAGTTTTATCGACTGTGTTCCCAACTCACGTATTCAAGGGATTTACCAGTCTGCCCCGCACCCTCACCCACCCGTGGATCAAACACTCACAGGCGCCCAAATCCCCACCACACATCAACCCTAACGCAAACAGTCACGCCAAGGCGCGATCTATAAGATATGATGGCTGGTGACAGTCTCCTATCCTCTGGTGATCATTACTTATGCTCGTCGACCAACAGTCTTCTCGCTATGAACACAGCTCATAAACACATTCACTGGGAGTCTCCGAGGTTGTGAGTTCGATTATTACCTACGTCGCTCCGTTCACGAGTGCAGTTTTCTCGAAGACTCCTGGGGTCGTCGCTGGAGCTACGGAGTTGTTGCTTTGTGTGACCTTTCGACAGGCCGCCCTGCGGAAAGTGACTGAGACATATGGGGTAAACTTGGTGCAATGATCGATATTGTCTTGCAATCCCTTTTAATCAAGTATTGATAGGCGCTCATAGAAGCGGAAGGACAACGATATTAGAGGACACACAAGACAACATACAAGTTGAAAGCTATAGTTACCCCACGGGGATTAAAACCTGTGACCTCCAAATGAGGCCAGCATTGTTGCCGCAGAAACAAGTGTACTTCGACGTATGACCAACTAGACATGAAGTCCAATTTCTGTCCGCCTTTAAAGAGTGATGCTAACTGCATGATGAACACAGTCGCACGGCATTTGCACATTTAGTGTATCTTGAGCTAACACGCAGAAATATCGCGCTGCCTGTTAAACTTCCGGTGTGCTGATGCCGAGTAGCGGAATCGCCGACTAAATCGGTAAGTTGGACTAAGATTATGACTTTCCGTACTTGACTTGGGGTCGTAAATTCCAAAGTACCTCATAAATCGTAGTGGGTTCACCCGATGAAGAGGGAAATTGTTAATACGGAAAGCCAATCCACACGTAAACATCAGTTCAGTGCAAACATCAGTCCCACATTTGACCCTGCTCTTTCGACTAGTGTAATTTCAGTTTTCACGTGCCGAGAGACTTTTTTTAAATATGCGCGACGTGCATTCGGGTCCTCCTTAATTTCATCCTTATCCCATCAGAAAAATCTCCAACTGGACAGGGATTCGGACACATGACCACCGAATTGGCAGGCAAGCGTGCGAGCTACAGTGTATTCCCACATGTACATATCAGCAATTTCTTTCATTATGTTCCATAACTCTTCCTGTAAAACAACCGGCGCTGTGATTTAGGGGCATTGAACGTCTTTCCCATTTCCCCGTCAAACCCAGTCGGGGTTTCGAAGTCAGCCGTATGCGATTTGGAAGCGGACCGCTGTGCGTTGATTTTGATGGTATGAGCGTCGGTAGTACAGAGATAAGTGGCAACTACTGAGTTTGAGAACTGCCTGGTAAACCACAAACAGACAAGCAATACAGAGGTTGATTGTGACGTCTTGTAAAGGACATGCAGCTACGTTTTAAATTAACGTGATGAGATACAACTCAAATGAAACCAGCAACACGTAGGGACAGATTTATCATAGTGAATCACAGCAATAATTTAACCGAGAAATATTGATTTATATCTACATGTGTCTGTCAGGTCCTAGAGATAAATATGGAAAATCTGTATTAGAAGCCGCACAAATTGGCAAGAGCGTATAGCACTGTGAAGAAATGATATGAAGCAACGTAACATTATAAATAGACAATAAATATTGTTGATATTCTTGATTGCATACATATGACAGGCAACATTTTCAGATGTTCCTGAAAATGATTTTTACGTCAACATTTATAACACTTTCTGGACCAAAAATAGCCTGGGTGTGTATTTTTGGAAGTAATCGATTCTGTCCTTGAGAAGAAAATAAGGGTGGGTAGTAAGGTAGCTAATGAAATAAAAGCAAACGGGAGAAAGAACTCTATCTTTGGAAAATAAGGATGGGAAAAGACCGCGGACAAGTTCTGATGCGATAATTTAGTTCTCCTGTACCGAAGAAACCACTGTGTGTTAATCAGCTGCTATTCTACATGCCGAAAATACAATGATTTTTCAGATAAAAAAATGCAATATCATGATAATTTTCTTCAACAACATTATCATCAAGTATTTCAACACTCATGTTGGTCGTGAAACTTACTGATTATTCCAGTCATAGTCGTCTGTCTTGTGTAGCTTTCTTTAATGTCATTTGACGATTGGAAAGATCAGCGGCTTTACAAAGGTCGACCTAGAGAAATGATGCTTGGTGGTCTGAGACAGTGACGCTGAACCTTATTTTCTGCCAAGTGCCATTTGAATATTTATAATATCATTCGCAGACATATGAAATTATCAGCTGCATAAATTGGCCTGCTATATTTGGACTGACATATAATGCATTCACCCATAATGTGATGGCTGGAATTGCTTCTCTTCTGTGATGCGTGTGATGTTAGCTGGTATTGATGATGTTGCCTGGTATTAATGATGTTGCCTAGTATTGATGATGTTGCCTGGTATTAATGATGCTCCTACTTGATTTATTGATAAATGTTGATAAAACTCTAGCATTTATTGAATTTCGAGTCTCACCTGTCGTTGTCTCTGCAGGGCCAGATCAAATAATTTCGCGGGTCATACACGGCTCCGCGGGCCGGATGTTCACCTCTCCTTGTATACGAAAATGGAATGGCTGAATATCATCAATAGAATTAGAACACCAAGGATCGACATCTGTGGGGAGATATGAAAGCCTCCGCCGTGTTGCAAGGCAATTGATGATGATATTTACAGTTATAGATCTGTGTATAGATGTTTTATAAATGTTGCTCTTGGTGTATCCCTTCCTAATTACCAATATATAGTATTGGGATGTACTGGGCATGTGGTTCTACCTCAATATTTCAAAGACTAACCGGCACGTGATGGCTGATGGGGTTTATAACAAGACGGCCATCATTCCTCTCTTAAGATTTTCTGATCGCAGTGAATTAGATCTGATCCAATTTGGGCACTGACTTAAAGTTGACAATGAAATACCTAAAACCTGTGGCGGGAATATTACCCACACATGCCTAATCCCATTACATAATCACTATAGTTGAACATCAAAGCTGTTGAACTTAAATGTGACAGGAAAATCTTAGAATGCCGTGTGTCAAGAGGAAGTGAAATACTGCCATTCTACAAGATCTGAATATGAAATTAATATGACGTAGCATGTCCCCAGACCTGTGTAAACGGTATAGAGGATAGAATGAACAATAATAGAAGAAATTGTTCCCGAAAGACTAGACATGGATACACCAACACAAAAATGGACACGCATTCATTACAAATGCCTGGGATTGATCATGTTTGAGGCAGGGAAACTGGCGAGAGGTAGTTCTCTCTTGCGGGCCGTGATCAGAGCCACGTTCTGCAAATAACTGCATTATGGTGATGATGTTATAGAAAATAGCGTGTGATAGTAACGGACTCACAGAACATCATGAGAACAACAAAGACAGGCATGCTACGTGAAGAGTGGCAAGCTCCAATTTTTTTTTTTTTTTAAATCAAAGATAGGAAGCTTCTTTTGGATGTTTTTTCCCCCATGACATGCAGTCGGACAGACTGGCCTGGTCTGCACCTATGGGTGGCGTTTTGGTGCATGATAAGGCAGTTCAGGTCAGAGCCCCTTGGGATAATGTATATCGTGTTGATGAACGGATAAACCATCACAGTCTGGAGAGATTGGTACTGCAGGGAGTGACTAGAGGATTTGGCCGACACTAAGTACTCATAAAAAAGGCCAGAAGACACATAATCAGACTGCAACCATAAGTATTGGAACTCTTCGCTGGTTGTTGAAGATGAGTACCGAGCGGGTATGGAAATGACCTGAATGTTGTGCTGTTGGTTCTTGAATCTAGTGAACTAGCTAAATAAATATCTCCAGTAAAACTAGTAGCTCTAGTTATCCTAACTGTTCAGATCGCGTATATGTATATGAGCCACTGCAAATCTAACAGCTGCCTATTACGTCGATAATATAAGCTGTTCTGTGCGTAATAAACAAGAAAGGAACGCAACAAAATAATGCAATCAGAAACTATAAACAAGATGTCACAAATCTTGTTGCGTGGGATTCGCAGGTTGCCAGACCTCCGCACACGCGTCAGCTTTAAGCATTGCTGAAAACTGTTCTCTGTGGGGTCTGCCTTCTTATCTTTCCTCCGTTGATATTTTAATACCAGTTTTTTTATACTGACGAAATCCAGCTTCCTTGACTCTGTGCTCAATCCTAAACTGTATACAGTCGCCTCTTTCTTCTTCCGCCGTCTTCATTTTGCTGGATATGTTTGTTGTTAAAGTCAAAGCCAATTACATTAATATCACCCTCATGTTACATGCTAATAATCGTGGGTGGTCATGGTTCGCTTACACGGTAACTAGAGTCTTGGATCAGGTCTAACTTCTCTTGCCGTTTATGTCACGTGATCGAGCCATCCGAGTATTTATCTCTCTGCCTTCCTTTTTTCTCTTTACCCATCATCGGTGCTCGTTGTCACACTATTTTCTAGTTCATTTTTCCTAATAACATGCACACAAATTCTTCTCAATATATATCAAATTTATCTAATCAGTTTACATACAAATACCTGTTTACAATCTTCAACTGCTCCAACATAATAAAGGAAGAAATACAAGCTAGATAATCTCTGGAAATAAGATATACTATGCACTAAAACATCTGCTAAAATCAAAGGCGCTATCTCGTAACACCAAGATCACAATATACAAAACACTGATCAGACCAGTTGTGCTGCATGGCTCTGAAACCTGGAGTACAACGAAAGGAGACGAAGCCTTGTTACAAACCTTTGATAACAAAGTCTTAAGGCGTATCTTTGGGCCCATTAGGGATACACACAGTGGAGAGTGGAAAAGAAGAAGCAACAAAGACATTTATGATCTGTTAGTAGTATATTAGGGATCTTACCCACATATTTTTTGGAGGGTAATGGAGGGTAATAGTTTTATGAAGGAAATATGGGAAAATTGTCGACTCGGTAAAATTTTTGGCGGCGTGTGGGAACGGGTTTTTTCGGCCTGCCTGGTGGGAAAATCTGTGAAAGTAATTAAGGTAATATTTAGTTGGTTCTGGAAAGCGGGGTTGTGAGTATGGATGAGGGAGGGCTGTAAGTTATTTTGGTTACGTATATGAATGTGTTAGTATTCGTGGTGTAGTGATGTATAAACAAGGGTGTGATGGGTCGTGGTTTCTACTCATGGGTTGTATATAGGGTGGTGGCGTAGACATAATGTGTCTGTTCGTATTGAGTAATGTATAAACTGCCAAGGATGTGATGGGTCGTGGTTATACTCAACGACTCATGGGTAGAGGTGTAGATGGTTACTATCATCTGAACAGTGTGATAGTAGTGTCTAAGTGAAAGTAAAGGGTGGTATGTAGCTTATTCACTACCATCATTACAAAGGAAATCTTATAAAGTTATAATGGGTGTCATTTGATGGTAAGGGGTGGGTATTAGTGATCAAGTAGGAGTGATATAGGGGTGGTCATAAATGTAATAAGAGGTGTTCGCAGTTACACACTGGTCAACCTGTGGTCAAGCAATGGTCAAGTAAGGGTCAAGTAGTCAAGTAAGGAAATTTTAGGGAAAAGTGATTGTAATGAGATGGTGATGATTAAAGAGTGGTAAATTAGAGGTCAAGCAGTGGTCAAGTAAGGAAAATTTTAGGGAAAATTGGTCGTAGTGACATGGTAATGTTTAAATTAGTGGTAAATTAGTGGTCAAGTAGTGGTCAAGTAGTGCTCAACCAGTGGTCAACCGCTCAAGTGAGAAAATTGTAGAGTATGGTACGTGTAGTGAAACAGAGATGGATAAATTAAGTAGTGACGTTGTCAAGTAGTGATCAAGTAGCGGGCAAGTACTGGTCAAATGGTCGAGTGACCACTTAAATTGTAAGGGAAAGTACGTGTAGTGAACCTGTGTTGGTTAAAGTGATCGATGACGTGCTCAAGTTGTGGCCAAGTAGTGGTAAATGGTCGAGTGACTACTTAAATTGTCGGTGAAAGTAGGTATAGTCACATGGTGATGATCAAGAGTTGGTCAAGTGGTGCTCAAATAGTGGTCAAGTAGTGGTCAAGTAGTCGAATGACCACTTAAATTATAGGGTATGGTACGTGTACTGAAACGGTGATGGTAAAATAAGTAAGGACATAGTCAAATAGTGGTCAAGTACTGGTGAAGTAGTGACCAAGTGGTCGAAGGATCACTTAAATTGTAGGGTATGGTATGTGTAGTGACATGATGATGGTTAAAGTGATCGATGAAATGATCAAGACGTTATACCGACTGCTAAGTTCAGAAAGTAATGTCCTTACTATCGGCAATTTCCCTGACAGGAGCGCCTCGACCACTGATTTTGTATTGATCAATAGCACCTAGTGGTACAGTCAACACACATGGACAATAGTTACATCCGGTCAAAGATGACGTCGCACCCTATCACACATGGGTAATTGCTACAACTAAACTACGTCTCATTCACTAAAACTGGTCAAATATGGTGGCACATCCGGTCACAGGGGTAATGGGACATCTGAGACACGTGGTTAAGAGGGAAACTATAGAAAAAGGGTGTCCTATCGGTTGTCGAGTCAGGGAACCTAACGTATGATGATCACTGTGTATAGGAGTGAATACACTGCATCATCAACAATGCATCATCAACACTGCATCCGAAGGGTAAAAGGGTCACCCCCTTCTCTCTCTTTTCTATAACCGTGCAGTCCTAGTGTTAATGTTACCAGCGACGTTATCACGTATCAAATTAGACATCCACACTTTCATTTCCTTTCTATGTGGCCATAGTGTCTTTACCTCTTTCTCCAGAAAGTCATTTCCAAGACCAATATATGTTGTTTCAGTGTACCTGCTCAGTCCCACACTTCACAACCAGACAAAAGTACACCTTCTATGTACCAATTCAACCGTCAAATAAGAAAATATGTTAAACAAAATATTAAAATTATTGGTCAAATACAGAAATATCGCAACCAAACTTATAAAAAGAAGGAAAATATTGACCAAGTAACGAAATATCTCGTCGAAACTTATAAAAATGTAGGAAACTTTGTTATGCAAGTATGAAAAGGTATCGACCAAGTAGAGAAATATATCACCCAAACTTATAAAAAGTAGGAACATATGTTAACCACATAGAAAATACCTTAGCCAAATAGGAAAATTTGTTAGCCAAATAGAAAAAATATTGACCACGTAACGATATATCTTGTCCACACTTATGAAAAGTAGGGAAATTTGTTAGTCAAATGAGAAAAAAGATTGACCAAGTAACGAAATACCCAAACCAAACTTATGAAAAGTACGAAAATTTGTTAAGCAAGTATGAAAATGTATCGACCAAACAGAGAAATATATCACCCAAACTTATAAAAAGTAGGAACATATTTTAACCAAAGGGAAAATACCTTGGCCAAATAGGAAAATTTGTTAGCCAAAGGAGAAAAAAAGATTGATCAAGTAACGAAATTCCCCAACCAAACTTATGAAAAATACGAAACTTTGTTAACCAAGTATGAAAAGGTATCGTCCAAACAGAGAAATATATCACCTAAACTTATAAAAAGTAGGAACATATGTTAACCAAATGGAAAATATCTTGGGCAAATAGGAAAATTTGTTAGCCAAATGGGGAAAATATTGTCCAAGTAACGAAATAAGTCGACCAAGACTACAGAAGTTATATTTTTATTTCCTTTTTTTTTTTTCTTTTTTTTTTTCCTAAGCTTGGTCGACTTACTTTTCCATACCTATTTCTTAGACTGGCTGACAGCCTTTCTTTGTTTTTTATCACTTTGGACGACAAGTTTATAAGTTTGATTGATATATGTCTGTACTTGGTCAATATGTTTTCCTATTTGGTTATTTTTATAAGTTTGGATTTATAACTTTAGTCAGCCTTTTAGTTGTGTTGGGTACTATTTTTTCCTAGATTTTTATAAATTTGGTCGAGATATTTCTGTATTTGGTCTAACTTTTTCCCCTTTGGCCGACAATTTTCCTACTTTTTATACGTTGGGG
Organism: Cepaea nemoralis; assembly: GCA_014155875.1. Taxonomy (NCBI): domain Eukaryota; kingdom Metazoa; phylum Mollusca; class Gastropoda; order Stylommatophora; family Helicidae; genus Cepaea; species Cepaea nemoralis. The sequence continues at coordinate 829,881 of JACEFZ010028433.1, read as the reverse complement.
CGAGCTATTTCTCTCTTTGAGTGATATTTTTCACATTTGGTTATCAAGGCTTCCTACTTTTCATAAGTTTGAATGATATATTTCATTACTTGTTCAATATTATTCTTCTTTGACTATTACATTTTCCTAGTTGTTCAATAGCTTTCCGTTTGAATAACAATTTTCCTACGTTTTATAAGTTTGGTTGAACTATTTCTGTATTTGGCCGACACTTTTCACATTTGGCTATCAGAATTTTCTTACTTGACCTAGGTTTTTTCACTTTGGCTAACAAAGTTTCCTACTTTTCATAAATTTGGGTGTTATATTTCTCTGTTTGGCCGATACCTTTTCATACTTGTTTAACAAAGTTTCGTACTTTTCCTAAGTTTTGTGGGGGGTATTTCGTTACGTGGTCAATATTTTCCCCATTTGACTAACAAATGTCCCTACTTTTCATAAGTGTGGACAAGATATATCGTTACGTGGTCAATATTTTTTCTATTTGGCTAACAAATTTTCCTATTTGGCCAAGCTATTTTCCGTTTGGTTAACATATGTTCCTACTTTTTATAAGTTTGGGTGATATATTTCTCTGTTTGGCCGATACCTTTTCATACTTGCTTAACAAAGTTTCGTACTTTTCCTAAGTTTTTTGGGGGGTATTTCGTTACGTGGTCAATATTTTCCCCATTTGACTAACAAATTTCCCTACTTTTCATAAGTGTGGACAAGATATATCGTTACGTGGTCAATATTTTTTCGATTTGGCTAACAATATTTCCTATTTGGCCAAGATATTTTCCATTTGGTTAACATATGTTCCTACTTTTTAGAAGTTTGGGTGATATATTTATCTGTTTGGTCGATACATTTTCATACTTGCTTAACAAAGTTTTCGTACTTTTCCTAAGTTTGTTGGGGGGTATTTCGTTACGTGGTCAATATTTTCCCCATTTGGCTAACAAATTTTCCTACTTTTCATAAGTGTGGACAAGATATATCGTTACGTGGTCAATATGTTTTTCTATTTGGCTAACAAATTTTATTATTTGGCCAAGATATTTTCCATTTGGTTAACATATGTTCCTACTTTTTATAAGTTTGGGTGATATATTTCTCTGTTTGGTCGATACCTTTTCATACTTGCTTAACAAAGTTTCGTACTTTTCCTAAGTTTGTTGGGGGATATTTCATTACTTGGACAATATTTTCCCCATTTGGCTAACAAATGTTATTATTTGGCCAAGATATTTTCCATTTGGTTAACATATGTTCTTACTTTTTATAAGTTTAGGTGATATATTTCTCTGTTTGGTCGATACCTTTTCATACTTGCTTAACAAAGTTTCGTACTTTTCCTAAGTTTGTTGGGGGGTATTTCGTCACTTGGACAATATTTTCCCCATTTGGCTAACAAATTTTCCTATTTGGCCAAGATATTTTCCATTTGATTAACATATGCTTCTACTTTTTATAAGTTTGGGTGCTATATTTCTCTGTTTGGACGATACCTTTTCATACTTGCTTAACAAAGTTTTGTACTTTTCATAAGTTTGTTGGGGGGTATTTCGTTACTTGGTCAATCTTTTTTCTCATTTGGCTAACAAATTTTCCTATTTGGCCAAGGTATTTTCTCTGTGGTTAACATATGTTCCTACTTTTTATAAGTTTGGGTGATATATTTCTCTACTTGGTCGATACCTTTTCATACTTGCTTAACAAAGTTTCGTACTTTTCCTAAGTTTGTTGGGGGATATTTCGTTACTTGGACAATATTTTTCCCATTTGGCTAACAAATTTTCCTATTTGCCCAAGATATTTTCCATTTGGTTAACATATGTTCCTACTTTTTATAAGTTTAGGTGATATATTTCTCTGTTTGGACGATACCTTTTCATACTTGGTTAACAAAGTTTCGTATTTTTCATAAGTTTGGTTGGGGAATTTCGTTACTTGATCAATCTTTTTTTCTCCTTTGGCTAACAAATTTTCCTATATGGCCAAGGTATTTTCCCTTTGGTTAAAATATGTTCCTACTTTTTATAAGTTTGGGTGATATATTTCTCTGTTTGGTCGATACATTTTCATACTTGCTTAACAAATTTTCGTACTTTTCATAAGTTTGGTTTGGGTATTTCGTTACTTGGTCAATCTTTTTTCTCATTTGACTAACAAATTTCCCTAATTTTCATAAGTGTGGACAAGATATATCGTTACGTGGTCAATATTTTTTCTATTTGGCTAACAAATTTTCCTATTTGGCTAAGGTATTTTCTATGTGGTTAACATATGTTCCTACTTTTTATAAGTTTGGGTGATATATTTCTCTACTTGGTCGATACCTTTTCATACTTGCTTAACAAAGTTTCGTACTTTTCCTAAGTTTGTTGGGGGATATTTCGTTACTTGGACAATATTTTCCCCATTTGGCTAACAAATTTTCCTATTTGCCCAAGATATTTTCCATTTGGTTAACATATGTTCCTACTTTTTATAAGTTTAGGTGATATATTTCTCTGTTTGGACGATACCTTTTCATACTTGCTTAACAAAGTTTCCTACATTTTTATAAGTTTCGACGAGATATTTCGTTACTTGGTCAATATTTTCCTTCTTTTTATGAGTTTGGTTGCGATATTTCTGTATTTGACCAATAATTTTAATATTTTGTTTAACATATTTTCTTATTTGACGGTTGAATTGGTACATAGAAGGTGTACTTTTGTCTGGTTGTGAAGTGTGGGACTGAGCAGGTACACTGAAAAAACATATATTGGTCTTGGAAATGGCTTTCTGGAGAAAGAGGTAAAGACACTATGGCCACATAGAAAGGAAATGAAAGTGTGGATGTCTAATTTGATACGTGATAACGTCGCTGGTTATGACGGCGGACATGTGACCTGTCATGTTACGTGCATTGCCTAAGGTTGAATAGGGGCAGTTTGTTGTGTTGATGCTCGGGTGTCCTTTGGTGTAACCGGATAACACTAGGACTACACGGTTATAGAAAAGAGAGAGAAGGGGGTGACCCTTTTACCCTTCGGATGCAGTGTTGATGATGCATTGTTGATGATGCAGTGTATTCACTCCTATACACAGTGATCATCATACGTTAGGTTCCCTGACTCGACAACCGATAGGACACCCTTTTTCTATAGTTTCCCTCTTAACCACGTGTCTCAGATGTCCCATTACCCCTGTGACCGGATGTGCCACCATATTTGACCAGTTTTAGTGAATGAGACGTAGTTTGGTTGTAGCAATTACGCATGTGTGATAGGGTGCGACGCCATCTTTGACCGGATGTAACTATTGTCCATGTGTGTTGACTGTACCACTAGGTGCTATTGATCAATACAAAATCAGTGGTCGAGGCGCTCCTGTCAGGGAAATTGCCGATAGTAAGGACATTACTTTCTGAACTTAGCAGTCGGCATAACGTCTTGATCATTTCATCGATCACTTTAACCATCATCATGTCACTACACATACCATACCCTACAATTTAAGTGATCCTTCGACCACTTGATCACTACTTCACCAGTACTTGACCACTATTTGACTATGTCCTTACTTATTTTACCATCACCGTTTCAGTACACGTACCATACCCTATAATTTAAGTGGTCATTCGACTACTTGACCACTACTTGACCACTATTTGAGCACCACTTGACCAACTCTTGATCATCACCATGTGACTATACCTACTTTCACCGACAATTTAAGTAGTCACTCGACCATTTACCACTACTTAGGCCACAACTTGAGCACGTCATCGATCACTTTAACCAACACAGGTTCACTACACGTACTTTCCCTTACAATTTAAGTGGTCACTCGACCATTTGACCAGTACTTGCCCGCTACTTGATCACTACTTGACAACGTCACTACTTAATTTATCCATCTCTGTTTCCCTACACGTACCATACCCTACAATTTTCTCACTTGAGCGGTTGACCACTGGTTGAGCACTACTTGACCACTAATTTACCACTAATTTAAACATTACCATGTCACTACGACCAATTTTCCCTAAAATTTTCCTTACTTGCCCACTGCTTGACCTCTAATTTACCACTCTTTAATCATCACCATCTCATTACAATCACTTTTCCCTAAAATTTCCTTACTTGACTACTTGACCCTTACTTGACCATTGCTTGACCACTGGTTGACCAGTGTGTAACTGCGAACACCTCTTATTACATTTATGACCACCCCTATATCACTCCTACTTGATCACTAATACCCACCCCTTACCATCAAATGACACCCATTATAACTTTATAAGATTTTCTTTGTAATGATGGTAGTGAATAAGCTACATCCACCCTTTACTTTCACTTAGACACTACTATCACACTGTTCAGATGATAGTAACCATCTACACCTCTACCCATGAGTCGTTGAGTATAACCACGACCCATCACATCCTTGGCAGTTTATACATTACTCACCACGAACAGACACATTATGTCTACGCCACCACCATATATACAACCCATGAGTAGAAACCACGACCCATCACACCCTTGTTTATACATCACTACACCACGCATACTAACACATTCATATACGTAACCAAAATAACTTACAGCCCTCCCTCATCCATACTCACAACCTCGCTTTCCAGAACCAACTAAATATTACCTTAATTACTTTCACAGATTTTCCCACCAGGCAGGCCGAAAAAACCCGTTCCCACACGCCGCCAAAAATTTTACCGAGTCGACAATTTTCCCATATTTCCTTCATAAAACTATTACCCTCCAAAAAAATATGTGGGTAAGATCCCTAATATACTACTTCTGTTTAAGTCCCCGCTAATCACTGGTATCATGAAGGCTAATAGACTGAAATGGCTGGGGCATATAGAAAGAATGGAAGATAATATGGAAACAAAACTCGCTTACACTCAGGAAATAAATGACCGTAGACCCTGAGGTAGACCAAGAAGATGGTGGAGAGATAATATACATACAGACCTACAAGCACTTGGAATTAACGACTGGCAAGAGAAGGTCAACCAGAGAGACAAATGGAGACGGCTTGTATCTGCAGCAAAGAACCTCAATGGCTCGGAATGCTGAAGAAGAAGAAGAAGAAGAAGAAGAAGAAGAAGAAGAAGAAGAAGAAGAAGAAGAAGAAGAAGAAGAAGAAGAAGAAGAAGAAGAAGAAGAAAAGTTTACGACTATCATTTATTTCTTATTGAAATGTCTCATTAATGTTCTGCCCGTACCAGGTATTTTTCAGTATTTCCCCCAGAAACCATCTTTTCTACAGCCGTTAGACGTTTCTCAGCTTGACTGATTGTTGTCCATGTTTCGCATACACATAACAGTCGAAGCGACCAAGCTATAAATAATGACTTCTATAAATAGTCCATGTCATGTGGTGTTATTCCGGCTCCGTGGCGAAGTTATTACGGACGCGGATCGTGATTCCGCATACCCGCGTTCGAAACACAGCTGCGTGCGATTTGGCAGCAGACCTCGTTGCGTTGGTTTTTGACGAAATGGTATGGGTGCTGTCGTTCAGAAAGCAATGGCAAACTACTGAACGTAAACTTGCCAAGAAATCACAACAGCAAAAATGTTGGTGGCAAAAATGTGGTACTGATTATCATGGTTGTCCGCAGCCTTCTGTCTCGTGTGCTGCCAATCATTCGATGTTGATGTTCCTCCGTGCCATGATGTCAAACTGTCTAGCATTTTCCATCTCGGTCTCGGCTTGCCTCTCTTCCCCTGCAACTTACTTGTTGTCATGATTTACTCCAGCCTTCCCCTTCTCATAATGTGCCCAAAGAACCTGATTCCGTGAGGGTAACCGTCTTAGAAAGTTATGTCTTTCAATATATCTCCAATAGGCTTGATATCTCTCCATGGTATTTTCATAATTCTGCTACAGAACCACATCTCCGTGGCACACATATAATTCCTCATTAGTCTGCTAATTGTCCATGTCTCACTTACGTACATCGGGAATGGCTCAATATCATATAATTGTTTCCGAAGAATGTTCAAAATGTTCTGGTAATTATCTAGGACGAAATCACGGCCTGGAATGGAACTGACTATTCCGCCACATTTAGAAACAAAATAGTTCAAAAGCTGGAACCGTCTAAGGCAGTGGTTCTCAACCTTTTTTGGTCCGTTCCCCACTTCACTATATTTTTAGGACGTCATTCCCCCCCCCCCCTCACCATATTTTTAGGACATCATTCCCCCCCCCCCTTTACCATATTTTTAGAACGTCATTCCCCCCCTTTTGTATTTCCTCCCTAAAAATTTCCCCCTGCCCCTACACAGTATACGTAATAATTGAAGCTAAATTTAATAGCACATACTAGAACAAGTCTAGACATGTACATAAAATGTGATTTGCGGATCTACTTACGTTATAAAATGAATTTCAGAAGGGTGATGCGTACAGAAGCGTAAAGTATGAAAGGAAAAACAAGATCAAGTAATCGGTTCTTGTATTAACGCGATCTTGAAACAATCTTCATTCCCCCCCCCCCCCCCCCCCCCGCCCCTGGAAACCCCAAAATTCCCCCCTAGGGGGGGGGGGAATTCCCCACCGGTTGAGAACCACTGGTCTAAGGTATGGAGTATGATATTAATATTAATATCACATTTTGTAGGCCTGAGTTCATAGAGCATGCTGGCAAAGGTGAAGACCGGCCTGCTTTGTGCAGAATGGCATGCATCGATTCAGAGGTCGGGGTTGTAAGCACTCACTGGATCTGTTCTCCAGCACACCCCAGTGTGGTTGGAAATGACCAGGCAGACAAATTGTTTGGTGTCGCATCGTTAAGGGGTGATTTGATGTACGATAAGGCAGATGTGGCGAAGACCCTCTGGGAGAATTAAATAATGCAAAAGAACAGATGGACTATCAAGGTCTAGAGAGAATGCAGCAGCAAGGGGTGGTCAGAGGATGTGATCGACAGTCGTCATTCAAAATAAGTTTGATCGAAAATCTTTTCATTCGAAAAGCAAAACTGACATATAATCAGTTTGCATCGGCACCATTAGTACTTGAACTCTTCGCTGGCTGTTGAAGATAAGGACTCATCGTTTAACAGTAATGTCTTGAGTGCAGTGATGTCGGTTCTTGACTTACCTCAACTCAACTCAACTCGTAGAGTAGTAGGTGCCCAGTCTTGTCATCCCATAGCAAGCGGCGAGCCCAATAATCGTATCCACGTCCGACCCACTCATGCCATTGATAGCGCAACTTCCTAACCTTATACTGGAGAAGCCGTGGCGGTTAAGGTGCCCCCCTCAGGATCATAAGTTAGCATGCTCGATCTCTGCATATGGCTGAGCATGTTGCCAGAAACTATTGATATCTAATGATGCCAAGTCTCCTAATCTCTTTGGTAGTGAGACGATACTAAGCCAACAGATGGGGCTGGTTATCAACCAAGATAAGACAGAATATATGGTAATTTCAAGAGACGGAATGGCTAAAAACTCTGGCCACATACAAATAGATAATATGACCATTAAAAGAACGGAAACATACAAATACCTGGGTACAATCTTCAACTGCTCCAACATCATAAGGGAAGAAATACAAACTAGAATCAACTCTGGAAATAAGATATACTATGCACTACAACATCTACTAAAATCAAAGGCGCTATCTCGTAACACCAAAATCACAATATACAAAACACTGATCAGACCAGTTGTGCTGTATGGCTCTGACACCTGGAGTACAACGAAAGGAGACGAAGCCTTGCTACAAACCTTTGAGAACAAAATTTTAAGACGCATCTTTGGACCCATTAGGGATACACAAAGTGGAGAGTGGAAAAGAAGAAGTAACAAAGACATTTATGATTTGTTTAAGTCCCCGCTAATCACTGGTATCATGAAGGCTAATAGACTACAATGGCTGGGGCATATAGAAAGAATGGAAGATAATAGGGAAACAAAACTCGCTTACACTCAGGAAATAAATGACCGTAGACCCCGAGGTAGACCAAGAAGGCGGTGGAGAGATAATATACATACAGACCTACAAGCACTTGGAATCAACGACTGGCAAGAGAAGGTCCACCAGAGAGACGAATGGAGACAGATTGTATTTGCAGCAAAGAACCTCAATGGCTCGGAACGCTGAAGAAGAAAAAGGTCGTAAGCCACTGGCTTGGGAAAATTGTTAGGAAAAATTGAAACATACCCACGGGTAGATAGATTGGAAGGAATCCAGCTAGATAAAGCAAAGCTGTCACCAACGCATGCCGAAGTCACACACACTCACCTCTGATGCGCTGAAAAGATTCAGCGCCAAACAAAACCTAGGAGTAGACTACACAAAATTGAATGAAGGAAAATGGGAAGTATGGGTGTATGACGGTTATGACTTAAAACTTGTTAGTATTGATTGATTGATTGATTGATTGATTGATTGATTGATCGATTGATTGATTGATTTAGGAACCGACATCACAGCATTCGAGACATTGTTAGTATGATAGGAGATATGTTGTTTTATACAGAAATGACAACATTTCGGCGATATATAAGCCCATGGCAGATACAGGAAGTAGCTTAAGACGATTAATCATCCAATGGCACTAATCAGTTAAGTAGATGTGACGCACTCGCCTCGACAGGTAAAAGAGAAGAAGAAGAAGAAGAAGAAGAAGAAGAAGAAGAAGAAGAAGAAGAAGAAGAAGAAGAAGAAGAAGAAGAAGAAGAAGAAGAAGAAGAAGAAGAAGAAACCATTGCATTAACGTGCCCGCTATCCACTCCATTATGTCGCGGCCTATAATATATGCAGGCTTAACTCTTCACATCGTAGCATGATCACCTCACATAGATCTAGTTTTACCTGTAGGAATTATACCCAACATTGCCAGAAGTCTCCACGCAGTGTAGGGGGTCAGTTATTTATATCCCCTTCCTTTCCTTGCTGGAGTAATGGAACCCCGGTCGTCTCCAGATTGAACGGTTAGATGCCAACGGCATGGCCAACCACTGCTCGCTAGCAATGCAAGTTAAATGTACCTGATAAAGGGTGTATTTTTAATGACTGTGCCGTGTTTGAAAATATTGCCGACAACAACAACAACAACAACTACTACTACTACTACTACTACTACTACTACTACTACTACTACTACTACTACTACTACTACTACTACTACTGTTGCTGCTACTAAGACTACTACCACTGCTACTGCTAGTGTTTCTAACACTAATAATAATAATAATAATAATAATAATAAAGAAACTACTACTGCTACTATTACTATTATTATTATTATTATTATTATCATTATTATTATTATTATGATTATTGATACTAATTTAACCCCACCCCCATTGCTACTGATAGCTCGGTAGATCTAAAACGCTGACTAGAACGCGTGTCTGTAAATCCGGTGGTCCAGTGTTCGCATCCCCATGGATGGACACATGATTATACACATTGACCTGGGCTCCCAGGTCGACCCAATCTCAACTGGGAACCAGGTCATGTCTGCCTAGTCCAGGCTACCGACGGGATACTCTACACCATTGACGGACCATTGGTCCATACACATATGAGGTTAGCACTATAAATCTAATACTTCTAATAGTGTGAACATATATATGTTTAATTACTACTACCTACTTCTATTTCTCGTTTGTTATTATGTGGGTGGGTTGGTGGGTGGATGTGTGGATGGGTGGGTGGGAGTGTGTATGTGTGTGCATGTATGTAGGTAGGAGGATAGTCAGGCAGGCAGGCAGGCACGTAGACATGAAGGTAGGTAGGTAAGTAAATCTCTGTATGTGTTTGTGTGTGTGTGTGAGAGAAAGAGAGAGAGAGAGAGAGAGAGAGAGAGAGAGAGAGAGAGAGAGAGAGAGAGAGAGAGAGAGTTGATAATAAGCTGGAGTACCATACTAACAGCCATGCTTCTATAGCTCTTGATATCTGTATGGAATAAGATGGGCAGTAACAATGAGTAATAAAGACTGTTTCTTGGAGGACAAGGCAGCACGAAAAGACGAGCATGCTGTGGTCAGGTCATGATATTTAGTGTAACAAATGACAGTGTAAGGTAAGTCAGGCATGCAAGATGACAAGAAACTATTATGATTGTAATGTATCAATGAAATGTGTATCTTGATGAATGACATTGAGAACAGCTGTCTTGAAAGAAAAGGATTACACTTTATGCAGGGAAAGTAAAATACAAGAAAAAAGCAGAGGAAGAAGATGAAGAAGAAAAAGTAGAGGAAGAAGAAGGAGGAGTAGTAGGAGAAAGGTGGTGAAGATCGAGTCGGAGGAGGAGTAGGTACAATAGAACGATTTAGATGAAGAGAGGAAGTAGCAGAAGAAATGGAAATGGAAGAAATGGAAGGAGGATGAGAAGAAAAAGAAGACGTAGAAGAAGAATAACAGGAAGGGAAGAGAAGAAGAAGGTGGATAGAGGCTAGAAAGAGGAAGAAGGAAAGGAAGAATTTGATGAAAATGAAGATGGCAATAAACATGCAGAAGACGACAGACAGACAGACAGACAGACAGACAGACAGACAGACAGACAGACAGACAGACAGACAGACAGACAGACAGACAGACAGACAGACAGACAGACAGACAGACAGAAATAGAAGAAGAAGAAGAAGAAGAAGAAGAAGAAGAAGAAGAAGAAGAAGAAGAAGAAGAAGAACAACAACAACAACAACAACAACAACAACAACAACAACAACAACAACAACAAACATACAGACACCTGTACGGTTGATCCGAGAGTGCCATATCACGTGGTTTACGTTGTATTAAGAATGAAGACGGATTAGAAGTGGGACTGTGGTAATTTGTGTGAAGATCCCAGAGCTTTAGTGCACTAATCATTGAGAATTCTCTCAACAGGAAACTTGAATTACGCGAGTATTTTTTCGCGCAGGCTTTACTTTCTTTCCTCAATAAACTCGTACTACTCACCCCCGAAGCATTCAATGTATGATCGTGTGCGTTCTCGCTGTTTGGTTCTGTGCGCGCGAGCCTGACACGTGCCCTCTCCCACCCCACATTGCCCCTCGTGGCTTCCTCGAGCTTCGGTCAAACGTTTTCTTTCGCCGGTTTTCCACAGCCGTGTGTTTATTGTTGGAGTGCTAACAGCTGGACTCCTGTTGATTGCAGCAACTAGTACTGGTGACTAATACTACTCGTACTTAGTGTTGTGTACAACACTAGTCAATGACCATTCTTTACTGCCGGCTCCAATCGAGACCAGTAACCCGAAACTGCGCGCGGGAATGTTTAGCGTCGTTGTGAGCTAAAGAACCGATCGCAATGTCATCGTGGGATTTCAGTTGTCTACCGCGTGTACTTTGTTTCGCCACCGGTTTCCCGGTTATAGTTTTGTGATAAGAATGCTAGACGTGTTTCTAACGGTGGCCGGTGTTAACAAATTGAGGTTTTCCCTTGTCTCATTAATACGAAAATATTCATAATGGTTTATTACTTTGTTCGCTGTGAAATTGTGATTTATCCACAATAAATATTACACTAGATCTGTGATTTCTAGCATCAACGAGATTTCAAGGTCTGTGTATTTGAGTTCTTAACTGTAACGATAGCTCAGGCTTATTTGTGTTGTCTTAGCAATAATTAGAGCATTTGTTGTATGTGTGATTTCTTAGCAATGCATAGAGCACAAGGCATATCTGTGTTTTCTTGGTAATAATGTGATCACTAGGTGTATCTTAGCAATAATGACAACACTAGGTATGTGTGTGTGTTCTGAGCAATAGTGGTAGCACTATGTATGCGTTTGAGTTCTGATCAATAATGACAGGACTAGGTATGTATGCGATTTCTCATCAATAATGACAGGACTAGGTATTTATGCGATTTCTGAGCAATAGTGACAGCACTAGGCACTTGGTATGTATGTGATTTCTGAGCAATAGTGACAGCACTAGGTATATATGCGATTTCTGCACAATAATGACATGACTAGATATGTATGCAATTTCTGAGCACTAATGACATCAATATATGTGTTTGTGTGTTTGTGTGTGTGAGAGAGAGAGAGAGAGAGAGAGAGAGAGAGAGAGAGAGAGAGAGAGAGAGAGAGAGAGAGAGAGAGAGAGAGAGAGAGAGAGAGAAAGAGATAGGCATTAAAATCCGCACTGTGTGTATTTGTGAGTTCTTAGCAATAATGACTGCACTTAGTGTAGGTGTGATGTCTTAGCAACAACGAGGAGAGTAGGTTTCTGTGATTTCTTAGCAAAAGCAAGAAATCTATCTCCGCATCAGGGATTTACTAGCAATAATGTGCCTACTAGCTGTGTCCATGATTTCGCAACAATAGTGAGAGCACAAGATGTAGCTGTGATTTATTAGCAATAATTTGTGTACTAGTCGTGTCAGTGACTTCTTAGTAATAGTGAGAGTACAGGCTTTGTCTGTGATTTATTAGCAATAACGAGAACATTAGCTCTAGTGTCTGTGATTACCTAAGTGTGTAAATTCTGGTGTGGGATTTTTTTTTTCTTGGGGGGGGGGGGGGGGGTGTAAAAAAGAATATCTTAACCTGCACAGTTAGCGGCGCCTGCACTAGCCAGGCGGTCTTAATTCCTAGACCCCATTGCCATACACCGCAAGGTACTATATTGGCAGTAAATGACAGTTTAAATAACAATGAGAAGACTAGTTGTGTCTGTGATTTATTAGTAAGGGCGAGATTCTAGCTCTGTGCCCACACATTTGTACAAGATGACAGAGGTTCGTTTTTTTTAAAAATCCTATTTTGTTGGTGATGCAAATGTGAATGTCAGCTGTTTTATAATCGTCCGTATATATATAACGGACGATTATATATAAAGGTATATATATTATATACTGACATAACGTAAAATAAAATAAAAATATATACAGGCAGTGATTAGCACTCGCAGAAGACAGAGGGAACAAGTAGAAATAAGAGGGTAGTAAAAATAATAATTGTTATGTCTTTAATCCCTTTTGTACGAATATTTTGTATTTTCCTAACCCACACCTGCCACGGTTAGAGCGCTTGCCTGCTGGCTTGTGAACACATGTTCAATCCCCTTCCAGGCACAGACTTTGTTCATTGATCTGGGATCCTAGACCGACACAGTCTAAAATGTGCACCAACGAAATGTTCTGGGAAATAAACGCGGTCGGTGTAATATTGATCATCTCATGCACGGAGTGCCAATTAGCCTATTACTATATTGATCATCTCATCCACGGAGTGCCCATTAGTCTATAACAATATTGATCATCTCATCCACCGAGTGCCCATTAGTCTATAACAATATTGATCATCTCCTCCACGGAGTGCCCATTAGTCTATAACAATATTGATCATCTCATCCACGGAGTGCCCATTAGTCTATAACAATATTGATCATCTCATCCACGGAGTGCCCATTAGTCTATAACAATATTGATCATCTCATCCACGGAGTGCCCATTAGTCTATAACAATATTGATCATCTCATCCACGGAGTGCCCATTAGTCTATAACAATATTGATCATCTCCTCCACGGAGTGCCCATTAGTCTATAACAATATTGATCATCTCATCCACGGAGTGCCCATTAGTCTATAACAATATTGATCATCTCATCCACGGAGTGCCCATTAGTCTATAACAATATTGATCATCTCTCCACGGAGTGCCCATAGTCTATAACAATATTGATCATCTCTCCACGGAGTGCCCATTAGTCTATAACAATATTGATCATCTCATCCACGGATGCCCATTAGTCTATAACAATATTGATCATCTCACCGGATGCCCATAGTCTATACAATATCATCTCTCCCGAGTCCATAGCTATACAATATTGATCATCTCATCCACGGAGCCATTAGTCTATAACAATATTGATCATCTCATCCACGGAGCCCATAGTCTATAACAATATTGATCATCTCATCCACGGATGCCCATTAGTCTATAACAATATTGATCATCTCATCCACGGACTGCCCATTAGTCTATTACAATATGATCATCTCATCCACGGACTGCCCATTAGTCTATAACAATATTGATCATCTCATCCACGGACTGCCCATTAGTCTATAACAATATTGATCATCTCATCCACGGACTGCCCATTAGTCTATTACAATATTGATCATCTCATCCACGGAGTGCTCATTAGTCTATTACAATATTGATCATCTCATCCACGGACAGCCCATTAGTCTATAACAATATTGATCATCTCATCCACGGACAGCCCATTAGTCTATAACAATATTGATCATCTCATCCACGGACTGCCCATTAGTCTATAACAATATTGATCATCTCATCCACGGAGTGCCCATTAGTCTATTACAATATTGATCATCTCATCCACGGAGTGCTCATTAGTCTATTACAATATTGATCATCTCATCCACGGACTGCCCATTAGTCTATAACAATATTGATCATCTCATCTACGGACAGCCCATTAGTCTATAACAATATTGATCATCTCATCCACGGACTGCCCATTAGTCTATAACAATATTGATCATCTCATCCACGGACTGCCCATTAGTCTATAACAATATTGATCATCTCATCCACGGACTGCCCATTAGTCTATAACAATATTGATCATCTCATCCACGGACTGCCCATTAGTCTATTACTATATTGATCATCTCATCCACGGAGTGTCCATTAGTCTAATACAATATAGGGCTAGCACCATATATCCAATACGTTACAATACATAAAAACCGGTCCTAATACCTGGGAGCCTAAAGCTTGCCTTCTAAGGTCCAAAGTGTTGTGTCTTCGTTGCGAGGAATCTGTGTTTGTTTTGTGTAGCCATGATGCAGTCTATCATTTATTGATCTCTCTCTCTCTCTCTCTCTCTCTCTCTCTCTCTCTCTCTCTCTCTCTCTCTCTCTCTCTCTCTCTCTCTCTCTCTCTCTCTCTCTCTCTCTCTCTCTCTCTCTCTCTCTGGAGTTGTAACAAAAAAGTAAAGGTAAACCATAGAATATATTGCCGTTGGGTTGTGAAGTCTTAGGTCTTCAGTTATTTTAAGGCATTAAATAATGAGATAGAGTAGCCAGTTTCTTTCCTCGGAGCCTTTCCTTCTCATGCAATGTGGGAAACATGATCTAACATGTATATCAGGACATGTCATGGGAAGTAAACGCGATCGGCCTGCTATTGCCCACATCAGCCATCGAGTGCCCATTACTCTATAAAGTTATTATATACGAGACACAATACCCGCCAAGGCTTGGGTGAGGGTCGTGTACTTCATTTTCACCTCTCCTGGAACCCCTGGCGAATCCTTAACTGATTCAGTGGCGAAGGACAATATGCAGCAAAATGTGACCTCCCATTTGGACAGATGGGCGATATATCGGCATACAAGGGACATCGTATTATTTGTTTCAGTGTCTTCCACAAGTGTAATGCTGGGTGAATGCAGATTTGATTAATGCCATTTTCCATCCAAACCTGTATTTTAAAATTAAATCAGTTAAAGATATATAAGACACCGACGGGATGAAACTAGAAGAGATCACCATGCCTGGAGCCTAAGAAGAATAGTTAACCAACACAGAACAGTGTCGTCACTCGTTTAGTGCTGAGGGAGATACGATTTTTAAAAAGGGGGGTGGGGGATAAGATCACTTATGAACTAAAGTTCGATGTGCTTTGATGATGATCTGACTAACTAACTAACCTAGAACCTCGATTGATAAAGACTAATTACATCTCATATATAATTCACCGCATTATGACAAATATATGTATGCGAATTGTGTAATGAGTATAATGTAAGCATAATTGATTTCGCATAGTTGCTCGTAGAAACAAATTCTATGTCTCCTTGGCGTATTGGCCAAGTAGTCTTCTTCGCTATTTGAAGGTTTTGGGTTCAGTGCCTTTCAGACCATGAGTGGCATTCTGTTTTTTTTTTTCCGGAGGCCACTAGAGGTCATAGCTGGAGCTGCCAAGTCGTGCTTTGTGCGATGCTCTCGTCATGGGTCTTGCCGTTCCGTGGAGAACCAGATCTGTGGAGCGAGACCACGCCAGATGGGTTACAACCCGGTGCAAAGAAGTCGATCTACTTCAGTCAGAAACATACTAAGGAACAACTTTTAAGTCCTCCTACACTGAATAACAAATGTAGACCACAGGTTCAGCTGAGTACAGATAATACATAATTATTATCATCATGTAACTGGTCTTTCGCGGAACCTTACTTTTATAACAACCCGCTGGAGAGACTCACGATCCTTTGCTATCTCCCCAGCTTCGAACATTTTCATTCTAGGCATTTTCTCTGTCCTGTGTTCACCATATTCTGTCTCGACTCTAACCTCGTCTATCAGAATCCTTGCCTTTTTTAAATGTCCTTTCTAATCATATGTGATGATTGCTTTAGCTTCCGAGAACTAATAAATAATAGCATTTAGTAGCACCTTTGCTACTATACTGTGTAGCACAAACGTCTACCACCACAATGGGCTGGAGTTTCAACCCCTGTACCAATAGCACTACGGTATTGGGGTCGATATAGCCGTATAATACTATACCATAGTTTAACAGAGAAATGTAAATCGACCCGCATAACACAGACAACACGAGACCTGGTGTGCCGTTAAGGCACAGAGCACTTGGGACATCAACTAGGTGCTTTTGGTGATTAGTGTGCTTATTTATCAAGTGTAAAAAATAATACGAAGTAATGCAGCTTTACTTAACACAATTACGGAAAACATAGGACGATGCCGCGACTAGCCTTCATCAGCAAACAAATACGCAAAACACAACACATAAACACAAGGAAGACCATACCGTGACTACATTAAGGCATGATAACCGAATGACAAGTATGGAAAGATGAAAAAATGATAATAATAAAAAGAAAATGATAAAATTAACAAGATAGGTTACTTATCGCAGAATCCTTGGCTGTGAAACTAACATTAATCTGTCTTCTTTTTTTTTTAAACTTTATTTACCTTGACACTGGTACTCACTCTTATATAGACAGTCGAGATAGGTTGTGGTGTAATGGGAACGGAGGTAGGGGATGGAAATGATGCAGTGAAGATTCCAAGTAAATGCGTGGAGGGGTAATGAAGGCGCGGAGGAAGGTAAAGCGGGAAATAGTGGAAGCAATGGGGATACGAGAGTTACAACTACAAAGTAGTGCCTAGGTGGATGTCCATACAATGCATGAGTGTATGCCAGTAATTGGTTGGCCTTAGTAGGCGAATGTCAAATGAGTATGATTGTGATAATAACGAAACAAATTCTCGGTGCTCCTTTATGTGTGCTTTGAGAGAATACTGAAGTTGACTGATGTGTGTGAGCGTATTTACATATGCACACACCTTTCCCACGGCTTAATGTCATATTTACAAGCTGATATGAAGGTCATCACCAGTTATCCTTATCTGACCTTGGTTAGTTCCATATTGCTAATTTGAGTTCATTTTTGTGTCCGCCGCAGATAACGGAAATTTAGTGTGCATGATAATAACTGACTTCAAAGAAGTGTTTTTTTCTATTAACTATCTTCGTAATTAACGGATCTTCTTCTTCTTCTTCTTGTTCTTCTTCTTGTTCTTCTTCTTCTTCTTCTTCTTCTTCTTCTTCTTCTTCTTCTTCTTCTTCTTCTTCTTCTTCTTCTTCTTCTTCTACTACTACTACTACTACTACTACTACTACTACTACTACTACTACTACTACTATTACTACTACTACTACTACTACTACTACTACTACTACTACTACTACTACTACTACTACTACTACTACTACTACTGCTACTACTACTACTACTATTTCTTCTTCGTCTTCTTCTTCTTCTTCTTCTTCTTCTTCTTCTCCTCCTTCTTCTTCTTCTTCTTCCTCCTCCTCCTCCTCCTCCTCCTCCTCCCCTCATTTTCAATTTCAGCTTCTCCATCTTCATGTCCTTCATTTTTCCCTTCATCTTATAACATTCTCGCCGCCTTTATCTCTGAAACCATATTCTTCTTCTTCTTCTTCTTCTTCTTCTTCTTCTTCTTCTTCTTCTTCTGCTTCTTCTTCTCCTTCTTCTGCTTCTTCTTCTCCTTCTTCTTCTTCTTCTTCTTCTTCTTCATCATCATCGTCATCATCTTCTTCTTCCTCCCTTCATCTTCAATTTCTGCTTCTCCATCTTTATCTCCTTCATTTTTCTCTTCATCTTATATCATACTCGCCGTCTTTACCTCCCAGACAATATTATTCTACTTTCGTTCGCTTGAAATATGTCTATAACTGCAATGTTGTCTCTTGTATGAATTTAACTGTCTTCTTTAGTTAATTCAGCGATCCATAGACTTTATCTTCTACTGTCGTCTCTCTAGGCCAGAAGGTGTGCCTAGATATGTTGTATTTTGGGCAGTCTTGGAGTATGTGCTCTGCTGTCTGCGACGCCAGTCCACATGTGCACATGGCTGATTCACCAATCTTAAATTTTGTATACATGTGGTTGCCTAATCTATTGTGTCCTGTTCTGAAGAATCAGACCATATTATGATATCCATTTTAATGTGGATCGACCTGAGACCCGGTAGGCCAGTTTAAATGTGAAAAATCCTCGCCTTCAATGCGATTCGAATACATTACTTCCCGCCCTGCATGCACATTTCTGGCCACCGAGTCATCTCGGCTCTCATAACCCAAGCTACACTAGCAAATTTACAACTGTGCCACTAAAGCATGCCATGCCCAAGAATGAAGTTAAAGATCCGGCATATGTGGCAATTACATGTCTGGAATCCAGCAACTTTTTATCAGTAACTAACTAGAATAGATATAAATAAATATTCAACCTTAAAATCCATGGGTTTTTATTGAGTTAGTGAGTTAACTTTGGTTGCATTTCCTTTACAGGACGTCGCCATCAAACCCAACATTATTTAGCTATTTGTGATTTAATTAGCAATTTTTACGTTCAATAGCTTTCCATTGCTTTCTGAACGATCGATGCCTCATAACCATCGAATTCAACGCAAAGCGGTCTGCTTCCAAATCGTCTGCAGCTGATTTCGAACCTCAGACTCGGGATGTCGGTGAATTGTGGACCACGTTCTCAGCACCTACTTCGCAGAGCCGACGACTCATTGAGTGGGAGGTTTATATACCCGTGCTTAACACTGTTAGATAAGGTTTGGAAACAAAACAAAAAGAACATCTTTTGAACGAAATGTACTACTAGTATTTCTATTATTTTCTTTGCTGTTTTAGTCTTGTGTTAAGAGATATTTGCCTTCCTCCTATTTACTCGTGTTTCCCTAAGCATGGGTTTATTTTACTGTGAGGTTTATCCAATTCTTAAGAGTATGTGGCATAACAAAATCATCTGACCTACTGATTTCCTTTCTTAACGTTGACTTCAGAAGGTTGGCCTGTCTACTGTCATTACGATCTAGTGTTAAAATTTCCGGTGAGTTCAGACGCGGATCCCAGTGCGTGTGCCGTACTTACGCAAGACGAGGTGTGTTTTATTTTAGCGTCCTGTGTGTATATTTATGATGAGTGAGCTCACCTGCAGAACTATAGGCGCGTGCTTGCATTTGGTGAGTCGAAGTGTGTCACTTTTATGTTGAAAATTTGCATGTACATGTTATTCTATTGTCATATGTGTACACACATGTGTAATCCATGAAAATCATGAAAGGAATTTTAGTAACATAAGGAATATTTACATGTTTTTTTACCCCAACATAGATTACACATCCTTAAGATTAAGTGGAATCGCCACTAGGTAATGCAATATTGTCTTCTGTATATTGTTCTTCATGTCTGAATGAACAACCAGTCTACGATCACCACTGTATATCTTGATTACCACGAAACTAGGGAGATTGTTGCCAAAGACCGAAATTCGTGGCGTACATCATTACGCACGGGGGTAGTCACTTGTGAAGCAAACAGACTGCAAGAGTTGTGAAAACAAGGCTGGACCAAAAATAAAGCCTGTAGGATATCCTGCTCCTGGAGTGTCAAGCATTGTTTGCCCACATTGTCAAAGAACATTTCGAGCCAAAATAGGTTTTACCAGCCATCTTAGAACTCACTGCCCCACTGGAGGAAATGAATGGTCATTATAATTCTTGATGGACAAACACCACCACATCTTGTTGGGCAGTAGCCGGACTCTGTGTTCTCTTATCTACATCTCCGCCTGCTATTGTTTATAGATGACTTTGCCAAGTGGCGTGGTCGAGACAAGAACACCTATCTGATCCACGATGGCGAAACATGGCCGCCCATGCTTATCGATATGGCACATACTGATGTTGAATATTTATTGGGAGGGGACACTAACAGAGAGGCCTGGGTGGAAACTTCTGCACTGGAATATTTAGTTCAAACCGGGCTTTGAGCTAGACAAGTTTAAAAATTGGATTGGTTGATATTGATAACGAATCACTGTCACCCCATGATTTCTCTGTAAGTGTGATTATATACATACCCTTCTCTAATTATAGTGATGAAAACAGGGAGTGTCGTGTTTAAGATGCTCGCGATACAGATTCCAAAACAGCTGGACATCACAGACAGAATACTGAGTAGACTATATGGTGACCACACCCTCTGGCAAAATTTGTGAAAGTAACAACTCATTTGGGACATAGAGTAAAAATAATATGAAGAACCACGAAAAATGCGAAACACGGATGAAGAGAATAACAAGTTAGTGGAACGCCGACGTAAAAGACAAAAGTAAAAGTATAAACAGTGGGTGGGAAGCAAACAGGATCATGATTACATCGAATAAGGAATACCAAAGGACACACGAATCGAATAATAAGGAGACAAAAACAAAAATACTGGAAGGAATAAGGAGAAATCCTAAATGAAAACTACAAAGAGGCAACCAGAAACTTCTACAAAAAGATTTATGCAGCGAGAACCAGAGCAGAATCTTTTGACCCACCTGAAATAATCAACAACAAAAAAGTAGAAGCAGTAAGTGAACAAAAACAGATCCTAAATACTGGAGGGGGTATTTGGAACAACTTCTCCACATTCCATCAGATGCCACAGGAATCCAAGAAATTGACACAGATGGCATCGAAGAATTAAAACCAGACATCCTGAAATAATAAATTAGAAAGACATATGATTAGCCCCGTTGAATAAATCACCGGGACAAGACGAAATACCAAATGAACTAATTAAAGCAGCAACAGAATTAAGAACAATATAGCTACTTAGACTGTTTGATCATGTTTGGGTAGAACAACTGACACCACGAGACTGGGGAAGCGCCATAAGTATCCCAATTTGGAAACAGCAAAGACAGTAAGAGAGACTCCACACAATGCGGAGGCCTTTTGAATCATACTGGGAAAATATTTTGAAAAATTCTAGAAAAAAAGACAACAATTTACAATAGACTACAGCTAAGTGAAACACAACTTGGATTTAGGAAAAACAAAGGATGCAGAAAGTGAATTTAGTAAAGTAGATAGAAATAAGCTGTGGGAAATCCCTAAGCGGTATGCAGTATGTGCACATTTAACAAACTTATGTAGAAGTTTATACAACTTCGGTGAATGTACAGTAAGAACAAACTGTGGACACACAGAACCCATCACGATAAGATCCAGAGTACAAGGTTGTGTTCTGGCGCCCCTCTTCATCATAACCTATATAGACAGCAAATGTAAAGAAGCCTCCTTACTACTCTTCTTCTTAGTACTCTTCTTTATGGCAGTGAAGCTTGGACAACTTACTCACACCAAGAGAAACGTTTAAACAGCTTTCATATGCGGCGTCTGCGAAGAATACCTGGTATTAAGTGGCAAGACAAAATCACAAATGCTAAAGTATTGGAAAGATCATGTTGTGTGACGGTATATTCCATGCTCAGTCTTCTAGACTTAGATGGTAGGACACGTTAGGAGGTTGGATGATGGTAGAATACCAAAGAACATCCATTGTGGTGAATTACAGGTGGGTAAGAGGTCTCAGGGTCGGCCGCTAATACGGTACAAAAATGTATGTAAGCAGGGCATAATTTATCCAGGCATTGATAATGCGTATTGGGAGCAAGTCGCCGCTGAACGTGTTGCATGGAGGGCAAATGTCAGAAATGGAATAAAGAAAAGGAGAAACTTATTGCAGATAAGTCACACACCGAGAGTGTGAGACGTAAAATGGTGCAATATGGTGGAAATGACCGTGTGTTCACATGCATCCACTGTAGACGAACATTTACAGCGCGAATTGACCTTAACAGTCATATTCGCCACCGCACCATGTTGTAGTTATTAAGCCTTTTTGAAGCACAATGTAACAAACTATCGTCTGTCAAGACGGCAAGGTGCCAATGAATGAATGTAAAGAAGCCAGATAGAGACCGCAAGAACACCGCGTGACGAAAAGAACACAGTTGAACAACCAATGGCGAATTGCAGAATTTAAGAACTCCAATTTGCAGGCGATCAAGCACTAATAGAAAAATCAGACGCGGAATTACAAGTCCACATAAATAGCCTAAACGAAGTGTGTAAGGAGCATAACATGAAAATTAGCACCAGTAAAACAGGGAAGAACCAAATAAGAGAAAAATGCAAAGATTCATCTGAAACAAGTAAAGAACTTCAAGTATTTAGGAAGTATATTATCATCAAAATGACAGTGACGCAGAGTGTTTCCAAGGCACCAGGGCCAGGTTCTATACTGGCCAAGACCTACTAACACGTCCTAGTCGTGCGTCCTCGGCAACAGGTCCCTTCGGGGTCCTGACTAACATAGTAGGATCGCTGATTCTTCCGAAGTTAGAGAGTATATGCCTGCACGGCGAGGCACCACCAGTCTGCACACCAATAAGCCAGACATGGGACAACGGATACGCACGCAAACCTCAGGTTCCGTATGACAATCACACTGATGTTGGACAACAGGATGTCTTCATCCGACATACAGGACTTCGCGCTGGAGTTCACAGCCAGCGAACACAAGCAAGCAAGCATCAAATGTCAAATCAGAAGACGAGATTAAAAATAGATGCTGTAAGGCAAACCAACTCTTTGTACAAATGGCACCATTACTATAGAATAAACACTTATCAATAGATACTAAAAATAGCGTTCTACAACAAAATATTCCTACCAACTCTATGCTACCAACGCCACACCTAGACAATCACAGAAGAAGAGAAAAGAAAAAGTACAGTAACGAAATGAGATTCCTGAGAAGAATATTCACTGTATCAAGAAAAGAGAAAAACAGAAATGAAAAAATCAGAACTTAAGTGATGGTCATAGCAGCCGTTATATTTAATCAGAAAACAGCAAGGTAAATGGTATGGACATGCAAATAGGTTACCAACTAATAGTATACCACAACAAGCAATGGTGTACAGACCAGACAGAACCAGAAGAAGAGGACAACCATGTAAACAATGGATGAAGAATGACTTGCGCGATGACTTGGATTAAAGTGAAGAAGAGTTGCGCAATTCGTCGACCTCACTCTCTCGCTTGAGTCCATTTGAGTCCAGTGGCAAGACAAGTCGAGACGAGCTGGGTGTCAGGCTTGGGCCAATGGGGAGTGGGTCCTGAAAAGGACATGAGAGTCATCCTTACCAAAGGTTAAGCAATGGACAGAGGGAACAACAGAGTATATGGGAGTCTCGATATATGAAGCCCATAAACGGTCACTCTCCAACGTTTTATGCTACACCTCGACACCGCAAGGTACAAGAGGAACAAGATAAGATGAGATGAGATGAATTTAACTGTATCTTTGAGTAAATACACATAGGATCGCCCTTCATACGCCCTTAGATATTCGGGTTAAAATGTAGTGATCGATTTTCCAAATGTTCCAGTGTATTTACACATAAAACGTATAGAAATAATTTTATGTCTTTCTAAAAGTAATAGTCTGGAACCGCTTCGGTCCAACAACTTCTAACGTAGGCAGCGTGTGTCTGTCTGTATGGTCGTTCTCTCAAAAATGATTTCTGGAACCGTCTGTTTTATTGTGAACCTATGGTTTGTTTTTGTTATTGTTTGAAATCTTTCAGTTTTTGCTCTTGGATACCGCAGACATTATATCTGATTTACAGATAAACTATTAGCCTGCTTGAATATTATTTTCTTTATTTCCTTTTCCTTCAGTGTTCTTACCATATTGTGCTTGTCATGGTTTTATTTTTCACATTTAAACTTCTACTGTTTTGTCACTCAAGCACTACTTTATTATAACGAGCCTCCTTTTTGTCTTAGCATTTGACATGTGGTGGTTATAACTGCAGTTTCTTTTAACTTGTTTCATTGCAAAACAGTATTACAATTACTTTTGTTGTATGTACATCTTCACACGTGATCTGTTTTCACAAGAATTGTTTCTTCATGTGTCTGTCTGAGCAGACGCTTTCAATCACAACTCTCCAGTCCTCTCTGTTGTTGAATATGTTGGTGAAGTTTTGATTCTTCCACTTCCTACCTTTATCTCATAAGAAAACACAGGTCCTAAACGAACGCATACCTTGTCCTCCTATCCATTCATCTTACTGCAGCTTCTGCCATGTCCTCCCATATTATTAATCTCTGCCTTTAAGTTTCTTCTCAGTGTGTTTTTAGGTTTCTCGCTATTTCTTTTACCCTGTGGGTTTGCTTGTATATAATATACTGGTAACTATTTTAATTGAGAGGACGGACCTTGTATATAATATACTGGCAACTGTTTGATTTGAGAGGAAGGACCTTGTATATAATATACTGACAACTGTTTGCATTGAGAGGAAGGACCTTGTATATAATATACTGGCAACTGTTTGATTTGAGAGGAAGGACCTTGTATATAATATACTGGCAACTGTTTGATTTGAGAGGAAGGACCTTGTATATAATATACTGGCAACTGTTTGATTTGAGAGGAAGGACCTTGTATATAATATACTGGCAACTGTTTGATTTGAGAGGAAGGACCTTGTATATAATATACTGGCAACTGTTTGCATTGAGAGGAAGGACCTTGTATATAATATACTGGCAACTGTTTGCATTGAGAGGAAGGACCTTGTATATAATATACTGGCAATTGTTTGCATTGAGAGGAAGGACCTTGTATATAATATACTGGCAACTGTTTGCACAGCTGTTGAAACGTTCAACATACATCATTCTCGGGCTCTATTGTCTGGCATTTTCATAATAAGAGTAACGTTTTCTATTACACCACTTCTGGTTGATATGTTCCAACTAGTTAATATGTCTGTCTCATGGATTTCATGGATGATCATGTACCACCCGCAGCTGGCAATACTTTATCGTTTGTTTTTCTTTCTGTCCAAGATATTCTTCTTTTTCTTTCGTTGGCTTGAAATATGTCTATAACTGCAATGTTGTCTCTTATATGAATCTAACAGTCTTTTTTAGTTCACTCAGCGGTCCATAGAGTTTATCTTCCACTGTTGTCTCTCTAGGCCAGAAGGTTCACCTGGATATGTTGTAGTTTGGGCAGTCCTGGAGTATGTGCCCGGCTGTCTGCGACGCCAAACCACATGTGCAAATGGCTGAGTCACCAATCTTGAATTTTGTATACATGTGGTTGCGTAATCTATTGTGTCCTGTTCTGAGGCGCAGAATATTGACCTGTTCTGAACTGTCCATAACATGGTAGTCGTCTTGAGTAGGGTTTGGTCCCCCTCTGACTAATTTGATCATTATTCTCTTTTGGTGGAATGTAATGGGCACGTCAGGCTGTTCTTCTTTTGCTCCTTCCTTAGCCAATTGATCAGCTCTGTCGTTTCCGGGTACTCCACAGTGGGATGGTATCCACTGTATGGTGACCTTATGCTGACTGCTAAGTTCAGAACGTAGTGTCCTTAGAACTGGTAATTTCCCAGACAGGAGTGCCTCTATTACTGATTTTGCATCTGTCAGTATCACCACAGGTTGTCTACCATGGCGGGTATTTAGTAATATCTCTATTGCTATCTTGATTGCCTCAATTTCAGCATCACAGTTATGGCAGTACTTTCCTGTTGGAACTCTGGCCGTGTCCCTAGTATTATTTTGGTATTCTATATACACTCCCGCTCCTCCATTTCGAACAGCATTTTGCGCTGACCCATCTGTGTGCCTCGGATCCAGAGATCCTGCGGGTATTCGTCATCAAGGAAGCTGAGAGTGGCTGTTCTGCGCTGTACACTGTTCTGTTCTTCCTTGTCAAATATTCCTCTCACTTTTGTCTGGATTTGTAGCGATAGTCTATGTTTATCTTTCCATGGAGTTCGCTCTGGAATAGTTGTCATTGGGATACCAACTGTGGGAAGATCGGTGGTTTCTCTGCAGAGTTGTTTGGCCTGGTGGATAAAACTACTTCTTTTCAACCGCCCTATAGCAAAGTTTTCAAATCGGTTCTTCATAGGGTGGCCTGGCAAGCTGAGGAACTTGTCTGCTTGTATTAGTGTTTTTGTATCTCTGCGTTCTCTCAGTGCTTGTGTCCTCCCCATCTTCTCCATTTCCACTATAGGGGTTGATCTCATCCCTCCTGTGATGACTCTTAGAGCTTGATTTTGCACCTTGTCCAGCTCTTGTAGTGTGGTTTTTGATGCTGAACACCACGCAGTTGACCCGTATTCCAGGTGTGGTCGTATGCTCTGTTGACAAACTTTGCTAAGTATTTTCCCACTGGCTCCCCATGTGGTTCCACTTAGCTTTCTCATTATGGCTATTTTCCTTCTGGCTTTTGCTACAGCTTTTGTGATGTGTTTTCTCCATGTTAGCCTGTCATAAAATGTTACACAAAGGTATGTTGGTTCTTTATCTTCTCTTAGGGGCGTTCCATTTATCTGGATGATCCCTGCCTTTTGTTTCGGAGAGAGGGTAAATAGAGTGGTGCTGCACTTGTCAGTGTTTATGCTCACACAACATCTATTCATCCATGCAACAAATGTATCTACAGCTCTCTGAAGCAATATGAATGGCCACTGATGCATGTTCATGTGTACTCCACAAAGCCAGGTCATCAGCGTATATTACCGCTTTAATTCCATCGGGTAGATTAGCAACAAGATCATTGATAAAGATATTCACAGCATTCTTCTTTAAAACTGCATGTCTGCTGTTTTCAGTTTATT
This sequence comes from Cepaea nemoralis, assembly GCA_014155875.1. Classification (NCBI taxonomy): domain Eukaryota; kingdom Metazoa; phylum Mollusca; class Gastropoda; order Stylommatophora; family Helicidae; genus Cepaea; species Cepaea nemoralis. The sequence continues at coordinate 802,796 of JACEFZ010028433.1, read as the reverse complement.
CACCGCTTCATAACTCACGGTCTCATCCATGCAGAACAACCAGGCCGGGCACAACTTTTCAAGTTACTTCTTTTCTTTGTGACGCTCTCTAGCTTAGTTAGATAATTGTCAGTAAAGCGGTAAGCAAAAACAAAGAAATGTTATGAATGCGTCTTTTTATTTTAGTTGAGGAGTCCTGACGAATGATTTCTTGCCGCGACGTCTCTTCTGTTACTTAATATTGTGCTCTTGTAAAGCTAACCCCTTTAAATTTCGCTTTGTCTAAACATGTATTTTCCTTCTTCTTCTCTTCTGCCTCTAATCGTCGTTTTCTTCCACTCTTGTTATTCAAATACTGTTTCTACCTCCACCACCACCACAACTACTACTACTACTATTACTACTACTACTACTACTACTACTACTGCTACTACTACTGCTACTACTACTACTACTACTACTACTACTACTACTACTACTACTACTACTACTTCTACTACTACTACTACTGCTACTACTACTACTACTACTACTACTACTACTACTACTACTACTACTGCTACTACTACTACTACTACTACTACTACTACTACTACTACTACTACTACTACTACTACTACTAATTTTACTACTACTACTACTACTACTACTACTACTACTACTACTACTACTACTACTACTATTCATTGGCACCTTGCCGTCTTTACAGACAATAGTTTGTGCTTCAAAAAGGACATAATAACTTTTACACATGGCGGTAGCGAATGTGGCTGATAAGGCCAATTCGCGCTGTAAATGTTCGCTCACAGTGGGTGCATGTGAACACGTGGTCATTTCCACCATCATGCACCATCATACGTCTCACACGCTCAGTGTGTGACTTATCTGAAATAAGTTTCTCCTTTGTCTTTATTCCATTTCTGATGTTTGCCCTCCATGCAACACGTTCAGCGGCGACTTGCTCCCAATGTGCATTATCAATGCCTGTATCAATCATGTCCCGTTTACACACATCTTTGTATCGTAGTAGAGGCCGACCCTGATATCTCTTAACCATCTGTAATTCACCAAAAAAGATGTCCTTTGGTATTCTACCATCATCCATCCTCCTAAGATGTCCTATCCATCTAAGTCTACGAAGACTGAGCATGGAATAAACCGTCACACAACCTGATCTTTCCAATACTTCAGTATTTGTGATTTTGTCTTGCCACTTAATACCAAGAATTCTTCTTGGTGTGTGTAAGTTGTCCAGGTTTCACTGCCATAAAGAAGAGTACTAAGGACACAAGCTTGATAGACAAGGACTTTTGTTTTGGCAGTAAGCTTCCTGTTCTCCTAGACTCTTTTTCTTAACCTGTTCATTGTTGTTGCTGCCTTACCAATCCGGATGTTGATTTCCTGATCTAGGGATAATTTGCTATTTACCACTGATCCTAGATATGTAAAATGTTCTACCATCTCTAGTTCGGCGTCGTCAATAAAGATTGATGGTACACCATGTGCACCTTGTGACATAATCTGTGTCTTCTTTATGCTAATTGTCAAACCAAATTCAGAACAAGCATTGGAGAATGCAGATAGTAGACATTGTAATTCTTCCTCAGAGTGGGTCGTTACTGCAGCATCATCTGCAAAAAGCAACTCTCTGATCAGTACCCTCCTAATTTTGGTCTTGGCCTTCAAATGCCAACCAAGTATTGGTTGAACCCAAGCCACAAGTCAAGACCAACATGAAAGCACCGGCAAACAGACAGCTGTGAAGAATCAGTCTAGACAATTGGAAAGACACAAGAGAAAACCCATTCTGCAGAAAGTGCCGAGAAAACAACACCATCGAACACTACTTACTAGTATGCGACAAGTACAATAGACAGCGAAGGGACCTGAGAGATCACTTCGTCAAAACTGGGAAACCAATGACAATGACGGAGTGCCTGCACATAAACACCAACCCAGAAACACAGCGACTGGTCAGACAGTTCCTATGCAGAACAGGGAAGACCGTATAAACTCCCTACACTTGTATATACATACATATATACAACTATTTTTGTATGTATGTGTGCATGTTTTAATGTACGTAATTTAAAAAAAAGGGGGGGGGGTGAATGGCAGGAAGGTGGGTTGGCTCTTCCGGCAGAGCACCTGACCTAGGATGAGACCGGGTCATCTTGTTGCTACACCAAACCCACACGCGATGATGAAAAACGCCAAGCAACAAACGTAAAGGAGTTCGGGCCGCTGACCTGGGGGAACAGCTTGACACTTGCATTTGAATACCCTGCCTTTGCCTACAACGAGTCTTTATGAAGACTGGACATGACCGGGACCAGCCCCGATGAGAATAACACAAGAAGCGACAAATACGTAACAGTGCTAATAGAGAAAAGAAGCCAACAAACGAAAGAAAGCGGGCCCCAGTAGGCCCGACCAAGGACCGGTCTTTATCAGGACCAACACAAGACACAGAAAACGAACAGATAGCACAAAACAAATCTATCCGACGAACAGAGCGGAACCAATAAAACCAGTAGGAATTAGGACTAACAATCCATACAACCACGGCTCTCAACAATAACCACCGCTGAGCAAGCAGGTTAGACGAGACCGAATTTGGAATTTTTTTTGGGAAAATTGGAATTGGAAATTGGAATCTCTGAGCATTGTAGATGCCGTCACCTGTGCGTGAGTGAATATATATACCACCACCCTGATCACGAAAGGCATATTTCAAACTACTACTACTACTACTACTACTACTACTACTACTACTACTACTACTACTACTACTACTACTACTACTACTACTACTACTACTACTACTACTACTACTACTACTACTACTACTACTATAACTACTACTGCTAATGCTACTACTACTACTACGACTACTACTACTACTACTACTACTACTACTACTACTACTACTACTACTACTACTACTACTACTACTACTACTACTACAACTACTACTACTACTGCTAAGGTGACTACTACTTATTAATACTATTAATTCGTGTTATTCTTGTTCTTTCTTGTTCGTTTTTTAACCTCATTATGATTACATCGTTGAATGATAACGTACTAGCATTTAGTCCCAAACTGCCTCTTGTCTGGGGTACTATGGTAACCAAAGGGGTCCTCGATAGAATATATAGAGTATATATTATGTTACCAGAGGGATTTGAGTGGTCTCGAGGTATGGTGTCAGTCTCGAGTGCTGGAGTTCCCGGGTTTAAGCCCCGGTGAGGACCGGGATTTTTTCACGTGGACTTCTAGTAACGAAATTTTCCCTCGTCTCTAGGTAGTGAGATCGCACGCCCGTGTGCATTGTTACCCAAGTAAAAAAAATCTCTTGGCAGGTGGAAATTGAAAAAAGAGTAGCCTAACGGTACTGCCCAGGCAAAATTTCCAGTTAAAAATCTACACATAGTATTTCTGGATCCTCGCCAGTGCTACGGAGTTCGTGCACTGAGCTGAGATTCTCCGGACTCAGGCTTGAGTTAGGAATAGAACGGAGCACTTACGGGTTGCACCCGTGTGCCGTGATGTTGATCCGTCGACTACACTAAACTAAACTGCCTCGTGTAAATTATAAGTGTGATTGCTCTTACCATTAACTGGTAGGACAGACAGCTTTTGCCTTTAAATGTCATATTACTATTGAATTTACCATAGTTTTGCCGATGCTGCTGCTGCTGCGTCTGTCTGTCTGTCTGTCTGTCTGTCCGCCTGCCTATCAATCTGCCTGTCTGTCTGTCTCTTTTTCTTCTTCTTCTACTTCTTCTTCTTCTTCTCTTCCTCCTCCATCCTTTGATCTCGCAGTGAATCCTCAGAAACACCACGCCAAATCTATTGTAGACTTGTGTATGATTGTTAGGATTCTGCAGCAGGGTGTATTTTTAATGACTGTGGGGTTTTTGAAAATATAGCCGTTCCAAGTTTTGTATTTACCTTTAATGTTGCATGAACTCCACAGAGGGTGAAAACAAAACTTGGAACGGCAATAATTTCAAAAGCGGGACAGTCATTCTTCCTACCTGTTTTCTTTCTCGTATGTCGACGATAGTTACTCGTCTGCAGAAAATGTTAGTAGTAGTTGTGAGTAAAAAATTGATCAATCATGAATCAAATGTGTCATCTGACCTACTGAGTATACTATTGACAGACTGTTGTGAGCTTGAGTGAGTTTGTTATTGTATTTAGTTAAAAGAAGTTTAATATCTGTTGCTTTCCGTTCCAGTGATTGGTTCCGTTACTGTTATCTCATTCTTGGCTAGTTTATTCTCTTTTTCAATCACTTTCTGGACAGTTGCCTCTTTCGCATATTTGTCTCTTGTTTGTAGAAACCTTATAATGTCTAACTGTCTCAGTTGGTCTTAATCTCTGCTATCAATACTTCGCCAACACGTTAGACTTCAGATCTGTCTTAAGGATTGTATTTTGTTTAAGCTCTTCAATATCGCCTTAACAGGCCTGGAATCTTGGTTAAAACCCGCACTTACATCATCATTTTACCGGTTCATGCAATCAGCTTATCCAGATATTCGCCAATGCACAATGTGCTTGTTTTAGAATAAACATTTTCAAGCTGTTCTTAAAAGCCCTCTTGACCTAGATTTCACTACGGCCAGGACACTTAAAAGCTTCTTGTCATGCACATGTTCAGGGTAAACTGTGAATGTAGGTCATAGATGCCAATAGTTGTCTGACTTAAAAAATGCATATGGCTGCTGTATGTTATCGAGCGCTTGCACGTGTACATTTTTACAATTCGTGTATAGATATCAGAAACAACATAAGCATCTCTCCTTGCATTGAGTTCGCACAATGACAAAATAATCGAACATTGTTTAAAAATTAAGTTCAGTCGTTTACTGCTGTGGAATCCAAAAAGGACGGTCGGGCTAAAGAGCTAGTGTATGAACAAGAAACAATGAATAGACGTTAACAGCTGTAGTATAACCACCCGTAGATTCAAATCAGCAGCGTGTAGTGCTGGTTGACAACTTCAGTTACCTCTAGTCAAGTATAAGATAAGTCCCTTTTACACGCTTGCGGCCGGCTGAATATATGGTACGCTTTTCATAATTTTAAAGACAAATCGGCACTTCATTAGGGATGTGGTCTAGCACGTGGTTGCCGTGCAGGCAGGCAAGCGCCCAGCCACTTCGCTAACGTTACTCTTTAACTATCCCTGAAATGAATAGTCCTCGTCTATCTCATCGTGGTCATCGTCTGTCTGGAGCAAACAATAAGGTCTATTGCAATGTGCAGTCATGAGTATCTTCTGTCGACGAGAAAGATGTTATACTTACATATCCCATTGTAAGAAAACTCAAGGCAGGCGAGCAGGAGAACACAACCAGGAAAGATAACTCCAAGAGACGAACCAACAACACTCAATCAGTGTGCAGCGATTGACATAAAGTATATGGAGATTCAGTTCAGCCAGCCTTTATTTGAAAATGCACTTGGTGTGGCGAACCAACAAGGGCAACTACGTGGTCAATACAGGACTCACAATTTAGGAGGCATTAGAGGTTACATGCCGGTTGTTTGTTAATTCTCTGGAGGATAGTGTTAATCCTTGAAGTCAGATCCATCGATGTTCAGATCCTCACAGTCCTAAAGATACATCGGAGTAAGTTTCCTTTAGAGACATGAAAATTATTCTTGGCAACTCTCCTACCATACATACATTATCATGACAATACCTCTACCAAAGGTTACCATGACAACACGTCTACAATGCATTATCATGGCAATATCGCGTCCATATATTATCAAGACAATAACTCGCCTAGATATTATCATGACAATACCTCGCCCATACATTATCGGGAAGATACGTCTACCATACATTATGAGGAAAATACCTGTACCATATATTATTAAGACAATATCTCTACCATACATTATGAAGACAATACTTCTACCATACATTATTATGACAATAGTTGCAACATACATGATGTATTCAATACCTCTACCCTACAGTATCATGAAAATACGTCTACCATGCATTATGATGACAATACATTCACCATACATTATCATGACTATACCTCTAACAAACATTATCACGACAGTTAGTTAGTTAGTTAGTTAGTTAGTCGCAGTTCCAACTTCACAGCAACGGGTCGTCCCCATTATGCTCCGTTCCTGTGCCAGTGAATATCACACAAAATGCTCCCCACTGCCCAATGTGAAATGTGGAAAAGACAGGAGTCTCGACAAACAACAGCCCGCACAGATACACTGTGCATAATGCCGCCACCAGAATGTCAACACACCAGTCCCCCACGAAACACCCTGTTCATCTCTGATGGAATCAGCAGTCATTTTCCTATCTGAATGTTTCCTAGATGTTCACCCACACAGTCCACAAAAATACAGTTCATCGCTGATGGCAGTGGCAGTCAACCAGAAGCCCAGCAGCCACGCATGTCTGCATAAGGCAAAAACCGGTCAACTCTGGGACATAGCCACCTGCCATCGCTCCGAACATGCAGTCACGTTCCAAACACCCTCAGTCAGATTCAAAAGCATTTCACACGAAACTCACAGCCCACAGTGTCGCGCCACGCACTCACTCAGTAGCAGGGCGACGGAACCATCAAGCCTCCTTAGTCGCCTCTTACGACAGTATCACGACAGTATGTCCACCAAATATTATCATGACAATACCTCCACCATACATTATCATGTCAATATCTCCACCATACATTATCATGACAATACCTCTACCATACATTATCATATAAATATCTGCACCATGTATTATCATGGCAACACCTCTACCATACATTATCATGACAATACCGCCACCCACATTATCATGACAATACCTCCACATACATTATCATGACAATACCTCCATCATACATTATCATGACAATACCTCCACCGACATTATCATGACAATACCTCCACCATACATTATCATGACAATACCTCCATCATACATTATCATGACAATACCGCCATCATACATTATCATGACAATACCTCCACCCACATTATCATGACAATACCTCCATCATACATTATAATGACAATACCTCCACCCACATTATCATGACAATACCTCCATCATACAATATCATGACAATACCTCCACCATACATTATCATGACAATACCTCCATCATACATTATCATGATAATACCTCCATCATACATTATCATGACAATGCCTCCACCCACATTATCATGACAATACCTCCATCATACATTATCATGACAATACCGCCATCATACATTATCATGACAATACCTCCACCCACATTATCATGACAATACCTCCATCATACATTATAATGACAATACCTCCACCCACATTATCATGACAATACCTCCATCATACAATATCATGACAATACCTCCACCATACATTATCATGACAATACCTCCATCATACATTATCATGATAATACCTCCATCATACATTATCATGACAATGCCTCCACCCACATTATCATGACAATACCTCCACCCACATTATCATGACAATACTTCCACCCACATTATCATGACAATACCTCCACACACATTATTATGACAATACCTCCACCCACATTATCATGACAATACCTCCAACCACATTATCATGACAATACATCCACCCACATTATCATGACAATACCTCCACCCACATTATCATGACAATACCTCCATCATCATTATGTAGACAATACGTCTACCATACATTACCATGACAACTCGTCTAACATTTATGGTCTACACAAGGCTATGGTAAAGAAAATACCTCTTCTACCAGTCTCTAGGCAGTATACAGTTTATGTATTTATTTCAATTCCTATAGCTACAAATGTATATCTTAACAATAATCGTTAAGATACTTGAATTGATCGGTATGTAGGACAAACTAAAACGTTGTGAACGCGATTTCCCAGCCTACATACCGCATTAGAAACCAGCTGCGGGCGATTTAGAAGCAGACCGTTTAGTTTAGTTTAGTTTAGTCATTAATATCACGGCACAGGGTTTAACCCATAAGTGCTCCGTTTTCCTCCTAACTCAAACCTGAGTCTGGAGAAACTCAGCTCAATGCACGAACTCCGTTGCATCAGCGAGGATCCTGAAATACTTTGGGTAGATTTTTAACTCGAAATTTTGCCCGGGCAGCGCCGTTAGGCTACTCTTTTTCGATTTCCAACTGCCAAGGGATTTTTTACGTGCGCAACAATACACACGGGCGTCCGATCTCACTACCCAGAGACCAGGGGAAATTTTATTATTGGAAGTCCAGGTGGATTTTTTAAATAAATCCCGGTCCTCACCACGGCCTGAACCCGGGACCTCCAGCACTCGAGGCGGACACCATACCTCGAGACCACTCAGCCCCAAAACTCAGACCGCAGTGTGTTGATTTTTAATTAAGGCATGAGCGTCGGTCGTTCAAAAAGCAATGCCAAACTAATGAATGTAAACTTTCCTAGTAAATCACAAACAGCTAACAAATGCTGAGGTGTGTTGCTACGTCATAAAAAGCACACTCAAAGCACTTTTTGTTGTTGTTGTTGTTGTTGTTGTTGTTGTTGTTGTTGTTGTTGTTGTTGTTGTTGTTGTTGTTGTTGTTGTTGTTGTTGTTAACTTTACTTTGTTTTTGGTATGTTGATAAATCTCCACTTCCTGTAAATATTGTTGTATAATGTATGGTGTTCTTTAGATACAAATCCGCCTCTAAGCTACTATCGATACTTCTGTATTTGTATGATTGATGATGTTCTATTGATAACAATCTACCTCTAGTCAATTATTGTTAATTTTTAAAAATAATTTATAGTGTTCTATAGATAAAAACGGTGGGCGCGTTGGGAGTAGTGCCAAAATCGCTTAGTGTCACGTGAACGGGTGCTTTAGAGGTCAGTTTATGAAAAAGTGTTTCTATCATTCAGAAAGTTCTCAGGTATTATAGCTCACTCATCAAACGATTAACCAGACGGGATAACACCTCCTGAAAACTGTGTAAACAGTTAAAATCTCTACATGGAATAACCAGCAGCAATCGATACAAACCAGAAATAGAAGGATTTACGAACGAAACAGGAACTTTCAATTAAACGAATGTCAGGCTATTGAAAGAAGGTCACAGTAAAAAAGGGCCACACATCATAGACGAACAAGATGGCTGTGACTAGAAAATCGAACACGAAGCTGGATCTGCAAATTCAGTGCACAGAAACTATTGCAAATGATCAGGAATATTGTTTGCAGAAAAAAAAAAATTTGCAGATCATGGATTGAAGCATGCTTTCAGATTTAGTATTCGGTGGCTGAATTAATGGTAATTGATTTTCTTCGCATTAGTTTATAGAGTAGGGGTTTTATTTTGTTGTGTAACTGATCATCTTTATTGCCCGCCAGTCCCTTCATAAATGCCGCAGTCATTTTTCATAGAACAGACAAGGAAGTTAGTTGGTTAGTTGGTTAGTTAGTTAGTCAGTCAGTCAGTCAGTCAGTCAGTCAGTCAGTCAGTCAGTTGGTTGGTTGGTTTATTGGTTGGTTGGTTGATTGGTTGGTTGGTTGGTTGGTTGGTTGGTTGGTTGGTTGGTTGGTTGATTGGTTGGTTGGTTGGTTGGTTTCAAGCAGTTTGACTCGGGCTCCGAAGGTTGTGGGTTCGATTCCGGGCCACGTCCTTCGGTTCACGAGTGAAATTTTTCGGAGACTCCTGTGGGTCGTCGCTAGAGCTACGGAGTTCGTGGTTTGTGCGGCGCTTTCCGCTCTGCGGAAAGAGACCGAACCATATGGGATAAATCCCGGTGCAATGAAGTCGACCCTGTAGACTTGTAAGCGACTTTTTGTTGGTGGTTGGTTGGTTGGTTGTTTGATTGGTTGGTTGGTTGGTTGGTTGGTTGGTTGGTTGGTTGGTTGGTTAGTTGGTTGGTTGGTTGGTTAGTGGACAGATCATCCTAATTGAACATCGAACCATTCAGTCCATAAGTGATCAGATCTCCTTCTCAGTAACTCCCGCAGCGTGTAGGGGCTCACGACACCAGTTCTGTTTCGGTTTATTAATCTTCTTTGGCTTCCTGCATACAGGAAGTGTCCAACACAGCAAACGGTGAAGGGTACAGACGCCATTTACCCGCTTTGGGACTTATTGGGTATATGGTGCTAGCCCCATATTTGTATAGACCAGTGGTTCTCAACCGGTGGGAAATTTCCCCCACCCCCTTTTTCCAGAGGGAAATTTTAGGGATTTCAAGATCGCATTAATACAAGAACCGATTACTTGATATTGTTTTTCAATCCACACTTTACGGTTCTGTACTTCGCGCTCTTCTGTAATTCGTTTTATAACGTAAGTAGACCTGCAAATCGCGCTTTATGTAGACGCCTAGACTTGTTATTATATGTGTTATTATATTTAGCTTCAATTTTTACGTACACTGTGTAAAAGGAGGGGGAGATTTATAGGGAGGGAATACGAAAGTGAGGGGGGGGGATGACATTCTGAACATATGGTGAAGGGGTGCATGGGCCAAAAACGTCTTAGAACTACTGGTCTAGACCAATCGAGACGTGACATGGTCGATTTCATGCGGCCACCTTTACTTTCACAGAATTAACTGCTTATTTTAAGCTGTCCTCACATGTGTGTATATGGTGGTGATCTATAGATGGACATCCACCTCTAGTCAATTATTGTTAGTAGAGTATAATTGATGGTGTTCTATAGATAAAGATCCACTTATAGACAACTGTCGTTGCATGTGTATATTTGATGGTGGTCTACAAATGGACATCCATCCATCCGTCATGTGCCATGCCGTGGGCGGTCATGTTTTGCCATCTCACGCGATCACCAGAGTCGTGGATCAGCTCCGTGTTCCAGTCTCGACAATGCCACGTGGCCAAGCCATCCAGGTATTTACTTCTCGGTCTTCCTCGTGCTCTCTTCCCTTCGATCTTGCCAGTTGTCACCAAGTTCTCCAAGTCATTTCTTCTCATAACATGCCCAAACAATTTTGACTGTCTACGTCTAATGTCTCTAATCAGTTTACGATCTTCATTTGTTTCTTGAAGGACTTGTTCATTGGTTTTTCTGTCTGTCCATGGTATTCTTTGCATTTTCCTCAGAAACCACATTTCCACAGCCATCAGATGTTTTTCAGCTTGACTGCTCATTGTCCACGCTTCACATCCATACAAAAGTACAGGTTCTATGTAGCACTTCAACACTCTTTTTCTCGTTTCAATTGATATCTTTTTATTGGTCAGTATGTTTTTCATCTTGCAAAAGGCTACCTTCGCAATGGCAATTCTTGTTCTAATCTCTTCAAGGCATCTCCCATCAGATGTTATGACTGTTCCGAGATAACTGTACCGATTAACTTGCTTAAGAATATGCCCATTTACTCGTATATCACATTGTGGTATTTCCTTCTTCCCAGTGACGACCATAATCTGTGTCTTCTTACTATTCAATTCTAACCCTAGTTGCTCACTGTGTGCAACAACCGCATCTACTAAATGTCGCAGGTCCTGTTCATTGTCTGCAATCAAGACTGTATCATCTGCATATCTAATGTTATTGATGTATCTTCCCCCAATGTTGATTCCTTCCATATCTTCTATATTTCTGAAAATATTTTCACTGTACAGGGAAAAAAGATCTGGAGACATTACACATCCCTGTCTCACACCTCTTTTAATAGGCTGATATTGACCTACATCATTATCAATTCTGATGGCAGCTTGTTGTTTCCAATATATGTTTTTTACAAGTCTAAGGTCTTTTCCATCAATTTGTAGATCTTCAAGCATCCTTATCATGTCAACATGCCTCACTTTATCGAAAGTCTTTGTGTAGTCAATAAAGCAAAGATATAGATCTTTGTTTACTTCTATAGAACGTTCAATTACTGTTCTCAGTATATACACAGCATTTACTGTACCCTTGCCTTCTACAAACCCACATTGTTCTTCTCCTATTTCGGGTTGTATTTTCTTCCTAACTCTTTGCATGATAATTCTCAGCAAAATCTTCGTGATGTGGCTCATTATACTAATTGTTCGATGTTGATCACATTCCAAGGCTCCTGATTTCTTCGGGATTGCAATAAATATAGAATTACATAATTCAGGAGGTATATCTCCAGTATCATATATTGCGTTCAGCAGTCTGGTGACTTGGTCTATTCCATATTCTTCTAAGGCATTGATCATTTCTATTGTGATGTTATCTGTACCCGGGGTCTTGCCAGTTTTCATATGGTTAAGAGCATTCTGAACTTCCATCTTCAAATTGATGGTCCTTCATTATTATTCCGATGATCATATTGTTCTTCTCTTGTATCATCATAAAGGTCTTTCACATAATCTGACCACGCATGTAAAATCTGATCTTTTTCTATTATTATTTTGCCATCTTTGGTTTTTAGGGAACCCATTGATGTGTGTGTTCTTTTGTTAGTGATGTCATTAAGTCTTGTGTGCATTAATTTGGTATTCCGGGAGTTGTGTTGGTTTCCAATGTCCTTGCAATTTTCCTCAAGCCATGTTTCTTTTGCCTCTTTGCATAGCTTCCTGCTTCCTAATTTTCATGTGAATCTCTTCATATTTGTCCTTGTTATTTTTCTTATCTTTTCTTATTTCCATGAGTGTTAAGATGTTTTCCGTCATCCATTTCTTGCGTCCTATTATTTTTATTTTTGGGATTGTTGTTTCTGCAGCTTGTTGACTGATTTCTTTAATATTTCCCATTGGTCGTTGACATCTTGAAATAATATTTCCATATCGGACAATGCATCAAATCTGTTCTTTACCTCTACATTGAATTTATCTTTTATCTCCTCACTCTTCAGTGCACGTAGATCAAATGTTGTGATTCTTGGTGTATATTTGACTTTCTTTAATTTTATATGTATGTTGCTAAAGATTAATCTATGGTCGATGTAGCAGTCTGCCCTTGGTATAGTTTTTGCGACTTTTAAGGTATTTCGAAATCTTCTATTGATGAGAATGTAATCAATCTGATTTTTTATCTTATGATCAGGACTTCCTCCATGTCCATAATCTCCTTGGGTACTGTTTGTACCAGATGTTTCCAATAATCACATCATGCTCTTCTCTTTTGCCCACTGTACAAGTCTGCAACCTCTTTCATTCTGTTCTCCTAGTTCATACTAAGCATCCGTCCTGTTGATTTCCAACTTTGGCATTCCAGTCACCCAGTATGATATTTACTTCAGAATTCTTACATTTCTTGAAGACATTCTCTAAATCATTATAAAATTCATCAATGCTAAAATCAAAACACGTAACACCAAGATCACAATATACAAAACACTGATTAGACCAGTTGCGCTGTATGGCTCTGAAACCTGGAGTACAACTAAATGAGACGAAGCCTTGTTACAAACCTTTGAGAACAAAGTTTTAAGACGCATCTTTGGGCCCATTAGGGATACACAAATTGGAGAGTGGAAAAGAAGAAGCAACAAAGACATTTATGATCTGTTTAAGTCCCCGCTAATCACTGGTATCATGAAGACTAATAGACTGCAATGGCTGGGGCATATAGAAAGAATGGAAGGTAATAGGGAAATAAAACTCGCTTACACTCAGGAAATAAATGACCGTAGACCCCGAGGTAGACCAAGAAGACGGTGGAGAGATAATATACATACAGACCTACAAGCACTTGGAATCAGCGACTGGCAAGAGAAGGTCAACCAGAGAGACGAATGGAGACGGCTTGTATCTGCAGCAAAGAACCTCAATGGCTCGGAATGCTGAAGAAGAAGAAGAAGAAGAAGAAGAAGAATGCTGTCATCACTACTATCTGCTATTGGTGCATAAACTTGTATGACCTTGACATCAAAAGGTCTTCCACTCAACTTCACCAGTAACACTCTGTCTGATACAGTCCAATATCCTTTGATCGATTTTGCTCTCTCTGTATCCATTATAATTGCTACTCATCGATGTTGTTTCTCTCCACCAGAATAGATTATTCTATATTCCTCAGATGTTATAATGCCCATTCCTGTCCATCTGGTCTCACATATACCCAACAGGTTAATATTTAGTCTTCTCATTTCATTCTTAATGTTATCAAATTTTCCATCCCCATTCATAGTTCTTACATTCCAAGTTCCTACTTTCAATATTGATACTATTTTGCACTCAGTCGCCTGCTGACGGTCTGGAGTCTCCTGGTGCACATGACTACCCTTACCGGGCGAGGCTGCTCCTATGGAGCATCCATTTACGCCGTTTCTCTGATTATCGATGAGTTTGCAATACATGATATTCTTGGCATCTGTAAAGGTATTTTGCTATTGGTTTCCTTCCTAGCAGTGGACCATACTGGTAGATGACCAGTCTCCCAGAAAAGGATATCCCTCTGCCTACCGTCGTGAAACTGGTAACAATAACCTACAACTATCTGTTGGCTGCTTTTCAACTTCATCCACCGCTTGCACCCATGGCTTCACGTAACCCTGATCGGGAGGCTAAACGGGTACTCCACCTAGCCCAAGGATGTCCTGTAGGCTAGCAGAGGGAAGGAGGCACCTTACCTCTCCTTTGATAGGGAATACCCCTACCCCGCCACCCCAGATGGACATCCACCTCTAGTCAATAATTGTTACTAGAGTATAACTGATGGTGTTCTATAGAACACTGCAACCTGGAAGCTCTGATAAATTAACACACACACACACGCACGCACGCACGCACGCACCCACGCACAACACACCGCCTTGCTGCGAGTTTGAACCCATGACCACTGGGTCGGCAAGCAAGCGTGCTGGGCACTGCGATACAGTGGCTTCAATACAACTCGAAATTAATTTGTAAATATCCACCTTCTTATTTTTACGTGGTCTTCTCAAGTTAGAGATGCCGCCTCAACCCCAAACTCCCGCGCTTCAAAGAGAGAGGGAAACAAATAAATGTGTATACCAATGCAGTCAAATTTCTTTGGAACTTAAATTCTACATAAATGTATTTAGATTACCGTGAGGCAATAAGGTTACAAATATTAACACTACAAATGCTTGTCCCCAACCTCCTGCCAGTTATCTTCGACACAGATGTTCCTTTATGCCGAGATGGTAATGCACCTAGCAATCGCTCGCCTGGTCTTAACGATCCTCCCTTCCCATCCACCTTTTGTGTTCTCACCAAGCATTCCACAATCGAGCATCTGTAAAGGTGTCCAAAGATTGTGAATTGTCTATTTTCCATTCGAGTAACAATTTCTGTTCCTGTGTTTCCTTCTTATGTGGTGTTTTGGGTACATTTTTGTCTATACATTGTATTCCATGCTTCTTGTTTCCTTAGTACCACATCTCTGCCGGGAGCCGTGGTAGCAGTGGCTAGCTCGCTTCGACCCAATGGTAATATATTTAAATCTGCATCAAGAAGCAGATTTTTATTTTTGTATTAAGCTGAGCTCCCATGTTTATATGGGTACCAGACAATTGTTTGTGATGTAAATGTGGTGGCGTAATATATGTGAAACACAACAGAATTGAAACGCTGTATGATTCAACAAGATCAAAATTGACAAATAAAATACTTTGGACTCCAATGCTAGAAGAAAAGATGGAAGGCAGGCGTGTAGTAGGACGACTGCTAATGAAATAATCAGTTAACATCAAAAGATGACCGGGACAAAGGGTATAAAGAAAACAAGACAGAAATGTTAGAAATCGATTGTGTTTACGTAGCGTAGCTTCAATTTATCTAATGTCAAGTGTGTCCTCTGATCTTTACTTCTTTCCTTTTGTTTCTGTGACGACCGATCAATACACGTGAATGTATTTCTTTTATTATTTCAATGGCCTCTACGTGTATCAAATGTTTGTTTTGAATATATGGAAAATATTATGTTTTATTACTAGCGTAACTTGTCATCAAGTAGCAAGCCGAGAAACAACTAATGTCAATGAAATGTGGTTTCTGAGGAAAATGAGAAGAATACTATGGGCTGACAGAAGAACGAATTGGACGCACCTTCAAGAAAGAAATGAAAATCATAAATTGATTCAGAGAAATTAGACGTAGGCAGTCTAGTCTTTTTTATCACGATTTGAGGAGAAATAAACATGAAAACAATTGGTGACAATTGGCAAAACTGGTGGGAAAAGAGCAAGAGCGAGACAAAGAGGTAAATATGCGGATGGCTTGGCCACATGGCATAAAAGGTCAAGAACAGGCGTGGTGATCGTGTGAGACGCTAACCCTGACCATGATTATGGTAAACATTGTGTTTTGAATATGTGGATGTGAATGTTACACTACATACCCATGTCTAGAAGCGAAATAGTGCCTACAATCCACAGTTGTTAGTTCAGGTAGTTTATACATCTGGTTGGTAATGACATATTTTAAGGTGTCTAGTACGACGTCCGTCGAAGTATATTTTTTTTTCTATCAACAAAAGGCTGTCGTTATTCGGAGGCGGAAGGTTCGAATTGTCGATGTTACGTATAACTTTCAATTATGATATTGTCTAGTGTCTCCTCTGATTTCTACTTCCTGCCTGTCCTCTCAAAGATTGCGAAGCCATACCTGTAAATTTGTTTATAATGTTACTTGCGACGAGGAGCCGCCCAGTCTTTTCAGATAATGTCGAAAACCACGGAGAACTAGTGTTCACAGTGCACTACCACACATTAAACATGCATCGGTTGTTTGAAATCGAAACGAGCCGGCCGACTCCAAGGCCACACTTCAAAATAGGAAAAACTACCTACACACAATAATTTTATCATGTGTAATACTGGTATATGCTTGCCTGTCGGCCAGTGGCGTGCAGAGGTTCTTTGATGCCAGGTGCCAACCCCTTGATTGGATGCCCTTAAATTGTTCTTTACCTCATTCATCTCCCCCCCCCCCCCGACTGGCACTGTGCTGCCCCCTCTCCCTAACTGGATGCTCCCCTCCCGGCTGGATGCCCGGGGCCGTCGCCCCCCCCCCCGCACCCCCATTTGCACGCCACTGCTGTCGGCCCGGTGATAATATGTTCAAATCCCTTAAATGGCGGAGTTTATGTTTTATCTCTGACCAGTGTTTTAAGGTCAACCTAGCTTAAACTGGGTACCAGGAAATGTTCTGAGCAGTAAAGGCGACCGACGTGGAATTGACCACGTCACCAGACTTTCCATGGGGCTAAAATATTGGACTAGCTGTAGATGTCATGAATTTAAATAATATAGGGCTAGCAGCAGATGTGATGAATTTAAATAATATAGGACCATCAGCAGATGTCATGAATTTAAATAATATAGGACTATCAGCAGATGTGATGAATTTAAATAATATAGGACTATCAGTAGATGTGATGAATGTAAATAATATAGGACCATCAGCAGATGTGATGAATTTAAATAATATAGGGCTAGCTGCAGATGTGATGAATGTAAATAATATAGGACCATCAGCAGATGTGATGAATTTAAATAATATAGGGCTAGCTGCAGATGTGATGAATGTAAATAATATAGGGCTAGCTGCAGATGTGATGAATGTAAATAATATAGGGTTAAGCAGCATATGGCCGGCTTCGTGGCTTAGAGGTTATGACTTTTCTCCGTAATCTCGTATACTCTCGTCAGATAGCGTGATGACGGTTCAAATCAGCAGTGGTTCGAATTGCATCGGTATCTTACGGGGTATGTGAGCCGGCCGCTCAGAAAGCAATGGCAAACTACTGAGCGTAATCTTGCCAAGAGATCAACATATAGCTGCAAGATGCTGGTGTTGACAGCTAAGTCCTGTAAAAAGGATATGCTTAAAAAAAAAAAAAAGCAGCATATGTGATGAATTTAAACAAATCTGCATCGATACGGATTCGAACCCATGACGGAACAATTGTTGCCTCCAAAGATATTCCTAATTAGTTTACTGTTTACAGTAATATTTCTATAATAACATGATTTAAGCACATCTTACTCGGTAAACAGTTTTATAAAAGCTTCTTTCAGAGCAAAATGTGAAAATGCCTATAATGACCACATGAAGACTGATACTTATAACCAACGTTCATCGAGAGATCATATCACCATGTTTCGATTGTCGACATGACATAACAAGTTGAAATATCTTTAGCATGGGTATAGGACTGATTCATTGGATCTCTCTCTCTCTCTCTCTCTCTCTCTCTCTCTCTTCTCTCTCTCTCTCTCTCTCTCTCTCCTTCTCTCTTTCTCTCTCTCTCTCTCTCTCTCTCTCTCTCTCTCTGTGCGCGCGCGTGCCTGCGTCCGTACATGCGTGCACGTGTGTGTGTCTGTGCGTCTGTGCCTGCGTGCGTGCGTGTGAGTGTGTATGTGTGTGTGTCAACAGTCGCATAACGACCATACATCTGTCACAGTTCTGCCCAAGGTAGAGTAAGCTAATATGTCATTAATAATGTTCGTTAGCGAATAAATGTTATAACTATTTAACGAATCTGCAACTAACAACTGCCTCTCTCTCTCTCTTCTCTCTCTCTCTCTCTCTCTCTCTCTCTCTCTCTCTCTCTCTCTCTCTCTATCTCTCTCTCTTTCTCTCTCTCTCTCTTTCTGTATATATATATATATATATATATATATATATATATATATATATATATATATATATATATATATATATATCACTACCTGACCCGGCCCGGCTTCGCCCAGCTCCTGGCGGGGATCTATATATTTATATATCTTTCTATCTATATATTTATCTATCTATCTATCTATCTATCTGTCTGTCTGTCTGTCTGTCTGTCTGTCTGTCTGTCTGTCTGTCTGTCTGTCTGTCTGACCCGGCCCGGCTTCGCCCAGCTCCTGGTGGGGAGCATCTCATTTAATTCATATAAGTAGTCATATAAGCTCCCGTTCCCGTTCCCGACTATCTGTCTGTCTGTCTGTCTGTCTGTCTGTCTGTCTGTCTATTTGTCTGTCTGTCTGTCTGACCCGGCCCGGCATCACCCAGTCCCTGGTGGGGAGCATCTCATTTAATTTATATAAGTAGTCATATAAGCTCCCCATTCCGACTATCTGTCTGTCTGTCTATCTGTCTGTCTGTCTATCTGTCTGGTCGACCCGGCCCGACTTCGCCCAGGTCCTGGTGGGGAGCATCTCATTTAATTCGTATAAGTAGTCATATAGGATTCCGTTCCCGACTATCTGTCTGTCTGTCTGTCTGTCTGTCTGTCCGTCCGTCCGTCCGTCCGTCCGTCCGTCCGTCCGTCTAATGTTCGGCTCGTTCCCGTTAACAATATAGATAGAATAGAAGAATAGATAGATTGATAGTAGAAAATATGATTGGAAGAGATCTATCTAAAGTAAACTTACCAAGATATCACGAACAGCCAATAAATGGTGGGCGGTGGGTTGACTGCAGAGTACTGCAAACGATATGCAACTAACTTTCTCTCACAAAAAATTACTTTTTTTTTTTAACGAACGAAAATCTTTCGCAGGCCCGTCCTACATTCTGCCCTTCTTCTCTATTTCCTCTCATACATTCTTTCATTCAAAATCTCTTTTGAAACAATTCTTTGACAACAAAAGAACAGTAAGCATTAAAATGCATGAAAAGTAACTCGTTAGAGGAAATGTTTAACATGGGCATCATAAATACCCAACGTGGGTGTAACGCGCCATACATATGAGAATGTAAAAAAAAAATTAATGTGCTGTTGAAGAAAAATAAAAAGATGAGTTAGAAAATTTTCACTATTTAAATAGATGCATTATTTTTATGAAAACTTTGAAAATGCCTTAAAGATTATATCATTATTTATTATAACTCATATGCCTGTAAATAACTGTAGACAAAGAGTTTATAAATCTTTGAAAACAATGCAACAATTTATATATAAAATATATAGCAATGCTATTAAAAGTTATGCCCCTTGAAATAACTTTTCTTAAGTTAAGTCCCCTCGCTATATATAAATGATAATGTAAATTTAAATATTAAATTTTAGTAAGTAATTAGCTGATTGTACACTAACAAACTATGACAGCTGCATGGGAATGAAAAGAATACATGTAGAAAATTTCATCTCAATCGGATGGACCGTTATCGAACGCATCAAATACATCCCTACACACATACATACATCGTCTTTTATATATATAGATTTCACTTTGACAAATATAAAATAAATTATAGCTATTAGACGATCTCTTCTTCTGTCATTTTACAGGCTAGATTTTGAAGCAGATCGCTTTGCGTTGATTTCGATTAAATGTGACTCGGTCGTTCAGAAGGCAATTGGCAACCTACTGAGCGTATAACTAGTTAATCACAAGTCAATAAATGCAGGGGTTGATTCCAACGTCCTGTAAAGGACATACAACTGACTTTTTTGAAACTATCTAATTGTAATGTAGAGAAGAAAAACATTGTTGTTTTCGAATATGTTTAGAATCATTACACGCTGTTTTGATTGCATGACGAGAAACCATTGCCATATCTCACGAAGTTAGGTCACCACAGAGCAGTAATGGTCGAATAAAATGGATTTAATGCTGGAGCTTAAACTCAGGCCTCACTTGTGATTAGCCAGTGCACTAATTTCTAGGTTACCGGGACTCTTGTGTTTCGTGTAAACCCGGTATTTAGTGATATACCGTTTCGTTGTTTATTTTTAAGGCTTTTGTCAAGGTTATCAGCATATCGTTGATTTGTTATATGTCGTTCAATTTTATTATTCCTTAATGGTCGATCATATAATATGTTTTATTCTGAGAACACGTTGAGCAAGTTGAATTATGTCAAGCAACCTTGGTGTTCTTCCAACAGTCATTCGAAATCATTCGCCCATTGTTCCATAACGTCGGTATGAAAAAGACAAGCTGAGAAACATTTAGTTGCAGTGGAACTATGGTTTCTGTGGGAAATGTAAAGAATACCATGAACGAACAGAAACAACAGTGAGCAATTCTCACAATAGTCAAATTGAAATCGTATATTTATTCAAAACATTAAGCGTAAGTCAGTCACGATTTTTTGGGCGCATTATGAGAAGACATAAACTATACAGCTTGACGACAGCTGTCAAGACTGATGTAAATGTGGCAAGGGGAAGGCATTGAGGTAAATACCTGGATGGCTTGGTCACATAGCATAAACGAGATGAGAACACAGATGTGATCCAAGACTCTTATCATCGTGTGAGTTAGTTTCCTAAGAGATGAGAACACAGATCTGATCCACGACTCTTATCATCGTGTGAGTTAGTGACCTAAGAGATGAGAACACAGATCTGATCCAAGACTCTTATCATCGTATGAGTTAGTGACCTAAGAGATGAGAACACAGATGTGATCCAAGACTCTTATCATTGTGTGAGTTAGTGACCTAAGAGATGAGAACACAGATCTGATCCAAGACTCTTATCATCGTGTGAGTTAGTGACCTAAGACCGCTACCGCTCACTCTTACCAATATAGCACATAATCATGATGATGCTAGTTCCAAAGCAATGCGGTTTTATGTTGCTTTAGAAGTATATGACTGCGTCACATGAAATTAAATGCACTAACAAACCATGAATACGCCCTAATACGTGATGATACTGGATTAACGGACAAGCTTAAGTATTTAACCGCCGCTTATGTTGGATTCGATGCCGCCCTGGAAATGTGTGCCCGGCCATTGACATAAAAACACTGAATGTTTCTATACATCATTCTCGAGATTTACAGCCGGGAGTAACACGATTACCGGTTCGTTTATGTTTTACTGTAGCTGGGGGTAATACATATTAATTACCTTGTACTTGTGATTATGATAAACGTGACATTGCTTGTATTTACACAACGTTATTCGTTTGTCACAATATTATGCCTTCGTTTTGCACATTTCAATAGCATTTTTTGGTCGCATATCGCGTTAGCCAAGGACATTTATATTATATAAAGATGAATAGAAAATATGCCAGCAGTGGGTCATCATCATAATTAGCATCATTACCATCAAAACCATAATCATCATCATCATCATCATCATCATCATCATCATCATCACCATCATCACTACCATCATTATCATCATCATTATCATCATCATTATCATCACCACTATCATCCTATCATCATCATCATCATCATCATCATCATCACATTATCATCATCACCATCATCATTATCATCATCACTATCATCCAGTCATCATCATCTCATCATCATCTTCCGATAATCATCATTCTATCATCATCATCATCATCATCATCATCATTATCATCCCATCATCATCATCACCATTCATCATTATCATAATCATCAACATTGATGTTTCTTTCGTTGTGTTTGGCAATGTTTTTCCCCCGAAGTAATTGCCTGCCGTGGGTCTTAGATGTGATAGGCCCATCATATTTTGCAAGCCTGAATGCACGAGAAACAGCTGCAGGTCTTTCCCTCACTTAGCAAGACGATGAACTCTGGCGTCGAACCCTCCTCTGACCAGGTTCATAACCTTTTCATCGTAGCTCCCTATCAACGACACTGGAACCGCTGTAATTGGAAACGGATATCACTATAAGTCAAAGACCACATAATTGGAATCTCAGCATACTGTACCGGGGAGGAGCCAACTGTCTTTAAATATCAGAATCAAACATGTTATAAATATTCTTTATGTAGGTAGCTTTTCGCCGAGAAAACTGCACTCGGGAACAGAAAGACGGAGTACGAAGCGAACCCAAAACCTTCGGGGCAGAGCTGTCGTCTTAACCACTTCACCACGGAGACGTCCATAACAGCGTTTATATTGTATACGTGGAGTATGTTTGGTTTGTGAAATGGTTTGACCATGCAAGTATGTTACCAACAGTATACCACATCAAGCAATGGTGTACAGACCAGAGGGAAGCAGAGGATGAGGCCGACCACGTAATCGATCGATGCAGGGAATAATAGAGTCCATGGGAATATCGATACTTGAAGTCTATAAGCGGGCACTCTCCCGCTGTTTATACTTCACCTCGACACTGCAAGGTACAAGAGGAATATGATGAGATGAGATGAGATGAGATGTGGAGTATGTTTTTTTTTTTTTATGTATAACCGAAGTGCATTGATAATATTTTCTCTTTCGTGTTGTATGTAAACGGGTTGCATTTATAATCTGTTCACTTTCGTGTACGCAAATTAAATCAGTTACATAAAAAGCATCGCATTTCAAGTGTAGGATAATTTACGAGATTGACGTGTTCTTGCTATTGACCCACAAAGTGGTTGACTTCTGACATATGATTGTGCTCTTTCGTTACCTAATTGTTACTTTCATCTTCAATGAGACGGTCTAATGGAGTCGCACAGGCGATAAAACACACCCTTGTCCTCATTACTTATTTATTTGTTGTAGTCACGTTATATTAATGTTATGCTGGGCGTACGGCTTTTCGATGTCAGGGAGCTTTATCATTGCAGTCTTCAGAACCTATATAAAATCAAACAAAAGGGTATGTGATTGTGAGTTTTTGATCATGTGATTGATTGAGACAAAAGGGTTCGCGTGCGTTTAACTCATGTAGAGTGATAAAGGTGGCAGAAGTCATTGCTATTAATAGAGAAAGGCCAACTTTGTGCAAATAAAACGACATGATATTTTAAAAGTATCTAGGTAGACAATTTAAATTACTGTGGGAATGCGTTTGTTGTATATTTTAGCTTGAAGGATGTATTCCATTGCTTTCGTTTTTGTTTGTATGAATTCTGGAAGATGCACCTAACGAGATGCAGCGACATATGCCAGGCAACAAATTGCGCAGTCTGTTGTTTGTGTTTTCGATATTCAGCAAGGTAACTGTCGATCCTGCAGAACAAAATGACACAGAGACATGTAGGTAAGTTAGCAACTCAAGACGGGCCAACATAATTTTAATTTTTGTTTTGTTCGCATATCCTTTACAGGACACAGCTGTCAACATCAGCATCTTTCAGCTGGTTGTTGATTTCTTGGCAAGATTACGCTCACTAGTTTTCCATTGCTTTCTGAGCGGCCGGCTCACATACCCCGTAAGTTACCGACGCGGAGAGAACCGCTACCAATTCTCGCGCATCGTCACGTTACTTGCGAGAGTATACAAGATTGCGGAGAAAGTCGTGTAACATCTAGACCAGGGAGACCGGCCAACATAAATTACAGTGGGGAAATAGATGTCTATTCATAACTATCTGCATCTCTATGCGAAAAATTGGTTAAGACGTCTGCCTCGCGTTCTGAAGATCGTGTATTCGTTCCATGGACTGCGTCGTTCAAAGATCCCTTGGGGTCTTTGCTGGAGCTACGGAGTCCGTACGTTGTGCGATGTTTTTGGTTAACGGTCTTTTTTTTTTAGTCCTGTGAAGAGAGACCAAGCTATAAGGGATAACACCAGCGCAATAGTTGTGTTGTTGCCTTCGCTCACTTTCAACTCAAGCGCAATCCATACACGCTACTTCTAGTAACACTGAACTGAAATTTGCGCGTGGATTAGCTTTCCCTATTACCAGTATCCCTCGTCATCAGGTAAGCCCACACCAACTTCACAGGTACTTGTAATCTCAGTCCGCATGTCAAGGAAGAGAAGTCACCATTTAGCCCAACTGACCGGTGTAAGGGTTAAACCCGCTAACTCAGCGCACCAGATGTCTAAGAACGAGCGCAGTTATCCGTTCGGCCATGCTGATCTCCACCAGTGCAATGAAGTGACCCTCTCGTCTTTAGTACATTAGAACTATTTGTTTTATGTTAGTTTGTCACATCCTGCCGCCCGCAGTCGTGGTTTCTCTCAACATCTAGGTCAGTGAACAAGTGATGCTGACAGATTATTACCTGTAGACGCACGAGACAATCATCTTATTGTTTTGTTTTTCTGGGTTACATATAAGTAACTATAACGATACAGACTGCAGATCATTGGGATAACCTCAGAGGTGAAAGGTAATCAGGTACAGAGGGATAAGTAAGAGAACATTTGGACTGAAATGTCAGACTATACCAAAATGCTTTAGCAGTAACTGGTAATTAATTTCACTCTTCTTCTTCTTCTTCTTCTTCTTCTTCTTCTTCTTCTTCTTCTTCTTCTTCTTCTTCTTCTTCTTCTTCTTCTTCTTCTTCTTCTTCTTCTTCTTCTTCTTCTTCTTCTTCCTGCTGCTTTGGTACCATCTGTCTATTACCAGAAACAGCCATATTGAAGGAATTTACTGAATACAAAAAAAGGGGGAGACCACATAAAAGATAGAGTGACGGTATCAAGAACACCTTAGAGCGCTTAGGAAAGAGTGCAAAATAGATCCTTACCACCCCCCCCCCCCCTACCCTCACTCCATCCCCCAGCACTTCACTGGGGTGAATGGAGGAATTGAAAAAAGGGTGGAAGAAGACAGGACGTTTTGGTGTCGGCACGATACCCGAGTCTATCCAGTCACGTAATATGGACTAGATGTTTAATGGGATCCTTGCTAGCATGTTACCTAGATGTTTAATGGAATCCCTGCTGGCATAGTGGCTAGATGTTTAATGGGATCCCTGCTAGCATGGTGACCGGACGTTCGCCTGGCGGCCCAGTGGTCATGGGTTCAATCGCGTTGGAGCGGATTCGGATTTTAAAATTTGACCTGGGCTCTCAGGTCGACCCAGCATGACAAAGGTACCAAGAAATGCATTGGGAAGTAAAGGCGGCCTTCGTGATATTGACGACGTCACCCACCGATCTATAGTTTATGGTCCAGCACCGTAAGCCGGGTGAGCCTTTAGGCGTGTACAGGGTTCTTTACTTACTTTACATACTATGTTTTTTCTTAATGAACGACGACTGATTTCTATTTACTTGTATCAAGAGAAATGATGCTGGATGGATGGCATGGAGGAATATCATCAGCAGAGTTTATCCATAAAACCAAAAACCGAGATTTGTGGAAAGTCATGAACGCCTACGCCAGCCGGTATGGCACTTGATGTTGACGATGTATCAGTATGAAGAAATATGTGATGAAAAGTGGTGCTGGCCACTCTATTAATAAATACATAACCTAGTTAATGCGAATCCCTTAGTTCGCCACAGTCTCATGAAAGTGTTTGTATTGAAACCGCACCATCTAAGTGCTGTTGTCATCAGTCAGAACGCAGTTGCGGTGACACGCTTAAAGCCGTTGGCTTGGAGTCTTTCAGTGAGCGTGGAGAAAAACATCCGGTGCTTTGTTTAACCATGGCTATTTCATTCATTTTCTCCAGTCGTACCTAATCAATATAAAACCGATCTTGCCATGCAGCAAACGGAGATAAGCTAGGCCCAGGGAAGAAGCAGACAAGATTAAAATGCCACGGCTGGAAATGATAGACATTATCTCCATGGATGTGTGAAACGTCAGGAATAGTCTGTCTTAAAATGAATCTCTTTCATTCTGAAATAGCACGAAAATTGTTTATTTGTGTCTGTATTTACTGGAATTGTTTATACTAATTCACCATTTAGTCAAATCCGGATATTTGCTGTTTGTTAATTTTCGAACTGTACGTAAAAACATAGTGAAATTCACTTTTCTACGTCTTATGACGTATTGGGCATATTGTGCTCGCCAGATACTTCTGCAGGCTAGCCTGCATTCAGTGGTTGATGTGGTCAATATCTCGCCACCGCGTTTACTTAACTGCCGCATTTGTTGGTGCCGATTGTATGCTTGGTCTACTGGTAGCCCAGGTGGGTTTTACACAAATCAATGCCTTGATGGAGATTCGAACACACGATTACCGGGCCGACATGCAAGCGGGCTAGTTACCGCGGCTCCCAGTTGTCTCTTTGTGGCGTTCTTTAAATAGTTTATAAATACTCGTCTTTTGCTGACCACGTTTGTTGCTAATAATAACAAAATCAAATAGATATCATCATCAGTAACAGCAGCATGGAGTCCTCATTAGTATTAAGGTAAATGATCCACAGTTGAATATCGGCGGTGATTAGTCTCCCATACTTTCTGCGCGTGTTACAGTGCATCTCTTGATGCTTTTCACCCACCTTTCGTTTAGTACTTTTCCTCTTAACGCTTGCCCTCCACTTTTCCCGCCAAGAACAATGGGTTGTATCTCTTTATATATCCCAGTTCCCAGGTTACGTACGCTGCTCCTACTTCGATCTTATTTAATAGTATTTTTTCTTCCTTTCTGGTTCTATAATACATCTGGAGGTCGGCGTGGCAGAGAGGTTTAGTTAGCTTGAACTGTCTCTGCTCACCGCGGCGGTACATTTCACACATTAATAAGTTGGATTTAAATGTTGACTTCTCTTCCTTGAATTGTTGACGCCAATTACCAGTACCTAAGACATCGGAGAAGATTCGCATGGTGGCGGATGACACTGGTAATAGGGAAAGCAAACCCTCACGCAAATATCAGTATAGTGCATTCACTGCTACAAGCATGGATGTGGACTACACTCGAATTCAAAACAAGCGAACGAATAGAAAATAATACGAGTACTTCTTTATTTGATTCGTGAATGATAATGATGAAAGAGACGTAATATTTGATAACAGGCAATTTTAATTCGTAACAAAGTCACACGTACTAATCATACTGTTCTATTAAAGATTAGTAAACAAGTATGTACTTCAGTTTGCTTCTGTCACAAATAGAATGAAGAAATTAGAAATAATTGAAGATATGAGAAGAACACGGAACATCTTGTGTCATTTATGGAACCGGGATACCAGATACCGAGTACTTGAAGCAATGTTATCTTATGAACCTAGTGAAAATAGGGTCGCGTATTTATTTCTTCATAGTGATCAGAGGACAGGGCAAAGCCCTCGTATGTGACAGGTGAATTTTTGGGAACCGAGTTCCTCTGCACCTAAGCCGAGCAGGATATTAATTTGCCCCATGCTCTCTCTCTCTCTCTCTCTCTCTCTCTCTCTCTCTCTCTCTCTCTCTCTCTCTCTCTCTCTCTCTGTGTGTGTGTGTGTGTGTGTGTGTGTGTGTGATTGTGAGTGAGTATATTTGTATGCATGCGATGGAGTGTGTATTTGTATGTTAATGAGTGGGGGAATAACTGTGAGAGTGTGTGTAGATGATGTAAGTATGTGTTTATGCACGCACGTGTGTGCGTGCGTGCGTGCGTGCGTGCGTGCGTGCTTGCTTGCCTGTGCCTCCGCCTCCCTGCCTGTCCCATAACATGGTAATATGCAATTATTTGGAATTCGTTTATCTTATGTGCATGTAACTTTCACACTAGATAAGTGATGTACGAAAGATGAGTAATTGGAAGGGTCGAATGTAAGACGGGCCTGAGTGCCCAATATGTGACTTTAAAAATCAAGTTTGTTCGTTCGTTCTCTCCCGCTCTCTCTCTCTCCCTCCGTCCCATTCTCTCTCTCTCTCTCTCTCTCTCTCTCTCTCTCTCTCCCTCCTCTCTCTCTCCCTCTCTCTCTCCCTCCGTCCCTTTCTCTCTCTCTCCCTCTCTCTCTCTCTCTCTCTCTCCCTCCGTCCCTTTCTCTCTCTCTCCCTCTCTCTCTCCCTCCCTCTCTCTCTCTCTCCCTCCCTCTCTCTCTCTCCCTCTCTCTCTCTCTCCCTCTCTCTCCCTCCGTCCCTTTCTCTCTCTCTCTCCCTCTCTCTCTCTCTCCCTCCCTCCTCTCTCTCTCTCTCCCTCTCTCTCTCCCTCCGTCCCTTTCTCTCTCTCTCCCTCTCTCTCTCTCTCTCTCTCTCTCTCTCTCTCTCTCTCTCTCTCTCTCTCACACCCTTTTACCCCATTGGGTCATAGAATCACAACCAACTCGCTCCAAGCCTGCCCTATGCAACTCCTACCATAATATCCTCATATTATTCATTTATGTCTCTATTTCTCTTCTCCGTGTGAGTGTTTCTCCCCCTCAGTTTTGTTGTTCTTGTGGATTCCAGACAAAGACCTCTAGTTATACTATTCACAGGTTGTCTCAATGTACGTTCCATGCAGCCTCGGTGTGACTTTATCGTTATACTTGCTCATCATTAGTTGGATTTTGTAGCTACAGTTTTTCTACGAAATGGGAAAGCCAACCCCACCCACAATCCTCCTTCATCGTATTAACTTGTTTTGAATGCGGTTGAACATTACTTTAAAAGACGGAAGACGCATATCGCCATTGTGGATGTGGAACTACTACTTCATCTTCCCAAGACAATAAGTTTATGAGCAGGTCAAACATATGGAGAAGTAAACTTTACAGAAATAACATCCCGGTTTTCCCAAATTATTTTCTTTTTGGGGGATCAGTGGTAAAAGAGTGGACGCACATAAGCACACGCTATCACACTTAATTATCATTAGATGGATATATTTTAGTTATTTTAGTCTCACAGAGTTATTTCTTCCAATCTCTTAAGTTGAACCTCTCTTGAGATTGTCTTACCTTTCAAATTTTACTCTAAAATTACGTTTTCTCTTTTGTTATTATCTCTGTTCTCTACTACCTCTTCCTCCATCCATGACTTCCCACGCCACTCACTGTCTCTCCCATCCACATTTTACAAAGACACGAATATTCTTCAATTATCGTGGTCTCACTTGGCGTCTCTGCCAGTAACGACCATTCCAGAGACAGCAGCGTCCCTGCTGGAGAGTGATTTTGTTAAGGAAATGCTTGTGCACGCGAGCAGGTGCTGGTGAAGAGGCCTTTAGTCCATGCAGCCAGATTTCTGCGGGCAAATTATGGATCTCTCATTTTGCTTTATTGAACTCCTCTCCCAGGAATGTGTCCTTTACAGAAAGATCCCTGGGACGCGATGAGTCAACTTTGAGAATATTCTCTAAGTAAAGCCTTCGAGTTTTCCCCCCGAAATATATTTCCATGCAAATGAAAGCTGACATGTTTGCATCTTAAGGGGTTCCAGCGTATAATAGCATTATCTTCGTCAGTTATGCTAACCTGTGTGTGGTTAACACGTTAACTCTCAATTTCCTAGCTCAGAAACCATATTTGAAATTCAGTTCCAGGAATACATTTTAGACGTAAGATGTCTGTAATGTTCAGTTAAAATGACATCGACGTCCAGTGCTTACTTATGGGTTAAGTTAAAGTAAACGAATCCTTTTACACGCATTAACGTTCACTGGGCATGTGGTGCTAAACCCATCTTGTATAGAACAATGGGCACTTGTTGGGTGATGTGGTCACTATCAAGTTGACCGCCTTTACTTCCCAAGGCATGTCCTGGCTTCCGTGGTTTGCTAGGTTGACCTGGGAGACAAATTCAGTTTTAAAAATACGAATCCGCCCAGATCCACATCGAAGCCATCCTCACGGTACCTACGGGCTAAGATCGGTTGTAATAAGTGCCCAACATTGTCTGTCTGTTCTGCATCTTCACGGTGCGGCCTGACAGACTTGTTCCAGTTCATCTCTTGTTGTTGTCCACCCACATTCCACATTGTCTAATTATCAGTTAGTTTGAATATAATAAATAGTCAGCATACATCTTTCCGCTTGAAACACTTCTAGTTTCAAATAAAACCATGGAAACATGTTTCTACATTATGTTTATCCTCTTGTGTCTACAAAGAACAGACACGTTGATGACGACATGTAGATCTAGGTAACTTGTAAGTGTAGCGTAAATTTCTAGAAGCGTTTATTTTACTATCTATATATACACAGATGGGTAATGCATTGAGAATAACCCATACTGTAAGAACGTAATTTCAGGATGTGCTTTTACTTTCGTACATCCACATTACAGACAGTGATAGTGTGGTGAGGCTAACTGTTATCCCTGCCTACATAATTTCACAAAATGTTTATACTAATTTGTACATTCTAATAACAAGACAGTAACAATTTATAAGGGCTACCACATCTGCACAAGTTTGGAAAGTGCTCATACTAGTTCGTACATTTACATTGGAAGTCAGTACATGATGTGTTGAGCCTACAGTTTGACCGTCTCTACATAATTTCAGAAAGTGTTTGTTCCAAACTGTACACCTACAAATCTGGACAGGGTAATGTGCTGAGGCCCACTGCTGGCATCTCCGCGTAATTTCTGGAAGTGTTTTTACGAATCTGTACATTTATATAACAAGGCAGTAACCATGTTGTGAGGCTAACTTGTACCTACTCTTCATAATTTTCGGAAGTGTGATACAATCTGTAAGGAGTAAAGGTAGTCCATGAACATATATTAGTCTTGGGACAGATAATCTTTGATGTAGGGCCAGTGATGGTAGTTGATCGTGTTGATGACCAAACCACCTGATCTTCTGTCTTTCAATAAAGGTGTTGATCCCACTGTCTGATAACAACATTTCTTACTCGTCTCGGATTGTTGCTTTAATACTCTCCACCACCGACTGCCGAGTCTAGACACAGCACAGACGAAACATTATGCTTAAGGATGTTTAACTTTGGAGTTAAGTGCGGTTCTGGCAATGAGGGGCATATACAGAATGATTCGAAGTGTTTATAACCAGAATTTGAAGAGTGGGATAAAGCATTTTCGTGAGTTTCACCGGAGTGCCTCGGCGTTTATTCTATATCTACCACAACCATTAATATAAGTGTTTACTAAAGTACACGTTTCTGCATAACAGAACTATGAAGATTGCTCGTAACAGTGGGCAACTAGGCATGGTGAAGTAGATACATGCACGAAGAGCTCAACAGAAACCGTGCTACAAGTCAGTTCATCGTTGACTCTCTTAATTGTTTTGTTTTGTTTCAACAGGGATGTTTTCTTTAGCCTCTTGACTGATGTGTTTGTTGTTTATACAAGCCTGGCTTGATCGTTTGCTGCACGGGATGATCATGTCTTGATGTCCTAGTCTGCCCGGTGAGTGCATGAACTAGAGGAGTTTAACTTTGGCCACAAAATGACCAGTAGACAACTATAACGCTGAATCGCTTCCAGCAATACAAACCTATGTTGAAGTAAAAGTAAGGTTGCTGGTAACCTCACTTCAGTTGTAATATATCAGAAATCTTTAACAAGCAACATCATTACAGTACTATCTTCCACGCTCTCACCTCCACCGTTTGACTAAATAGATAACACGACTGTTAATTTCTGTACAAGTGTAACATAATTGTTTACTCCTGTGGGAGTGTAACACGATAGCCGATTATTGCGTGAAGAGAAAGCCACTGTTTCTTTGTGAGTGTAAACTTCGTGTTGCTGTTCACGTGAGTGCAAACTGATTGTTAAATCGTCTACAATTTTCCATAAATTACCTGTAGATTCTTGTATGAGTCTAACATAACTGTTGATTCTTGTGTGAGTGTGTGTGATGTGACATGATTGTTCATTCTAATGTGAGTGTGTGTTTGATTCTTCTGTGAGTGTGTGTGACAGGACTGCTGATTATTCTATGTGTGTGTGTGTGTGTGCGTGCTTGTGTGCGTGTGTGTGTGGGTGTGTGTGTGGGTGGGTGCGGGTGTGTGTGTGTAGGTGGGTGCGGGTGTGTGTGTGGGTGTGGGTGTGTGGTTGTGTGTGTGTGGGTGTGTGTGTGGGGGGGGGGGGGGGTGTGTTGGGGTGTGTGTGTGTGTGTGTGTGTGTGTGTGTGTACATGTGTGCGTTGTGACAGTTGAAACGTATCTGATGTTGAGCATGACAACCGTTGAGTCTCGTGTGAGTGTGCCTAACCATCATGCGCCGGCATCCAATCCCCACACCCCGGATTCACTGAAGTTCTTTTATGACAACCGCATTGAAGATTTTATCTCAGCACCAACAGCGTTCATATTCTGCACAGGCGTCGGTTCATGAATGTTTGTACTTTATTCATTCTTGATTGTGTTGTTCTCCGCGTTTCTGAGCATATGTGTGTCTGCAGGCGTGTTCTGTCGTCTGCACCTGGCATCGGGAGGGGGGAAGGGGGGAGTTGACATACATAATGAGTATCCAATAATTCCAACCTAATAGTTAGCGGCAACGATTTGTAAACATTTCACACATCGCCGACTTTGGCCAGGTTGTGATTATCTCACAGTATTGTTCATATATTGATTATGTCACACAAAGGTGCACATGGGTTACCATCAATCTTTATTGACGACGCCGAACTAGTGATGGTAGACCATTTTACATATCTAGGATCAGTGGTAAATAGCAAATTATCCCTAGATCAAGAAATCAACATCCGGATTGGTAAGGCAGCAACAACAATGAACAGGTTAAGAAAAAGAGTCTGAGAGAACAGGAAGCTTACTGCCAAAACAGAAGTCCTTGACTATCAAGCCTGTGTCCTTTGTACTCTTCTATATGGCAGTGAAACCTGGAAAAACTACTAACACCAAGAGAAACGTTTAAACAGCTTTCATATGCTATGTCTGCGAAGAATTCTTGGTATAAAGTGGCAAGACAAAATCACAAATACTGAAGTATTGGAAAGATCAGGTTGTGTGACGGTTTATTCCATGCTCAGTCTTCGTAGACTTAGATGGATAGGACATCTTAGGAGGATGGATGATGGTAGAATACCAAAGGACATCTTTTTTGGTGAATTACAGATGGGTAAGAGATCTCAGGGTCGGCCTCTACTACAATACAAAGATGTGTGTAAGCGGGACATGATTGATACAGGCATTGATAATGCACAGTGGGAGCAAGTCGCCGCTGAACTTGTTGCATGGAGGGCAAAGATCAGAAATGGAATAAAGACAAAGGAGAAAATTATTGCAGATAAGTCACACACCGAGCGTGTGAGACGTAAGATGGTGCATAATGGTGGAAATGACCACGTGTTCACATGCACCCACTGTGAACGAACATTTACAGCGCGAATTGGCCTTATCAGTCACATTCGCTATCGCCATAGGTAAAAGTTATTATGCCTTTTTAAAGCACAAACTATCGTCTGTCAAGACAGCAAGGTGCCAATGAATTGTTCATAGTAGAAGTCATTGTGGCCGAGAGGTAGGACCGCTGGCTCTTAAACTTCTAGTGCGCTGATTGTGGGGTAGAGTACCCCGACTTAAGTTGGATTTAACATTGACTTCTTGTTCAAAAAGCAATTTGTAAAAGTAAAGCCTAGAAAATCAACCTAGGATGGGCCGCAACGTTCTGCTAAGGAAAAGCAACGTTTATTAAATTCACCATCATCATCATCATCATGTGCCATGCCAGTAAGCGTAGGCGGTCATGTTTCGCTATCTCTCTAGATCACCAGAGTCGTGGGTGAGCTCAGTGTGCTTGTCTCGACAATACAACGTGGCCAAGCCATCCAGGTATTTACTTCTCTGTCCTCCCCTTGTTTTCTTTATTAAATTGTTCATAGTACGATCTGCCGTGAAAGACAGTTTACTAAGTGGAAACCATCTGTGAGTCCATGGATGACAAACTGTTTTGTGCTTTTCTTATCTGAAACGTTGTCTGCTGTCTTTCTACTGGTCTTC
Source organism: Cepaea nemoralis (assembly GCA_014155875.1). Classification (NCBI taxonomy): domain Eukaryota; kingdom Metazoa; phylum Mollusca; class Gastropoda; order Stylommatophora; family Helicidae; genus Cepaea; species Cepaea nemoralis. Next base: position 768,502 of record JACEFZ010028433.1, on the reverse strand, counting down.
ATTACGGCTAGCGAGTTGGTGCAGTGGATAGGGGGTTATTTCGACACTGGCATAAGTGCAGTCGGTCAGGGGGTCGGTGCCAGCTCGTCGTTGGCTATTGGGGGGACAGACTGACCGCCTGTTCCTCCGTGCACTCAAGCCTACGACATGTGATGTTCTATCAATTCATATTTTCTTAGGTAGTGTGCTACCGGGCTTGTCGCAGCTGTTGCTGTTACTTGTGTTTCGTTGTTGATGTTGATGGTGATGACGTGTTGTTGTTACTGTTGTTGTTGTTGTTGATGTGTTGGTGTTGTCGGTGTTGTTGTTGTTGTTGCTGCTGCTGCTGCTGCTCCTGCTGCTGCTGCTGCTGCTGCTCTGCTTCTTCTTCTTCTTCTTGTTTCTGCTGTTGTTGTAGTTGTTTCATAGTATTATATGTCATAAAAGACATTTTCGTAACACAACATTTACATCTGTGAGTCCTTGAATGAAAAGTTTAGTGTTTTTCTTGTCAGAAAAGTCTTGTTTCTTTCTATTAGTCCTCATCACACATGCCGTTCTGGTGATGGTCTTCATAATACTCATTATCACGGACGATATGCAGACTCCTTGGGGCGGTTTCGTGCAGATAGGTGTAGAATGCTATAATTATTAGCGAGGAGAATATCATTTAATATTTCAAAGTAAAGTAAGTAAAGTAAAAGACCCATGTAGACACGTTGAGAGGTATTGGGTGTATTATGCAAGTCCCAGATGTGTATAGACCACCGACACTCCACGGGTGAGGTGGTCAAAATAAAGCCAGTAGCCTTTACTTCCCAGGGCATTACCGGACACCCAGTAAAGGCTGGCTCGACTTGGCAGTCCTGGTCAATGTAAAACTCCGCTTCGATGGGCATAGAACTGACAGACAAACGTTCTCCAGCAGTACTGATGGAAATGTCCATAATCTGAACACGTAGATATTCCAGTTGGTTCACTGGCGAAAGGCAGTAAACGCGTTTCGCAATCCTGAATATCGGGTCGGAAATCAGCTGCACGCAATTTGTAAGCAGATCGCTTTGCTTTAATGTTTAGCAAAGGTATGAGCGTCGGTCGTTCGGAGAGCAATGGCAAACTTCTGTTAGATGTAAAACAGTAAGAAGATGTTATCAAGAAGTGGTCAAACAATTGTCTATAACGTAAATGCCATATGTGACCTAATTGTATGAAGGATGTAGAAAGAAACAACTATAGATAATGGCATTGTTAACATGACAAAACCAACAGTAGTGATATAGCTCACAAAATACACGGGTGCTTCAGAACATTCTCGAAGGAAATGCCTGCTTTAATTGTGTGATGTGCTCGGACCACCACATTTTATTGGCTTGAGTGCGAATAGGTGGTGGCCAGTTGGTTTCCCCTCACTTAGCTGGCGACGAACGCAAGTGTCGAAACCTCGCCAGACCGCGCCCATGACATTATCAGCATATCTCCCTAGCGACCGCACTAACGCGCCCGCTGTGTGCTTTAGGGTCCTGTGATAAATATTGTATCAATTATTCATTTAGTTATTCGTGGGCACACAAGTTTGTGAACGTTTGGGGGAATTTATTGTTCCTTGTCTATGTTGCGTCCCTTAGCGTCAATCAACACGGAGTTATTTCTCACGCTATCTCAATGGTCTCATGGGTTCTGCCGCGATCGATATGTGTTTATTGAGAGTATTCATTTCAGCTTAATTCAGATTATCATTGCCCTGATAATGTATAAGAATATGAGCGCGGTCGGGAGAGAGTTCGACGCCTGAGTTCGTCGTCTCTCTAAGTGAAGGAAAGACTGCCCACGAATTTTCCGTGCATTCAGGCCTACAACAGTGATGGTCAACAATAGGCCTATAACAGTGATGGTCAACAATAGGCCTACAACAGTGATGGTCAACAACAGGCCTACAGCAATAATGGTCAACAATAGGTCTATAAAAATAATGGTCAACAACAGACCTACAACAGTAACGGTCAACAACAGGCCTACAACAGTGATGATCAACAACAGGCCTACAACAATAATGGTCAACAATAGGCCTAAAATAGTGATGGTCAACAACAGGCCTACAACACTGATGGTCAATAACAGGCCTACAACAGTGATGGTCGTATCACACTTCATACCCAGGCAAGTCCTTGCTTCAGCACAAGCTTTTCGCTGTTCTAAGATTATCATCACTGTATTACGGACACTTTCACGTGTTACCAGAGCCATAAAGGGAAGTAGGGACTACCATGCATGTCGTGTAGGCCAATCCTCCATAAAGGGAAGCAAGGAATAGTAACATTGTAACCTACCAGGCGTGTAGTATAGGCCAATCCTCCATAAAGGGAAGCAAGGAATAGTAACACTGTGACCTATCAGGCGTGTAGTATAGGCCAATCCTCGATAAAGGAAGCAAGGAATAGTAACACTGTGGTCTACCAGGCGTGTAGTATAGGCCAATCCTCCTTAAAGGGAAGCAAGGAATAGTAACACTGTAACCTACCAGGCGTGTAGTATAGGCCAATCCTCCATAAAGGGAAACAAGGAGTAGTAACACTGTGACCTATCAGGCGTGTAGTATAGGCCAATCCTCGATAAAGGAAGCAAGGAATAGTAACATTGTGGTCTACCAGGCGTGTAGTATAGGCCAATCCTCCATACAATGAAGCAAGGAATAGTAACACTGTGACCTATCAGGCGTGTAGTATAGGCCAATCCTCGATAAAGGAAGCAAAGAATAGTAACACTGTGGTCTACCAGGCGTGTAGTATAGGCCAATCCTCCTTAAAGGGAAGCAAGGAATAGTAACACTGTAACCTACCAGGCGTGTAGTATAGGCCAATCCTCCATAAAGGGAAGCAAGGAGTAGTAACACTGTGACCTATCAGGCGTGTAGTATAGGCCAATCCTCGATAAAGGAAGCAAGGAATAGTAACATTGTGGTCTACCAGGCGTGTAGTATAGGCCAATCCTCCATACAATGAAGCAAGGAATAGTAACACTGTGACCTATCAGGCGTGTAGTTTAGACCAGTCCTCCATAAAGGGAGCAAGGAATAGTAACACTGTGGTCTACCAGGCTTGTAGTGTAGGCCAGTCCTCCATAAAGGGAGCAAGGAATAGTAACACTGTGGTCTACCAGGCTTGTAGTTTAGGCCAGTCCTCCATAAAGGGAAGCAAGGAATAGTAACACTGTGGCCTCTATGCGCGTCGTAATAGACGAGATAGGGAGGATTCACCTGTGTGTTACTGTAACCCTTAAGGGAAACAAATAAAAATAACACACTGTAATGAGACATATTTGTCATAAGAGGCGACGAAGGAGGGTTGGTCGTGAAGCTCATTTCCTCATTCCGTTACAAAGCTTTAGCTGCAAGGTCCAGCGAACCATGAATAAATCTAAAGAAAAAGAAACACGAAAAAGGAATACAAGAAGCTAACATAAGGATTGTAGGATCTTCTAGAAGACATATGGCGCGACGTGGTGAAAGCCGCAGAGTTCGGCAAGCAGATTTGCTTCTTTTCGCTTAGAGAATATTTTAGAATGGGCACCTTAAATGTTAAAACTATATATTATTTGAGAAAGACAATACAGGTGGTAGTGGTAATGAAATATTTTGAGATTAGCATTCTAGGATTGTATGAAATAAGATGGAACAATTGGGCAGAAAGCTAGTTAGAATAATAACTAGAGAGGCCATTGGAATGCAAAAGGAGAAGAAATAGAGAAAGACTTAAAACACACGGTTTGAAGATGTATATGTACCAATAACGACATCTAAAGTAAGATTTCAAGGGGAAAGAGAACAAACAGATATATTCAATAATAACTCGTTCATGCCGAAGACTGGTTATTAAGTAAAATAGTAAGCAAATAATGGACCCTTTTACATGATTATTAAGTAAAATAGTAAGCAAATAATGGACCCTTTTACATGGTTATTAAGTAAAATAGAAAGCAAATAATGGACCCTTTTACATGGTTATTAAGTAAAATAGTAAGCAAATAATGGACCCTTTTACATGGTTATTAAGTAAAATAGTAAGCAAATAATGGCACTTTTACATGGTTATTAAGTAAAATAGTAAGCAAATAATGGACCCTTTTACATGGTTATTAAGTAAAATGGTAAGCAAATAATAGACCGTTTACATGGTTATTATGTAAAATAGTAAGCAAATAATGGACCCTTTTACATGGTTTTTAAGTAAAATGGTAAGCAAATAATAGACCGTTTACATGGTTATTAAGTAAAATAGTAAGCAAATAATGGACCCTTTTACACGGCATAAGGCGCCCTGGACATATGGTGCTAGACCTACATTTGTATAGACAAGTCGGTAGTTGGTGGCTTCTGCCAGCATCACGTCGGGAGCTTTTGCTTTCTAAGATTTTACGTGTTTCTAGTTTAGGCTGGTCCACCTGGGATCCCTGATCAGTTCTAAAAATATGAATCCGCCTCAAACCCAAGACCACCGAGCCGACAGGCGAGCGGCTAGCCACTACGCTTCGGCGGCTCCCGTTTGGTTTTTAAGGCAAACACAATCTAAGAAAGAAAAATAAAATATTCTGGGCATGTATAAAGACCTGAACGTCTAGAATAAATCATTAGGGGGATGTGTACCGGGAGGTGGAAAAATGATGATGACTTCGTGGTAGGGTCTTTTTAACAGCAAGAGGTTCGACTTCATTGCACCGGGTTTTATCCCATACGGCTCAGTCTCTTTCCCCTGGGAGGTCTGCTGAAAGTATCGCACAAAGCATGAACTCCATAGCTTCAGCTACGACCCCTCCCCAGGACTCTCTGAGACAATTTCTATCGTGAACAAAACGATTTAGGCCGGAATCGAACCTACAACCTCCGGAGCGCGAAGCAGATGACGTTATCACTTCGCCACGGAGACATCCCTGTAGGTTACAGGTGTGATAGATAATTGACATATGACATCAACAAGAACAGGTCATCTGTCTTATGACAGTGAGACTCCTCTGGTGTTTCCAGGTGTGATAGATAATTGACATATGACATTTAAAAAGACAGGTCATTTGACTTATGACATGGAGACATCCCTATAGGTTCCAGGTGTGACAGATAATTTACATATGACATCTACAAGAACAGGTCATTTGTCTTATGACACGGAGACTCCCCTGGTGTTTCCAGGTGTGAAGGATAATTGACATATGACATTTAAAAAGACACATCATTTGACTTATGACATGGAGACATCCCTATAGGTTCCAGGTGTGACAGATAATTTACATATGACATCTACAAGGACAGGTCATCTGTCTTATGACAGGGAGACATTTCGAAAGGCTTAAGATGGCGAAGTTCTGCGTAGGTCGCTGTCAGATGATGGGTGAGAGCAAACAATGAAACACGTGATGTGTTGACATAGTCCTGTTAGCAGCTTGTTTAAAAATAGCCATCTTTTTTAACTTGTGCTCACAGGCGTCGTTCTTGAATATCTAGATGTGGTAATAGAACAATATCATGAGGACATGACATACAGCTTTTCTGAAATGGAAGCAATGAGCAGTGTTGTGCAAGGCAGAAAGAAAACTCCAAACGGTAGATGTGCTGTGCTGTAAAAATGAATTAACGATTCTTTTCCTAATCGATAGTTATAGTTTGAGGTGGGTGGTAGACCTGTAGTGATGAAATCCTGTTTGACGGTGTCTAGTCGGTCGTGCGTTAAAGTGCAACCGTTCCTTGGGTCAAGCACTGTGTTCATTTGGATGCTGCGTCCCCGAGTCCCCGTTATTTTCTTATCTTTAAATAGTGTCTAGTTTTAATCTGGTCATTACAATTGTCTGATACTTCTATGAGTGCCAGTTAATACCTTTAATTTCTTTCTCGTGGTATTTCGTTATTACAAGGGTTCTCAATCAATGGATATTTATGTGCATCGTGTCTAATTTTAGAGTGTTAAGTCCAATGTATTTGAATATATCTCATCTCATCTTGTTCCTCTTGTAACTTGTGGTGTCGATGTGAAGCATAAACAGCGGGAGAGTGCCTATTTAATTGGCTTCATATATCGTGATTTCCATGGACTCTGTAATTCCCTCTATCCATCGCTTACAAGGTAGATTTCTTCTTCTGGTTCCGTTTGGTCTGTACATCATTACTTGTTGTGGTATATTGTTAGTTGGTGACCTTATTATATGGCCAAACCATTTAACTTGCTGTTTTCTAATGAAATCTAGTGCTGATATAACCCTACTTTAGTGCGGATTTCTTCATTTCTGATTTTCTCACTTCCGGATACAATAAGTACGTGCTCTTCTCAGGGATCTTCATTTCCACTGCTGCAAGTTTTCTTTTCAGTATTTCCGTCACTGTCCAGGTTTGGCATTGCTAGCATAGGGTTGGTAGGAAGATTGTGTTGTAGAGTACTTTTTAGCAACTAATGATACGTGTTTGTTCTTTAGTATTGGTGCCATTTGTCCAATGAGTTGGTTTGCCTTACTGCAGCTATTTCCAATCTCGACTTTTGATTTGCCATTTGATGACATTTTACTCCATAAGTACTTGAAGGTCTTTACTTGTTTCAAAGGGGTGTCTTTTAGGAAGCGTTCTGTTAGATTGTTTGCTTGCTTGCGTTCGCTGGCATGTGAACTCCAGCGTGAAGTCCTGTATGTCGGATGGTGACATCCTGTTGTCCAACATCAGTGTGAGGTCATACCGGACTGGGGTTTGCGTGAGTATCCGTTGTCCCACGTCTGGCTTATTGGTGTGCAGGCAGATACTTTCCGACTACAGAAGAATCAGCGATCCTACTACGTTAGCCAGGACCCCGATGGGATCTGTTGCCAGGACGCACGACTAGGACGCGTTAGTAGGTCTTTGCCAGTGTAAAACCTGTCCCTGGTGCCTTGGAAACACCTCTGCGTCCCGTTCTGTTAGATGAATATTTGTTCTTTATTTTTCTTCTTTGGTTATAGTTTTACTAATGCTAATGTTCATTTTATGCGCCTTACACACTTGTTTAGGTTATTTATGTTCACATGGAATTCTGCTTCAGATTTTGCTATTAGTGCTTGATCGTCCGCAAATAGGAGTTCTATAATGGTGTAATTAGCCATTGGTACTTCTTCTGTGTTCTGTTCGTCATGCGGTGTTGTTACGGTCTCTATTTGGCTGATTTCTTTACATGTGTTGTCTATATAGGTTATGAAGTAACGTGGGAAACAGGACACAGCCGTGTCGTACTCCGAATCTTATGGTAAAGGCTTCTACGTGTCCTCATTTTGTTCTTACCGTACATTCACAGTTGTTGTATAAACTTCTGCATAAGTTTGTTTGATGTGCACTTACTCCATATCGTTTAAGTATTTTCAACAGTTTATTTCTATCTCCTCTATCACATGTCCTTTCTTGGTCGACAAAGACTAAGTAGAATATTTCATTAAATTCAATTGATTTTTCTATAAGTTGTCTAAGAGCAAAGATGGCATTTCTGCATCCTTCATTATTTTTCCTAAATCCAAGTTGTGTTTCACTCAGCTCGGGATCTAGTGTAGGTCACAGTTTTTTCTCTAGAATTTTGCAAAATATTTTTCCAGTATGACTATAATGGGAAATGCCTCTGTATTGTGTGCTGTCTCTCTTAATGCCCTTGTTTTTTCCAAACTGGGAATATTATGGCACCTCCCCAGTCTTGTGGTGTCTGTTGTTCTACCCAAACATGGTTAAACATTGTATGTAGCCATGCTGTTCCTACTTCTCTTGCTATTTAATTAGTTCATTTGGTATTTCGTCATGTCCCGGTGATTTATTCAATGGGGCTAATCTTATGGCTTCTCTCGTTTCTCCTTTCAGTATCTGATTCTAGTTCTTCGAGGGCATCTGTGTCAGTTTCTTGGATTCCTGTGGTATCTGATGAAATTTTGAGATGTTATATTTCTTTATCAGTGTTTTGCGTTTGTTTGTTTTTTCCGTGGTTCCGCGTGTTATTTTTCCAGTGTTTAAAATACTTGACATCTTCCATTCTTCTTCTATCGTGTTTCTTTCTATAGGTAGTTTTACAAAGATTTCATTTAATTCTTTCTCATAATTTTCCCTCACTTTCTTGTCTTTGAGATTTTTAAAGTTTACTAATTCGCATGGTATGTTCTTTTCCCATTCATCACTTTGCTTTTTTCTTCTATTGGTTATTATTGTGGTTGTTACTGCATTGTGGTCTGTTTTTTTTTTATTACTTACGTTGGGCCCTGCCCTTGCATCTAATATATTTCTCTTTCTGTTATTTCTTGTTAATCAATTATCAATTTATCAAATTATCAATTTGGCTTTTGGTGTCTAGATCGTTCTATTTGTGTCAGGTGTATATTTATGAGACTTTGTGTTTTAAAATGTCTTTATTATAAAGAGGTTGTGTTGAGTGCATAGCTCTATCAATCTACTTACATTATAATTTATTTCATTGTGTTGGTCTCCAAATGCTCCAAGATGTTTCTCTATGTTCATTCTGTTATGTCCTAGTCTTGCTCTGAAGTCTCCGATAACTATTTTGCCTTGCTTCTCTATTTTATTAGATATATCATGGATGTCTTCAAAGAACTCATCTCTTGCTGATTGTTGTATAGTGCCTATATGTATACATATGTAGTAACAGCCTGTTCTTTTATTCTCACTGTTATAATTCTTTCTGATATATATTTAAGTATATCATTGGCACCTTTCCGTCTTGACAGACGATAGTTTGGTACATTGTGCTTCAAAAAGGCTTAATAACTACGATCCATGGCGGTGGCGAGTGTGGCTGGTAAGGCCAATTCTTGCTGCAAATGTTTGCCCACAGTAGGTGCATGTGAAAACATGGTCATTTCCACCATTTTGCACCATCTTACGTCTCTCACGCTCTGTGTGTGCTTTATCTGCAATCATTTTCTCCTTTGTCTTTATTCCATTTCTGATAGTTGCCCTCCATGCAAGACGTTCAGCGGCGACGTGCTCCCAATGTGCATTATCAATGCCTGTATCAATCATGTCCCACTTACACACATCTTTGTATCGTAGTAGAGGCCGACCCTGAGATCTCCTACCCGTCTGTAGTTCACCAAAAAAGATGTCCTTTGGTATTCTACCATCTTCCATCCTCCTAACGTGTCCTATCCATCTAAGTCTACGAAGACTGAGCATGGAATACACCGTCACACAACCTGATCTTTCCAATACTTCAGTCGACGACGACGACGACGACGACGACGACGACGACGACGACGACGACGACGACGACGACGACGACGACGACGACGACGATGATGATGACGATGACGATGACGATGACGATGATGATGATCAATATTTGTGTTGGGGATATTAAAAACGTGTAACTAAGCATACAATATGGTTAGAAAAGTAAAGGTTGGTTGGCTTGTCGTTGGTGTATGAATTGGAGTGTACTTTTCCCTTCGTCCGCGTCTTTCCTTCCCAAACATTTCCCAGAAATCTGATATCAATGCAAGTAGGCGCTTAAACTGTGTACAGCTACAAAAGCTCTAACTGTCTGCCCCAAACCCTGGCCTACCGTCATGAGTGTTAAATGATTCAGTTGCCCTTCTCCGAAATATCCAGAGTACTGTCATTTTCTCTGTGTATTGGACGAATTCGTTCAATAACATCATTGCAAATGTAATTTCACTATCTGGAAAACAAGCGTGCCTGTAAATATTTGATAGAAAGTATGCAGCTCTTTTGTTATCTGCTCAAATGCGCAGCTAGATGCACGCAATTTCAACCTGTTCTCTTATTGTGGTCTGGCCAGCATCCCACGCCATCGTTTGTTTGCGAAAGAGTGAAATCGTACTTTTCCGCGACAGGAACAACAGGTCTTATTTTATCTTTATTCCAAATGGGGAACGCAATCGTGTCGGGTATAATGTCAGCGAGCTTTCAGCAGCCGTTGTTTGTTTTTAATGAGGTAGTACCATACGTCCATTAGTATGGAACACCCGATCCTTCTTTCATCCATTCTGTCGGTGGCAGTGAACTTGTTTACATTAGTTATTCGTAACAGACATGTGTTGTGATCTATACGGAAATAAAGGGGGTGCTGATGATAACTAGTTTATTTAATAAGCAGTCGTTTATATATATATATATATATATATATATATATATATATATATATATATATATATATATATATATATATATATATATATATAGGTTAATTTGTAAAATTATATCTAGTATGGCAGTAGTTCTCAACCTGTTTTGGCCCATGCACCCCTTTACCATACGTTCACAACGTCATTCTCCCCCCACCCCCCTTTTTCGAATTTCCTCCCTATAAATCCCCCCCCCCCCCACCTTTACACAGTATACATAAAAATGGAAGCTAAATTTAATAACACATACTAGAACAAGTCTAGACATCTACATAAAACGTGATTTGCGGGACTAAAAAAAAAATTGTTTAACCAAAAAAAAATAACACTACTTACGTTATAAAACGAATTTCATTAGGGTGGAAGTACAGAACCGTAAAATTTAGAGGGAAAACCAATATCAAGTAACTTGTTCTTGTATTAATGCGATCTTGAAATAATCTTAATTTCCCCCCCCCCCCCCCCGTCCCCTGGAAACCCTAAAATTACCCCCTGGGGGGGGGGGGATTTACCACCGGTTGAGAACCACTGTAGTATGGGGATTCGAACCCATGGCCACATTCCCTTATATTCTTAACGACTAGATGGAGTGCTGCTACAAGATATGGAGATTAAACGGGTTCACTATAGAGAATAGATTCAATATAGAACGTAGAAGGTATGACTGGAGAAAACTACCTAATTGTGAACTATCCTCCCTTCAGGAATCACAGATTGTGAGAATTGTATGGATTTTTTTGTCCTGGCCACGCGAGAGTGCGTGGGAATGAACAGACTGATAGGTTGACAGGGAATGCACCTCTTGCTGGTAGATTACCTATGGACAAGGGAGAGGTGGTCAAGCGCCCGTGGGACCAAGAGAAGAAAGCTGGAGAATGCAGACTGAGAGCACTTATGTGGAAAATAATGATATTGCAGGGGATCGGCAGTGGTTCTGGGAGAATCTCAAAAATGATAGGGAAGACCATGATAACTTTCAATCAGATAGCAGTTTGAACAATAAATAGTATGACTCTTGGCTGGCTGTTGAACGAGGGGACAGATCGCATATGGGATTGTCCTGAATGCAGCAGTGTCGGTTCTTGGCTCAACTCAACTCAAGTTATAGGGAGGCGGTAGCGCAGAGGCTAGAGGGTTTGCCTGCCAGGACGGTGGTATTGTTTTCGAATCCAAACAAGGAGGATCTCCTTTTATTGATTTGGGCTTCCAAATCGACCCAGCCTAGAATAGGTACCACAACTTATGAAGGAAAATGTACAATATAAAGTTTCCTAAGAAATACGAGCAGTGATGAAAATACCGCATTGGGTCCATTCTTTTTCAAATGTTTGTGAAAAGTAAAGGCTGTCTCCGTGTTTTTGCCACATTACAAATAGTGTGCAGAATGGTCTAGAAAATCATAGGGCAGGCAGCATATACCCAGTAAACCTCATCATCATCATCATTATCATCTGAATGTCTCATGTCTATACGAGTGGATTGTCATGGTTCGCTACCTTACATGAACATCAGAGACTTGGATCAGGTCTGTGTTCTGGTGCCGATTATACCATGTTGCCAGGCCATCTAGGTATTTACTCTCTGTCTTCCCTTTGTATGTTTCCCGTAAATGTCACTAGATCTCACTAAGTTTTCTAGTTTATTTCTCATTATGACGTGCCTAAATAGTATTAACTATCTTCATATAATTTCGGTAATCAATAAACGGATTTTATGTGTTCCTAAAGAAAGGTTTCATACGTTCGTTCTGTACGTCCATGGATGGTATCCTTTGCATGTCCCTCAGAAAGCACAGTCTGCTATCTTAGATGGTTCCCAGTTGGTCTTCTTATTGTCGGTGCTTGCAACAGTATAAGGTTCTATAGACGTGTGTATGGGAGGGGATCTATCTATCTATCAGTCTGTCTGTCTGCTTGTTTGTCTGTCTGTCTGTCTGACCCGGCCCGGCTTCACCCAGTCCCTGGTGGGGAGCATCTCATTTAATTCATATAAGTAGTAATATAAGCTCCCGTTCCCGAATATCTGTCTGTCTGTCTGTCTATCTGTCTGTCTGTCTGACCTGGCCCGGCTTCACCCAGTCCCTGGTGGGGCGCATCTCATTTAATTAATATAAGTAGTCATATAAGCTCCCGTTCCCGACTATCTGTCTGTCTGTCTGTCTATCTGTCTGTATGTCTGACCCGGCCCGGCTTCACCCAGTCCCTGGTGGGGAGCATCTCATTTAATTCATATACGTAGTCATATAAGCTCCCGTTCCCGACTATCTGTCTGTCTGTCTGTCTATCTGTCTGTCTGGCTGACCCGGCCCGGCTTCACCCAGTCCCTGGTGGGGAGCATCTCATTTAATTAATATAAGTAGTCATATAAGCTCTTCCGTTCCCGACTATCTGTCTGTCTGTCTATCTGTCTGTATGTCTGACCCGGCCCGGCTTCACCCAGTCCCTGGTGGGGAGCATCTCATTTAATTAATATACGTAGTCATATATGCTCCCGTTCCCGACTATCTGTCTGTCTGTCTGTCTATCTGTCTGTCTGGCTGACCCGGCCCGGCTTCACCCAGTCCCTGGTGGGGAGCATCTCATTTAATTCATATACGTAGTCATATAAGCTCTCCCGTTCCCGACTATCTGTTTGTCTGTCTATCTGTCTGTCTGTCCCGGCCCGGCTTCACCCAGTCCCTGGTGGGGAGCATCTCATTTATTTCATATACGTAGTCATATAAGCTCTCCCGTTCCCGACTGTCTGTCTGTCTATCTGTCTGTCTGTCTGACCCGGCCCGGCTTCACCCAGTCCCTGGTGGGGAGCATGTCATTTAATTCATATAAGTAGTCAAATAAGCTTTCGTTCCCGACTATCTGTCTGTCTGTCTATCTATCTGACCCGGCGTTGTTTCGCCCAGCTCCTGGCACACAGTAACTTAAAAGAATGTCCTTCCACACACCATTCATTATTTTTAATGAAAACTGTTTTTAATCACCGACATGACAGTTGATAAGTTCTTTAAGCAGAAAAAGATGGGTTACAATGTTATGCATTATGCATTATTTTTATGAAAACTTTGAAAATGCCTTAAAGATTATATCATTATTTATTATAACTCATATGCCTGAAAATAACTATAGACAAAGAGTTTAACAATAGTGCAAGTAAGTCCAACAATATGACTATAAAGTATATAGAAATGTTATTTAAAAGTTATGCCCCTTGAAATAACTTTTCTAGAGAGAACAGGTTGCTGTGGAACTACAAACCTAACTCAATCGCATAAGTACTTGGTGTGGTGAAGCTGGGGCTGGTCAACCCAACAAAGGCAACAGTGACTTGGTTCTCGTTGAATAATCATATTGTCAACACTCCAACACCAACTGTAATGCTGTGTTCAGAGACGGTGGAAAGAACGCAGGCAATGAATTACCTGGGGATACGGTTTGATCGAAGCCTTGCTTATAATGAGCACATAGACGAGGTGATATCAAAGGCCAAGCGGGGTTTGGTTGCGATGCGGGTGATGGCGGCAGCAAACTGTGAGCAGCGCCATCTATGTCTTCTGTACGAGGGGCTGGTCATGTCTGTTTTGGAGTATGCAATGGCAATCCTGACTCTCAGCCGTAAGCAGATAGAAAGGATGGAAAGGATACAGAATGAAGCTATGCGCATTATTCTTGGATTTACAAGAGATACAGCATGCAGGGCGATGCGCTACCTTCTTGATTTTCCAACCATTGAAGAGAGAATACAAGTTTGCAGGGCACGCGCTTACCTCAGAGTTAACGCAAACACACAACATCCACTGCATAGTGAAATTATGAAGGTGAAGGGCAGCAGGTTAAAAAGAGGACGGTCGTGGATGGGTCAAGCCGAAGACATTCTTCAACAGGTGTGTTCACTTGAGGACTTAGAACCTGGCGAGGAGTGGGTGCAAGTGCCAACAGATTTCTGCACATCCTTTTCAGTTTGCATCCAGCTAGATAGAAAATGCAGACAAGAAAATCCGGCTGCTGTGGAGGCTGAAGTACAAGCGTTGATTTTCGAGAATTCGCTAGACGGTGATGCGGTCATCTACACAGATGGGTCGGTCGTCCGACAAGTGAGAAGCTCATGGGCCATTACAGCTCGGGCCGGAGGGAGAATTGTGATGGATTATTCTGGTGCTTTCACTGAAACCACAGGTAGCGTAAGTAAAGCAATAACATGGCTCGAGACACAGACATTCACTAGGGCATGTTTCCATAGCGACTCAATGAACATGATCAAGAGGATAGAGGAGGGGTCGATCCGAAGAGAATGGTTGCTGCCTCTGGAGCGGCCTCGGCTGACAAAGATTAGTTTCATCTTCGTGACAGGGCATGCGGGAGTCCAAGGAATTGAGCAGGCTGACAAGCTCGCGGGTGAGGCTTCGGTGGAGGGAGGACGCGCCATGGACCAGGCTGACATTCTGAATGCTCTACGAGAAGTAAGACTCTTGAGTGAACCAAGTGATGACTGTGAATCTACAAACATGGCCAGACTGCGAAAACAGCAAAGAGGGATGGCCAAACAAGAACACTACGCAGGAAGCCAAAGAAGATTGATAAACCAACACAGAACTGGCGTCGTTAGCCGCTACACGCTGCGGGATTTGCTGAGGAGGGGATCCGAGCACTTATGGACTGAATGGTTCGATGTGCAATGAGGATGATCTGTCGACTAACTAACTAACTAATGCTGTTTCTGGGATGTTCTCTCATTCTTTTTCCCGGATTTGCCTCGTAATTTTTCAGTTGCACACACCTCTGACTTTTATTGTGACACAGTCAAGACATTTTACTCCACCAAGTGGCATATTAGGTCTAGAAATATTGGTTACCAGGAGACAACGCTACTATAGACCATTAATATGTTTAGCATATTGTCTAATATTAAACTGATTTAGCGCCAAACAAAAAGCAGGTTTGGATCAAAGAAACATTTATCTCGAAAAATGGGAAGTAGGGATCTGTCATAGCTATGACTTGAAAGTTGTTAATATGGTTGCGAACATTTTGCATTATATTAATGGGGGTTGTTTAAAACACTATTGTATACAAGCCCTGGACTTTAAACCTGGACTGTTTATCAGCGACACGCTAGGAAATTAAACCACTTCCACACAGTCTGTCTTAGGAAGTTACTGAAGATTAACTGGCAAGACAAGATCCTAGACACTGAAGTCCTAGAAAGAGCGTCCATGCCCAGTATCCACACTCTACTAATGAAGAATCAGATTCACTGGGCTGGTCACTTGACTCGCATGCCAGATCACAGGCTCCCTAAACGAATTTTTTACGGCTAGTTGGGTTGTGGTAAACGCTCCCAAGGCGGCCAAAGGAAACGCTTTAAAGACACTCTGAAAATCTCACTGAATACTTTTGGAATTCATCATGACACCTGGGAGACTGCAGCCAGAGACCGAAATTCGTGGCGTGCATCATTACGCAAGGGTGCAGTCATTTGTGAGGCAACCAGGACTGCAAGAGCTGTGAAGAAAAGACAGGACAGAAAAACCACTGCAGAAAATCCTCCTCCCGAAACGCCAAGCATTCTTTGTCCACATTGTCAAAGAACATTTCGAGCCAAAATTGGCCTTATCAGCCATCTTACTAATATGCATTGTTTATGCTTACAAAATCCATTTGACAATGTTCTTTTTTTCCCTATGTAAATGTAACATTCACATTTGACGAATGAAAGATGAGTGATCGAAAGTGCCGAATGTAAGACGGGCCTGCGTGCCCAATTTGTTACCCTTTTAAAATAAAGTTTGTTTGTTCGTTCATTCGTTCGTTCGTTCGTTCGTTCGTTCGTTCTTAGAACTCACGGCTCTATACTTTCAACCCTACTAGATGAAATGAATGGTCATCATCATTCTTGATGGACAAACAACAACAACAACAACAACAACAACAACAACGTATACAAGCCCATGGTAAAAACGGGAAGAAGCATATGACGATTAATCATCTCATGGCACTTCATCGGTTCAGTTAGTTGCATATCATTAACAGGACGTCGCAATCAACACCAGCATTTTTTTTTTTTTTGCTGTTGTGATCTCTTGGCAAGTTTACGTTCAGTAGTTTGCCATTGCTTTCTGAACGACTGACCATCCATACCATTTCGTAAAATACCAACGCAAGATGGTCTGCTGTCAAATCTTCTGCAGCAGTTTCGAATGAGGGTATGCGGGATTACGAACTGCGTCCGTAACCTCTTCGCCACGGAGAGAATCGGTTACTGGAGCCCACTTTATTAGAGATCCACAGGACACCCCTTGCGATCCAGCAAGATGACACCCTGGTCTGTCCACGACTGACTGTACTGTCATTTATTTTTTTTCCTTCAATAAATCTCTCCTTATCCTTGAGATTTTCTCAAAGGCTATTGGTAGACCACGACTGAGATGGATTGGCGGGTTTAAAGATAGACTTAATAGAAACGTGGGCAGACAATATCAGCGGCCAGACAGCCGACCCCAGAGAGAAGACGACTCCCCTCATCGTATAGTGGCGCCTGGGGAGATGATTAATCACATGTTTGCATTGGCCGACACAAGTAGACAAGACAGATAGCACGTGTCACTTTGTTAACCGGATGCAATTGTTAGAATTGAAGTCCATAGTATGTGGCCGATCCGTTGTCTCATTCGACGTGCCTAGACAGAGAGGTATCTTTCTGCCAGTTCTCTTAGTCGTTCCTTTTATTACTAGCAGAATCTCTCCCTCTCTCCCATCTTTCTATCGCCCTCTCTCTCTCTCCGTCTCCCTCCACTTCTCTTTCACGCTCTTTCCATCCCTCTCTCTCTACCCCTTTCTCTCTCTCTCCTTCCCTCTCTCTATCCTCCCTCTCTCTCCCTCCTTCTCTCTCTCTCCCTCCATCTCTCTCTCCTTCTCTCCCTCTCTGTCACTCCCTCTCTCCCCCTCTCCATCCCTCTCTCTTCCTCCCTATCTCCCTCCATCTCTCCCTCTCTATCTCCCTCTCTCTCTCTCCCACCATCCCACTCTCTCTCTCTCTTTCTCACCTCTCTTTCCCCCTCTCTCCCACCTTCTCCTTCCTACTCTTTCCCTCTCTTTTTCCCCTCTCTTTCGCCATCTCTCTCTCCCTCCATCTCTCCCCTTTCTCTCCCTCTCTCACAACTATCTCTCCAGGAATCTCTCGTTTCCCTCTCTCACCCTCTACTCTCTCCTTCCTACTATTTCTCTCCCTCCCTCTCTCTCCCTCCATTTCCTCCCCCCCCCTTTCACTTTCTCTACACCTCTCTCTCCATCTTTCCCTCTCCCTCCATCTCTCTCTTCCTCCATCTCTCTCACCTTCTCTCTCCCTCTCCTTCTCTCTCCCTCTCCTTCTCTCTCCCTCTCCTCTCTCCCTCTCTTTCTCTCTCCCTCTCCCACAACTCTCTCTCCCTCTCTCTCCTTCTCTCTCATATACCTCTCTCACCCTCTACCTCTCCTTCCTACTATTTCTCTACCTCTCTCTCTCTCTCTCCCTCTATTTCCTCCCCCTCCCCCTCTCTCTCCCCCTCAATCCCTCCCTGCCTGTCTCTCCTCCCTCTCATCTTCTCTCTCCCTCCTACTCTCTCCCCTATCTTTCCCTCCCTCCCTCTGTTCTCTCCCCCTCCCACTTTCTCTCCCTTCTCTTGTTCTCTTTCTTCCCTCTCTCTCCCTCTCACTCTCTCCTTCCTACGCTCTCCCCCACTCTTTCCCTCCCCCTCTCTATCCCCCTCTCTCTCCTGCTCTCGCTCCCCTCTCTCTCCCTACCACTCTCTCCCTAATACTCTGTCTCTTCCCCTCTCTCCCCCTCCCTCTCTACCTCCCTCTCTACCTCCCTCTCTCCCTCTCCCTCTCTCACACACACTTCCCAGTTTAGAGTTTCACAATTCCCCGACATACATCTCTCCCTCACACACACACACACACACACACACACACACTCACACACACACACACACACACACTTCCCAATTAACAGTTCTACAATTCCCCCACATACCTCTCGCACGCGCGCACACACACACACACACACACACACACACACACACACACACATCTCCCCTGAATACCGGTATGAGGTTCGATATCAGCCGCAGGCTATGTGGGAGAATATCACTTTGCGTTGATTTCGATGGTATGAGAGTCGAGCATCAGAAAACATGGTAAACCTCTGAACGCAAAATTGCCTAGTAAATCACAAACAACCAATAAATACTGGGGTTGATTGGAATGTCCTGTAAGGGGACATGTTGGCACTTGTGATCGTCATCTAGTCAAACTTGCCGACTTTACTGCTCGGTTTTGTTGATTCACTCACTGTTAAAATACCGCGCAACTAATTTAACCCCAGTGCGTACAATATGTCTCAAGTGTTTATATTATGACCAGGTCACAGTCCACTATTCCATAGAAAGTCTTATTGTCCATTGTTAAACCCCTGGTGAGTTTTGTTTCCCTCCTCCTCCCCCCCCCTCTCTTATACACACTTGCTGTGATGCACAGAAGTGGTGGGTAATAAAATATAAGGTTGCGTACCAAGGTCCGACGTGTTTTGCCTTGGTTGGATCGTATCTGGGTTTGTTGAGTGAACCATTAAAGTTACCCTCGAGCATTAGTTTCGGGTATATTGATAATGAATTACCTAAAATTCGTGGAGAAAACATTGCAAACATAGGTCTGTGTGTGTGTGGTGTGCTGAACTACGACCTGGTGACATCATAATATACCTCTCACTAGATGTGAATGCCTGGTGCTGTCCGTGCATACCTTCCAGGAATCTCACCTTGGCGAAATCAAAGAGAGCAATGTAACAGTTCTCGTGGAATGGAGGCGGGAGTGACATCTCTACACCAACATGACTCTTATAGATGCAAGCTCCTTTTATAGATCATGCGACATGAAAGCCACACATCGGACTTACAAGTTAAGAATCAGTCTTCCAGAGCATTCACAACCAACCATCCAGTCAGCTATGGAGATTACATATCTGTCGTTTTCTTGGTCTACCTCCAGTATTATAACAGTTCTGGTTTCGTTGTATTCTTTTATTTGTTGATAATCGGGACTGATTTTCCTACGACATCAAATCAACTTGTTGGCTCTCGGTGAATTCTGTGCATCTGTTTTATTCGTGTGCTTGTTGATGTTCCTGAAGTTGAAAGTTATTTAATTAACACTGCGTTGCATTTCCCTTCATATTTCTGATGCATCTTTTCAATCTAACGGCTTTAGTAAAATCTGCACATCTGGTGTAAGGAGCACACAACAAATGCTTGTTAGAGACAAAATAAATACATATGCAGACATTCAGAATCACTTTTGTTAGTGCGGGAAGTCGCAAGCTTGCCTGGTTTGGGCACGTCACACGCTAGGACACCCCTGAAAGTAAAACATCCAGGGTTCAAGGCAAACTGTGAAGAGGAAGACAGAGAGTCCTGGAGTAATAACATTAAACAATGACACAATGTAATATTTATGCAGTATTGTTATAATGCCGGTGTAGGGGTTGAACCACCTACCAAGCCATCATAGCAAGGGAAGTTTAAGAGCGAGTGCTCTTATCCTTTCGAACACGTCGTCGTCTGTACGTATACTAAACATATTTAAATGTATGTAAACTAAACATGCACATATGTATGTAACTGAACCCGCTGGCTCATGTTTACGCTTACTTATCAATGTAGACTCAATATAGTTATGTATAAATCATTGGATTAACTAGATGACTTCAAATATATTTCCAAATCCATATACAGAGCAAAGCGAGCCTCTCTTTGTTTAACCGTGTGCCATTAACAAACAACGTAGCACATTTGAACTAGAAATTCGCGGAAGTGACACTAAACTACATCTCGCGCCTTGCTCCCTGTTACCGTCTAAACTCACACTTTTGAACCAGCTTCACAACCCCCTTCCCACATTCGATTTCCCACCCTCATTTTCCCACTAGAGCACTCGCTAGCGCTGACGGATTAGAATTATTTGCAAGTTACATTTTCTCCCCCTCTTGCTAACTGTCGTTCTTGTGTTTCAAGGTCGCGTTAAGCTGATTGCAAACAATTTGACGTCAAGACCTCGTTCAGACAGACAAGAAATGTTCAATTATACAATGTGAACACGGTGATAACATTTCCAGTTGTGAATTTCTGACAATGTGAAGAACCATTAAGTAGCCAATTAGATATTTAAGAGAATTCGAACCAGATGTGCTTCAGAATGCCGTAGACAGTTTACGTTCAGGAATATTGGACAATAAATTTAGTAAAACGGAACAGCTGTTTTAAGAGAACATATCACAAATCATGTAGAATCATTTTAAGAGGACATATCAAAACATCAGTGTGTAGTTTAACAAGCATGTGAAGAAATAAGATTAATACAGTTGTAAATATTGTTGTCGGCAACAAAGGAGCAAGAAAGGAAACAGACAGAAGCAGCTCCTACGTGTCCCACATTCATTAAGAACATAATCCACGAGACAAACAGTACGGCAATGGGATGAAACATATTTTCATCACTGATATTCTTAAGGAATGTATTATCCTCACATGGCACCAATAGATAACTACATGTATCATGGCATCGCAATTATTGAGCTAGTTACTTAACTCTCTCGATGTGAACTGAACAGAAGTGGAGAACTATACCAGCACTGATAGATTGACTTATTTCTATAGCGGCTTCTCAACGACATTGCAACCATTGGTTGCCTTCAGGGGCGTGTTGCTGCTGACATGGGCTGCACGCCCAGCATCCATGTAAGCCAGACAGGTGTGGTCTACTGTCGGGAGTCTGAGGATTCAAACTCTCCTCATCCGTCCTCGCTGAATGCGACCTTTCACGCAGGTCACACCCATGTCATCAGGGGCGACACATCTGTCATGACCACTGGAGTTGGCTTAACTGATGACGATCGCGTTGTAGCCACAACGTCGATACTGTCTACTCCTGGCTCCGCCTCTGCAGCGGCGGTGTCATCAGTGTCCACTGCGTCATCAGGTGGCCGCAGGTTCAGCAAAAGGTTATCGGGTGCTGGGGGTTCGAATCTCGGGAGTCTAACAGTGAGTTCTTCAGAAGCAGAGACACAGACAAGTCGGCAAAGCATGAAGGTAATTGTTGCTCATGATACTTATCACATTACTTGTGCTGTTGCATTTGAGTACTCACAATCATTCATATCATATCATCTCATATTTCTTACTAAATTTCTTGCTCTGGATGCCTTACTCTTGTTTAATGTTCACCTTATCAGTTACTACACCTTGCTTCGGTTTTTCTCTTCATTCTCTTCTCACTAATGTCAGCTGATAATATATATATAGTTCATATTGGTTCTATATAACATGGGATAATTTGTTTTACACTACCATTTTATATTGTGTACGTGTGTGCACGCTCATGTATGCGTGTGTGTACAGTATGTGATGTTATGATTCAATTACAGCCACGGGGAAAAGAAAGTAAAGGCTGCCTGGTTGCTTTTAAAGGGATCAGTCGTACCTCGCTGCCACGTCAGCTGACTCTTTGCTGGTCATGGGAAACTTCGTGTAAGAGTTCTGTCAAACATCCACTTCGTGCCCCATGGATAAATATTCATCACAGACATGGTGAACCGAATTGCAGGGTCTCAAAGTTAGTGAACTCTCACTCCCCAGAGAATCTGTGACCAGACACCATGAAACTCTTGGCCTTTAACAGTCCATTCCCAAATCAAAGATAAATTATGTCCATCGAACTGTGCCATTCAAAATGACAAATCAATGCAAATGTCCATAGAATGGTGCCCTACTAAATGACAAATCAGTATTAATGTCCATCAAATGGTGCTCTACATAAATGATAAATCGATGCCAATGTCAATAGAATGGTGCCATACTAAATCACAAATCGATGCTATTGTCAATCGAATGGTACCATACTAAATGACAAATCGATGGTAATGGTCATTTAATGGGGAATTACTAAATGACAAATCGATACTAATGTTAATTCAATGATACTCTGTTAAACGACAAACCCATGCTAATGTCCATCAAATGGTGCCATACTAAATGACACATCGATGTTAATGTCCAACGAGTGGTATTCTTCTAAATGACAAGTCGATGCTAATGTCCGTGTACTGGTGCCATACTAAATCATACATCAATACTAATTAATATCTATGGAATGGTTCCCCTACTAAATGTTCTAGAGCAGTGGTTCTCAACCGGTGGGGAATTTCCCCCCCCCCCCCCCCCCCCCAGGGGGGAATTTTAGGGTTTCCAGGAGGGGAATAAAGACCATTTCAAGATCACGTTAATACAAGAACCGATTACTTGATATTGTTTTTCCCTTCATACTTTACAGTTAAGTACGTCTCATCCTTCGAAAATTCATTTTATAAAGTCAATAGACCCACAAATCATGTTTTATGTGGACGTCTAGACTTGTTTTAGTATGTGCTATTAAATTTACCTTACATTTTTACGTAAACTGTATAGGGGTGGGGGATTTTTAGATAGGATATATGAAAGGGGGGGGGGGAATGACGTTCTGAAAATACGATGAAGGGGGGAACGGGTCACATTTTTGATAGGAAGGGGGGGAATGACATTCTGAAAATATGGTGAAGGGGGGAACGGGCCAAAAAAGGTTGAGAACCACTGCTCTAGAGGAACCATTCCATAGATAGTATCATCGATGTATGAAACAAATTGATGCTAATGTCATTGGAAGACGTACCTTTGACAAAGTGTCGATATGAGTGGCAATCTTGCAGATCCTGCAGATGCCTCAGAAGAGGCTAGAAGTCAGTGTTACCTGAAAGTTTAACACTAGAGGTCAGTGTTGACTGGAAGTTCAACGCTAAAGGTCAGTGTTGTCTGGAAGTTTAACGCTAGAGGTCAGTGTTGCCTGGACGTTTAACGCTAGAGGTCAGTGTTGCCTGGACGTTTAACGCTAGAGGTCAGTATTGCCTGGAAATATAACGCTAGAGGTCAGTGTTGCCTAGAAGTTTAACGCAATCTTAAACTTCCTGTGCGCTGACAACCGGGTAACGGGTTCATTCCGCAAATCGGTCAGATGGACTTCAACGGTGACTTCTCGTTTAGAAATCAATGGCAAATTACTAGACGTAAAATTGTCTAGAAAATTAACATGGGATCGATCACAACGTTCTGCAAGGGACGTACAGTTTTTTTTTTTTTTTTAGCCACTACGGTACGGTGGCTACTTTGATATCTGTGTTCCAGACAAATTATTTATTTAACGTTAAGGGACATAATTACAAGGTCGGGAAATCACGGCTGTTAAATGTGTTTATAGAAGAATTATGTCTTGTACAATCACAACGGAATGTATAAAACCATATCTATCATAATCACTATATACATCACGGGAAATATTCGCAGAGATTTCATAACCTATTATTATTATTATTATTATTATTATTATTATTATTATTATTATTATGACAAATACTACTGCCTTGTTAAAACCATAATCAGTTGACCAATTTCGCCAATGCACACTGATGCTACTCTATGCATGAACGCGGTAAATATGCTAAATCCCATTATTAGTTAGTGGCCAACGTTTCTTCGTCATAAATTAAGTGTGTGTATGGGTTGTTGTTTTTTTTTTGCGTGCGTGGGTGTGTGTATGTGTGTGTGCATGTGTGAATGGATACGGGATGAGTGTATGTATATGTTGACCAGGCCCAAATACCAGCTGTGGCCAGGGGTAGGAGATATGTCCCTTTTTAATATTTCTACCTACAGTATACTGCTACATTAAAAAAAAGGTAAGCAAAGAACGTTAACACTCCTATTCCCATAGACCAGTCGGCACTCGGTGACTGGGTTATCTGGCCCCTATCCCACCGACCGCCTTTACTTCCCACGACATTTGCTGGTACCCATGTTAGGCTGGATCGACCTGGGAGCCGAGGTCAGTTCTTTTGTAATTAGATCCGCCCCGGTGCCAAGAGAACCCTTGACCAGTAGGTGACCGTCGGGCCACTCCTCCCCCCCCCTCCCCGCAGCTGCCTATATTCTGTATAAAACAAAGTTAGTTACATATCCTTTACAGGACGCAGCAGTCACCCCAGCATTATTTGGCTGTACGTGATTCCTGGGCAAGTTTACGATCAGTAGTTTGCCATTGCTTTCTGAACGACCGACATCCATACCATTTCATAAAACAAAACAAATGCAAGGCGATCTGCTGCCAAAACACCCACAGTTGTGTTTCGAACGCGGGTATGCGGGATTACGAACTGCGTCCGTAACACCTTGACCACGAAGCTGGCTTTACGCTGTATAGGCATTACATATTTCTAAGATAGCAATCTATAATTGCCGTTAGATTTGGGGTGAAATTAAAATGGAATAATTATATTTTAGAAGTGCAATAATAATCATGTTATAAGTGGATGAAGATCACATGAAATACGTCGAATGAAACTTGAATAACAAATGTCCATTAACGTTATTTTAATCTGCCATCATTACAGCGGCTGTACGCCGTAAATATAAATTAATAGCGTAATTGCTTTCCACTTAATGTGGACCAATCTGTGGATGTGTAGTGTGATATTAAAACATAGACTATGTGACATGTTTAGGATTTGATTAGTTAGTTTCAGTATGTGAGGAGTATACAGCTATGTTAACGACATATCTCTCATTTCTTCAATGATGATTACAATCAATCAATCAAACAATCAATCAATCATGTGCCATGCCGGAAAGCGTGGGCGGTCATGACTCGCCATTTCACTCGATCACCAGCGTCGTGGATCAGCTCAGTGTTCCTGTCTCGTCCATGCCATGTGGCCAAGCCATCCAGGTATTTTCCTCTCGGTCTTCCTCTTGGTCTATTCCTTTCGATCTTGCCAGTTGTCACTAAGTTCTCCAATCCATTTCTTCTCATAACATGTCCAAAAAATTTTGACTGTCTTCGTCAAATGACTATAATACAGTCTACATAACAGCATGAGAGGGGGTAGTATGTTGATTAGAGATACCGTGCTCGTCACTGACTCGGATGACTCGAAACATATCGGTTCCATTTTGTTGAAGGAAATATATATATATATCATTCATCATCATCATTATTCATTGGCACCTTGCCGTCTTGACAGACGATAGTTTGTGCTTTAAAAAGGCATAATGACTTTTACCTATGGCGGTAGCGAATGTGACTGATAAGGCCAATTCGCGCTGTAAATGTTCGTTCACAGTGGGTCCATGTGAACACGTGGTCATTTCCACCATCATGCACCATCTTACGTCTCACACACTCGGTGTGTGACTTATCTGCAATAATGTTCTCCTTTGTCTTTATTTCATTTCTGATCTTTGCCCTCCATGCAACACGTTCAGCTGCGACTTGCTCCCACTGTGCATTATCAATGCCTGTATCAATCATGTTTATATATATATATA
The DNA here is from genome assembly GCA_014155875.1 of Cepaea nemoralis. Classification (NCBI taxonomy): domain Eukaryota; kingdom Metazoa; phylum Mollusca; class Gastropoda; order Stylommatophora; family Helicidae; genus Cepaea; species Cepaea nemoralis. The sequence continues at coordinate 742,953 of JACEFZ010028433.1, read as the reverse complement.
TATATATATATATATATATATATATATATATATATATATATATATATATATATATATATATATATATATATATATATATATATGTATATATATATATAATAAAAGAAATACCTAGTTAGTGGGACAGACCACGAGTAAACTACGAAAATGGGCTGAACACAGTGTAGACTGTTACTGACATCAGAAACTGCAGAATCTAACATTGTACATTTATGACATCGATGAATGCGAAAAACATCGGATAGGCGTTTAGTGCTGTGGCTTTTCATTTGCTGTTGAAGATGAGAACAGAGCACGTAAAGGAATGCCCTGAGTGATGTAATATGGGTTTTTGACTCTTCTGTTAGATTTCGGGGATAGCGCTAAAAGTAGGAGGTTCCGTATGCACATTATGCACAATAAGAATTGCTGAACCATTACAGATTACAAAGTTTATGTGTTAACCATGATACATTTTCATTGGTTTCGTATTTTATATTTCTTTTACAATAATGGGCGATGTCATTAAAAAGAGAAATGTGACTAGAAGGCGTGTGGCCTGTTTTTCTGTATATATGCGATTGTTGGACAATGAGTAATGAAATTGCGAAGAAACTGAAGGCAGGGAAGATGTACTTTTGGGAAGAATGTTGAGATCATCGTGGACAGAGACGAAAACAGATGCTGGGGTAATGAGAGCTGTTGGAGTTACAAGATCACTTATTAAAACCATAAGGAAAAGAGAAATGAAATTTATAGTGCATATGAACAGAAGATACGGGAAAGAGACATTAGCGCTATGTGGGAAAATACTGGACAGGAGAGGCAGGGGAAGGTATAAACATTACATGGTAAACTTAAACAGCTGTGCCGTAACCAACAAAGACCGCGTACAGAAAGAAGAAGAAGAAGAAGAAGAAGAAGAAGAAGAAGAAGAAGAAGAAGAAGAAGAAGAAGAAGAAGAAGAAGAAGAAGAAGAAGAAGAAGAAGAAGAAGAAGAAAGGAAGCACAGGGGGAGGGGACGAAATGGGAGGAAGAAGAAGAAATACAGAAGAGACGAATACATCAAATATCGGCACCCCGCTCTACTTATGTAACACGTCTTCATGTTAATCAGCCCAGGCTTTGTGCTATGGAGAGGTATAACTCCATCCCTCGCCTTACCGCTACGGGTTGTAGTTATTGTGCATTTTATTTTGTAGCACAATGTGACAGCTATGGTCTTTCAAGATGGCAAGATGGCAATCAGCCAGTCAGCCTTTACATTATACAAGTCACATTTAAGACTTCATTGTTGACAACAACTATGTATTTTTGGCCTCCACATCACAGAAGAGGTTAGTGTGTTTACCTAAACAATAACAGCAAACAAATCATTTTTTTTTTAAAACACGGTGAGAACATGCAAGCTTCCTGTGCCAACATAACGGCTGTGAGTCATAGACCAATTCGCAATAACCAATGAAGACGGTCGCGGTTGTTGAACTGAGTGCTACAGACTCTTTCTTAGAATACTACGGACCAGTGTTAAAGACACATTCTTAGAATGCCATGGACCAGTGCTAAAGACACATTCTTAGAATACCGTGGACCAGTGTTACAGACACATTCTTATAATAACATGGACCAGTGTTACAGACACATTCTTATAATAACATGGACCAATGTTACAGACTCATTCTTATAATAACATGGACCAGTGTTACAGACACATTCTTATAATAACATGGACCAATGTTACAGACACATTCTTATAATAACATGGACCAATGTTACAGACACATTCTTATAATAACATGGACCAATGTTACAGACACATTCTTATAATAACATGGACCAGTGTTACAGACACATTCTTATAATAACATGGACCAATGCTACAGACTCATTCTTAGAAAACCATGGACCAGTGTTACAGACTCATTCTTATAATAGCATGCACCAGTGTTACAGACACATTCTTATAATAACATGGACCAATGTTACAGATTCATCTTTAGAAAACCATGGACCAGTGTTAAGGACTCATTCTTAGAAAACCATGGACCAGTGTTACAGACTCATTCTTAGAAAACCATGGACCAGTGTTACAGACTCATTCTTCGAATACCATGGACAAGTGTTACAGGCATATTACAGTATTAGGATACCATGGCCCAGTGTTACAGACATATTCTTGGAATACCATGGACCAGTGTTACAGACACATTCTTATAATAACATGGACCAGTGTTACAGACACATTCTTAGAAAACCATGGACCAGTGTTACAGACTCATTCTTAGAAAACCATGGACCAGTGTTACAGACTCATTCTTATAATAGCATGCACCAGTGTTACACATTCTTATAATAACATGGACCAATGTTACAGTTTCATCTTTAGAAAACCATGGACCAGTGTTACAGACACATTCTTGGAATACCATGGACCAGTGTTACAGACACATTCTTGGAATACCATGGACCAGTGTTACAGACATATTCCTCGAATACCATAGACCAGTGTTATAGACTCATTCTTAGAAAACCATGGACCAGTGTTACAGACACATTCTTATAATAACATGGACCAATGTTACAGACACATTCTTAGAAAACCATGGACCAGTGTCACAAACTCATTCTTAGAAAACCATGGACCAGTGTTACGGACTCATTCTTAGAAAACCATGGACTAGTGTTACAGACTCATTCTTCGAATACCATGGACAAGTGTTACAGGCACATTACAGTATTAGAATACCATGGACCAGTGTTACAGACATATTCTTGGAATACCATGGACCAGTGTTACAGACACATTCCTCGAATACCATGGACCAGTGTTACAGACACATTCTTATAATACCATAGACCAGTGTTACAGACTCATTCTTAGAATACCATAGACCAGTGTTACAGGCATAATCTTTGAATACCATGGACCAGTGTTACAGACATTATTAGAATACCATGGACCAGTGTTACAGACATTATTAGAATACCATGGACCAGTCTGACAGACTCATTCTTAGAATACCATAGACCAGTGTTACAGACTCATTCTTAGAATACCATAGACCAGTGTTACAGACACATTCTTATAATACCATAGACCATTGTTACAGACTCATTCTTAGAATACCATAGACCAGTGTTACAGACATTATTAGAATACCATAGACCAGTGTGACAGACTCATTCTTAGAATACCATGGTCCAAACCAGCCGACGTCTATGGCGTGGGGGATAGTGAACACAGTTTCGCTTAAATAGGCGTAGAAAAGGGGGAAGATGGTAACAAGATAAAAACGTAAAAATCTTTTACGCTTGCCACAATACCATAAACAAAGTTCATATACAATGTGTAAGTAATTATTATAAGGAGAGGATTATGTAATTTCTCGAGGATGAAGAAAAATGCGAAAGGCAATAACAAAATGATTGAGCAGAATATAACATGGTTATAAAATCAAAATGAGAATGTCGTGGCATACTGAGCGATTGTAAAGGAAGATTCAGAAAAAAAGCATAACCGGGAAATGCAACACAAAACAAAAGATAAAATGGGTGATTTTACAACGGTAGCAAAAACGAGGATGCAAGAGCATAAATATCTTCTCAAAGAATCATACGATATAATGAAGAAGAAAATAAAGAGGGTAAAGGGGATGTAAAGAAAATGCAAGATGAGCCGAATGATCATATGATGAATCTAAGAAGCAGTAATAAATATCAGACAAGGCAAGTATTGTATTAACCGTCAATAGAAATGGAAATGTGAGGAAATAATTATGGCGTCAAGAGAATTAATGAATAAGAAAGACTAGGAGATGGTATTCATTCTTATTAAATTCGTTTTTACTGTTCCCGAACTGGCCTTCTCATTCTCACTTGAGGCGTTTCTATTTCCAGTCTCCTCTTTATTTATAATTGCGTTTCTATTTACACGCTATCCTGGTAGTTTTATTAATTTTTTTTTTTTTTTTTGGTTTTGTTTATTACGCCCTCGCGACATTGTGCAGTGGAACTGCTGGTGTGTTCTGCAGATATATTTCCAAACATTTGGCCAAGCCATTGGTAGCGCGCAAGTCTAGGAAAATCTTCCTTATAATGAATTGTCCCTTTCTGGCGCTCCTTCCCGGGTTTCCACTTAGTCGTAGCATATCCTTTTATTAGCGGTACCCAATGGTGTAATGGTCATGGCGTTAAGCAGACAATGCATCATCGCAATCGGACAAGGGTCCAATGCCAGCTCTCGTCGTTAGCTAAGGAAGGGAAAGACTGGACACGTATTTCTCCGTGCATTCAGGCCTAAAACAATTGATGACTTCAACACTTCTTATATCAGGGATCAGCGTGGCCGTATGGATAACCGCGTTCTCTCTTAAACTTCTGGTGTGCTGATGCTGAGGTAGTGGGTAGAACGCCTACACCGGTCAGATAAACTAAACTGTTAACTTCTCGCCCTTGACTTGGGGACGTAAATTACACGTACCTTTGAAGTCGGAGGTGGTTTACATGATGGCAAGGGGCACTGGTAATAGAGTTTAGTTTAGTCGACGGATCAGCATCACGTCACACGGGTGTAATCCATAAGTGTTCCGCTCTACTCCTAACTCAAGCCTGAGTCCGGAGTCTCTCAGCTCATTGCATGAACGCTGTAGCACCGGCGAGGATCCTGATATACTTTGGGTAGATTTTTTAAGTCGAAATTTTGCCCGGGCAGCGCCGTTAGGCCACTCTTTTTCGATTTCCAACTGCCAGGGTATTTTTTACGTGCAAAACAATACACACGGGTGTCCGATCTCACCACCCAGAGACCAGGGGAAATTTTATTACTAGAAGTCCATGTGAAAAGATCCCGGCCCTACCGGTGCTTGAACCAGGGACATCCAGCACTCGAGGCGGACACCATACATCGAGACCACTCAGCCCCCTAACTGGTAATAGGGAAAGAAGTTGTATCACGTGTATGAACTACTCTTGAGTTCAAAGCGAGCAAACGCATAAAGAAAACTAAAACTTGGCATACCCACTGCAGGTTCCTGCTACCGAATTAGATTGTGTTTGTATCATCTGTGTTACTCTTTACATGATTGTGTTTTTATCTCTTCGTTACTCTTTACATGATTGTGTTTTTATCTCTTCGTTACTCTTTACATGATTGTGTTTGTATCATCTGTGTTACTCTTTACATGATTGTGTTTTTATCTCTTCGTTACTCTTTACATGATTGTGTTTTTATCTCTTCGTTACTCTTTACATGATTGTGTTTGTATCATCTGTGTTACTCTTTACATGATTGTGTTTTTATCTCTTCGTTACTCTTTACATGATTGTGTTTTTATCTCTTCGTTACTCTTTACATGATTGTGTTTTTATCTCTTCGTTACTCTTTACATGATTGTGTTTTTATCTCTTCGTTACTCTTTACATGATTGTGTTTGTATCTCTTCGTTATTCTTTACATGATTGTGTTTTTATCTCTTCGTTACTCTTTACATGATTGTGTTTTTATCTCTTCGTTACTCTTTACATGATTGTGTTTGTATCTCTTCGTTACTCTTTACATGATTGTGTTTTTATCTCTTCGTTACTCCTTACATGATTGTGTTTTTGTCTCTTCGTTACTCTTTACATGATTGTGTTTTTATCTCTTCGTTACTCTTTACATGATTGTGTTTTTATCTATTCGTTACTCTTTACATGATTGTGTTTTTATCTCTTCGTTACTCTTTACATGATTGTGTTTTTATCTCTTTGTTACTCTTTACATGATTGTGTTTTTATCTCTTCGTTACTCTTTACATGATTGTGTTTGTATCTCTTCGTTACTCTTTACATGATTGTGTTTCTATCTCTTCGTTACTCTTTACATGATTGTGTTTTTATCTCTTCGTTACTCTTTACATGATTGTGTTTTTATCTCTTCGTTACTCTTTACATGATTGTGTTTTTATCTCTTCGTTACTCTTTACATGATTGTGTTTTTATCTCTTCATTACTCTTTACATGATTGTGTTTTTATCTCTTCGTTACTCTTTACATGATTGTGTTTTTATCTCTTCGTTACTCTTCACATGATTGTGTTTTTATCTCTTCGTTACTCTTTACATGATTGTGTTTGTATCATCTGTGTTACTCTTTACATGATTGTGTTTCTATCTCTTCGTTACTCTTTACATGATTGTGTTTTTATCTCTTCGTTACTCTTTACATGATTGTGTTTTTATCTCTTCGTTACTCTTTACATGATTGTGTTTGTATCTCTTCGTTACTCTTTACATGATTGTGTTTTTATCTCTTCGTTACTCTTTACATGATTGTGTTTTTATCTCTTCGTTACTCTTTACATGATTGTGTTTTTATCTCTTCGTTACTCTTTACATGATTGTGTTTTTATCTCTTCGTTACTCTTTACATGATTGTGTTTTTATCTCTTCGTTACTCTATACATCATCAGCCTGCTCTGGAGCGAAGGGGTTGCGATTGCAATTCAGTTCATAATCCCACATAACACAGCTGCTGGCGATTTGGATGCAGATCTTCTCCGTTGGTTTCATACAAGAGTATGTGTGCCGGTCATTCAGAAAGCAATGGCAAACTCAATCAATCAATCATGTGCCATGCCCGATAGCGTGGGCGGTCATGACTCGCCATTTCACTCCATCACTAGAGTCGTGGATCAGCTCAGTGTTCCTGTCTCGACCATGCCATGTGGCCAAGCTATCCAGGTATTTACTTCTCGGTCTTCCCCTTGGTCTGTTCCCTTCGATCTTGCCAGTTGTCACCAAGTTCTCCAATCCATTTCTTCTCATAACATGTCTTAAAAAATTTTGACTGCCAACGTCTAATTTCTCTAATCATTTTACGATTTTCATTTGTCTCCTGTAGTACTTGGTCATTGGTTTTTCTGTCAGTCCATGGTATTCTTTGCATTCTCCTCAGAAACCACATTTCTGCAGCCATCAGATGTTTTCCAGCTTGACTGCTCATTGTTCAAGTTTCACATCCATACAAAAGAACAGGCTCTATGTAGCACCCCAACACTCTTTTTCTCGTTTCAATTGACATCTTTTTGTTGGTCAGTATGTTTTTCATCTTGCTAAAGCTACTTTCGCCATGGCATCTCCCATCAGATGTTATGACTGTTCCGAGATAATTGTACCGATTCACTTGTTAAAGAATATTGGCAAACTACTGAACGTAAACTTACCAAGAAATCACAAACAGCCAAATAACGCTGGGGTGTTGACTGCCACATATAGTAACACAGCCTGTGGAAGAGATGTTGGTTTGGGAATACTGACACCGACCGTGACAGAGATGTTTATTCGCCATTACAGACACAACGGGTGGAAGAGATGTTTCTTTGGGAATACTGACACAGCACGTGGAAGATATGTTTATTCTAGAATACTGACACAGCATGTGGAAGCTATGTTTATTCTGGAATACTGACACAGCATGTGGAAGATATGTTTATTCTGGAATACTGACACAGCACGTGGAAGCTATGTATATCCTGAATACTGACACAGCACGTGGAAGCTATGTTTATTCTGGAATACTGACACAGCACGTGGAAGCTATGTTTATTCTGGAATACTGACACAGCATGTGGAAGATATGTTTCTTTTGGCGAATACTGAAACTGCAGGTGGAAGAGCGGTTTATTCGGGAATACAGACACGGCGTGTGGAAAAGATGTTTATTTGTGAATACTGACACAACGGGTGGAAGAGATGTTTCTTTGTGAATACTGACACAGCGGGTGGAAGAGAGATTTATTCGGGAATATAGACACAGCGGGTGGAAGAGATGTTTCTTTGGGAATACAGACACCGCACGTGGAAGTGATGTTTGTTCGAAAATACTGATACAGACACGGCGTGTGGAAAAGATGTTTATTTGTGAATACTGACACAACGGGTGGAAGAGATGTTTCTTTGTGAATACTGACACAGCGGGTGGAAGAGAGATTTATTCGGGAATATAGACACAGCGGGTGGAAGAAATGTTTCTTTGGGAATACTGACACGGTGGGTGGAAGACATCTTTTTTGGGGAATACTGACACAGCGGGTGGAAGAGATCTTTCTTTGGGAATACTGACACAGCACATGGAAGCGATATTTATTCGGGAATACAGACACAGCACGTGGAAGCGATGTTTCTTTGAGAAATACTGACACAGTGGGTGGAAGCGATGTTTATTCGGGAATACAGACACAGCACTTCGAAGAGATATTTCTTTTGGAATACTGACACAGCATGTGGAAGAGATGTTTATTCGAGAATACTGACACGTCATGTAGAAAACATGTTTCTTTTTAATTATGCTGACACAGCGAATGAAAGAGTTGTTTAGTTAGTTAGTTAGTTAGTCGACAGATCATCCTCATTGCACATCGAACCATTTAGTCCATATGTGCTCGAATCCCCTCCTCAGCAAATCCCGCAGCGTGTAGCGACTAACGACACCAGTTCTGTGTTGGTTTATCAATCTTCTTTGGCTTCCTGCGTAATGTTCTTGTTTGGCCACACATCTTTTAATTTGCTGTTCTCGCAGTCTGGCCATGGTTGTAGAATCACAGTCATCACTTGGTTCTCGCATAGAGCATTCAGAATGTCAGCCTGGTCCATGGCGCGTCCATCCTCCAAATAGCCTTACCTGCGAGCTTGTCATCCCGCTCATTTCCTTGTACTCCCGCTTGCCCTGGCACGAAGATCAAACTAATCTTTGCCAGCCGAGACCGCTCCAGAGACAGCAACCATTCTCTTCCGATCCACCCCATCTCTATCCTCTTGAGGAAAGAGTTGTTTATTTGGGAACAGTGACACAGCAACAGGAAGACATGTTTCTTTGGAACAATGGAAGAGATATGTATTTGAGAACAGTGACACAGTCGATGGAAAGGAGTGTGGAAATAATTTAAATCAATAGTCATGTAAGGTGTATTAATTGTGTCTGTTGTATCTGTTCTAAAGTTAATCCTAGTTTGTGTGTTTGCACTTCCTCACTTCAAAACATGACTACCCTTCTGTTTCTGAGGCACCTTGTGTTCCTGCTATTAATTTCTCTGAGGCAGTTCACTCTGTAATAATTTCTAAAACTAGACATGATATGGTGTTGTTGAAAGCTACCCCACTGCTGATACCTGTTATCGACTTTATCGCCTTTAATTCCGGTGCATTGCGCCTCAACAATCAGGCGTGACAAGCCATGTACGAGGTGAAATCTGCAGGCATAAATACAATAACACCAAGACGATAAACTATCTAAATAAAACATAACAACCCAATGACATAAGGCGTGGTTGTCTGTCAGACTATTCTGGACATGTCAGGAGATTTAGCAGTTGACTAAAAGCCGTGAAGGAAGTAAAGGTCGAAGGTTAACGATCGCGTGCATAACAATAATCAACTGTGTGGGGTGACATAAAATAACACTAGCTGGCCGGGCGGGGAAATAATCAGTAACGTTACAACCATTGCTGTAATTACAATATAGAATTGTGTCCCCCTGCTACCCCACATGTTGAAACTAATGTTGTTTCAGTTATGGTAATAGAAACTGCTAACTGATTCAGTGCCAAACAAAAACGTAGGTTTGAACCAAACATTGTACACAATCAAATGAACAAGTATTATAATGTAAATTTCCATTCACTGTGGATTGAAATTGCGTAAGATTCTACGAAACAAACCACATGACACAATGATCCTAGTCTGACAATAAATGGTCCTGCCCCAATGGGAGGTCACAAGTGGCGATATATTATCCTTCGGCACTGCATTAAATAAAGTTATTTTTATCGAGGGTGGGAAAACATTAATGCTACATTAGCAACAAAAATGTCACTTTTTATTCAAAATAATGTACTCCCTTGGTGATTTTAAAAACAGAGGCCACAAAAAATACTTTGCACAATTTATTTTCAGGTATATTTGGCTGTGTCGCTCCAGGTGTATATACTTCCGTACAGTATCAGTATACAGTCAAAACTCAGTTTTCGTCGATAATCCGTCCGAAAAAAAATCGGCGAAATCCGAAACCGACGAACACCGAGACAATTATTTCGATATGAATCAATGTAAATCCAATTAATTCGTTCTAGACACTCCAAATTACATACCATAAACACATCCTACAGAGATTAAATATAGTGTTTACTACTATCTTTCGGTCTCAAACTTGTCCGAACTCGCACCTTCGCCGTGCCTAGTATGCCAGTGCTCCAGTTGAATTTTTCAAACCATCCTCTGCTGGACTTAAATTCACTAAGTATGCTAGCTTCGTTCCATGCATTTTCTTAATGAGATCGTCATACAACAGTCTGGCCTGTTCACATACGATTGCCTCCGAAACATAATCGTCATCTAACCGTTTTTGATTTATTAAAATTATTAATAACTGTTAGACATCTTCAATAGTTTGCTATCTCTGTTTCGTTAGCACATTCACGCCTTTCGCTGCATTAGCCTCCTTTATAGCTTTCTTTTTCGCCACAGTATAACTTATCGTGGATGGCGACTTCCCGTACATGCGACCGATTTCAGCCATCTTAATGCCGCTCTCGTATTTTGTTATTTGTAAGTGATGCTCACACGACGAAAAATAAAAAACACCAAAATGTGTAGAAGAATGCGTAGGTCCCTTTGTTTTCACAAAATCAGCAGCGAGGTCACGTGGACACGTCGACGAAATCCGAGGCAACCGATGACAACCAAGACAATATTTTTGCGGAAAAAACATCTACGAAAACCGAAACCGACGAAAACCGAAGGCAACGAAAACCGATGTTTAACTAACTGTATTAATTTGTATTTCAGCCAAAATATGATTCGTTTATATACGTCACGGGATATATAACTGCTGTGTGCACCTGGTGCGACCCAGCGAAATACGTCAGGCTTTAAATTGAATATTATTTGATTATTTAATGTTGAATTGAAATATTTGGCTGTTTACCAAGCGAGGTATGAAAATAAGGAAACTTGTTATTGACATAACGCCTACTATTATACCAAATACACAAATATCTTGTTAATTAAAGGACAGAAGGCTTGTTATTTTTTCAAATGTAGTGAAATTATCGAATGCGGGTGAAGATGTAGAAGATATCACTGCGTGTGGACCAAGTTTAAAACATATTTTTTACTAATAAAGGGGAGGTTGTAAGGGACAGATGTCAGGCTACGCTCACACAAAATTTGTGTTTTAATTGATTTTAAAATGGCATCTTGAGTAAGTGAAGCTACAAATACTATAATGGGTGCCGTGGAACACATCTTTTCGCACTCTTTCCTGGTGATGTTGTGTTCAAATCTCCCACATGGCGGGGATTTCTCATCTCTGGTCTGGAGCACAGGGAGACCCAGGCTAAAGTTGATAACGAGAAATTTCCTGGGATGTACAGGCAGCCCACACGACATTGACCACATCAGCCAGCTAATACCGATGGGTTGATAAATAAGGGGCTAGCACAATATGCGAGTCATTAAGCAAACATGTGTCCTTGACCTTGTCATAGAAGTACAATAATAGCTCTAACATAGCTGTGGAAATTGTAGGAGAGGATACATATAAATAATCTAAGATAATAATTGTCGTAAGAAATGACCAACATTGACAGAATGTTTGTTGCAAGAAATAACATAACCACGTGTGGGTGATCGGGACATAGTCTTAGGCATTTATTATATTGCATTATTAATTACTAAAATTAATGGAATAAAAGACTATTGGAAGTGGCCAGTACAGTCAGCTAGAGAATCATTGAGTATCCAACACATATCTTCGGCATACACTCTTCAACAAATGCTAAGGATAAAGGAGCACTTATGGCTATGAGTTGAGTAGCTAAGAACCGATATCACTGTTTATTTGCTATGCTCTCAGAACATTCTCATAGGCGATCCGTCCCCTCGTTCAACAGCCAATGAGAAGTCACACTACTAATCGTTCCCACCGCTATCTGATTGAAAGTTCTCCTCGTCTTCCCTCTCAGTCTTGAGATTCTACCAGAATTCCTGCCAGTCCCCCGCAATCTTATCCTTTCCACATGCGGGTTCTTAATCTGTTCCCCAACCTTCTCTACCTGGACCCACATGCTCACGACCACCTCACCCTTGTCCATAAGTAATCTACCACCAAGAGGTACATTCCCTATGTCCCTGTTCATTCCCCGCACTCCCGTATGGCCGGGGCAAAACATCCATACAATTCTCACAATTTGTGATCTCTGAAGCGAGGTAAGCCATTCCACACGAAACGTTCCTTTCTCCACCTTATTAAGCATACTCCTTGATTCCGTGATGAAGACAATATGTGTTGCAGTGGTCTCCTCTGACCAACTGAATGCTGCTATGACTGCATCCACCTCCATTATGGCTATGATTGGAAATTGAATTCATAGTTGTAGTAATGGTTGTCCTGAAATTCATAGTTATAGTAATAGTTGTCCTGGAATTCATAGTTATAGTAATAGTTATCCTGGAATTCTTAGTTATAGTAATAGATGTCCTCGAATTCATAGTTATAGTAATAGTTATCCTGGAATTCATAGTTATAGTAATAGTTATCCTGGAATTCATAGTTATAGTAATAGTTGTCCTGGAATTCATAGTTATAGTAATAGTTATCCTGGAATTCATGGTTATAGTAATGGTTGTCCTGGAATTCATTGTTATAGTAATAGTTGTCCTGGAATTCATAGTTGTAGTAATAGTTATCTTGGAATTCATAGTTATAGTAATAGTTGTCCTGGAATTCATAGTTATAGTAATAGATGTCCTGGAATTCATAGTTATAGTAATAGTTATCTTGGAATTCATAGTTATAGTAATAGTTGTCCTGGAATTCATAGTTATAGTAATAGTTGTCCTGGAATTCATAGTTATAGTAATGGTTGTCCTGGAATTAATAGTTATAGTAATGGTTGTCCTGGAATTCATAGTTATAGTAATAGTTGTCCTGGAATTCATAGTTATAGTAATGGTTGTCCTGGAATTAATAGTTATAGTAATAGATGTCCTGGAATTCATATTTATAGTAATAGTTATCTTGGAATTCATAGTCATAGTAATGGTTGTCCTGGAATTCATAGTTATAGTAATGGTTGTCCTCGAATTCATTGTTATAGTAATAGTTGTCCAGCCCATTTCTTCTAGGCTATTCGCTTCTGACCCCCCCCCCCCCCCTCCCCCAGCATGTTAACCAAATACACAATTATTATTACCGGACGTACTTTGTGTTGCGTTTTATAATGTTTCTGCTTCTATCGATATTCTCTAATGTCTTGTCTTCGAATATTTGCGACGGTTGGCTCCGTCTCGTTCACCACTTCGAATTATTAGCTTTATTTTCCCTCATCGGTCTTGTTGGTCTGGCTGAGGCTTAATTGATTTTCTGGCAGCTCCGAAACCACTCCACTAAGTGATAGTCTAGTATATATCTAGTGTTCAACATACACAGCTCTGTAGTATGCTTTAGGACTCGCAATGGCATAGTAGTTAGTGTACTAGCCTTCCAAGACAATCGTCCCGTTTCAAACCACAGCAGAGAAAGGATTTTTTTTTTCGACCGGTACGACTCTGGGTTCGATCCAGCTTCCTGAAAAATGGATGCCAGACTGAATACTGTAGAAAATGTTTAAGAAGGAAAAGCGACGAGGGAGGAGACTTACCATCCTATCTCATTATGTCTTAGCCTAGAATATGTTAAGACTACTACTGTGCACCCCAGCGGCTGTATCTGCTATGGGACTACCCTTGCATCTTCACATCAAGTCCAGTTGTTTATTAATATTTATCATACAAGAGTCAGTACGACAAAAACATTGTCAATACAATAAAACAGAGTCAATACAGCAAAATAACAGTCATTAAAATACAAAACAGAGTCAATACCCCAAAAAAAGTGTCATTACAATACAAAACAGAGTCGATAAAATTAAAAGAGTGCCAATAAAATACAATACAGAGTCGATACAATAAAAACAGAGTTACTACAATACAAAACAGAGTCAATACAAATCAGTGTATTCTAGTACTCGGTAGCCATCACTAACAGAGGGCTAGCTGGTGTACTGGCTAACACGTTACGCTGACAATGACGCCGAGTGCACTAGAGCAAGAACTAGATGCCAGCGCTCGTTGTTCGCTACGGGAAGAAAAAAACTTAGCTACGTATTTCTTAGTATACTCGAGCCTAACATTATGTTATAGTCATAACACATCACATACCCACAGTATGTTCCTGCTACGGGGCTTGATGATTGATGGTTTTTATTTTTTACGTGACCTAGCTTTGAATTCAAGCATATTCCATACACGTGCTACTACAGGGCGTATTTCTAATGACTGTGCAGTGTTTGAGAGTATTGCCGGTCCAAGTTTTGCATTTACCTATTATGTTGCATGAACTTTACAGAGGGTGAATGCAAAACTTGGACAGGCAATATTTCAAACACTGTACAGTCATTAAAAAAATCTACCCTATACTTCTAGTGCACTGGACTGATTTTTAAGCGTGGATTATCTGTTCCTATTGCCAGTTTCTCTCGCCATCAGGCGGACCTACTCGACTTCATAGACACCCCAGGGGTGATGTGGTCAAGAACACACTGGCCTCCTGGACTTCCCGCGACATTTCCTGCTCCCCATATCAGGTTAGGTCTATCCTGGAGTTAAGGTTAATTAAAACGACCCGTTGTAATGGGAACTCCACCCAATGACCACAGCGCAGGTACTCAAGCGTCTAGCCACTATACTATCCCTTCTCCCTATTTTCAGTCTGAGAAATATCATCATAAGGATAACTGTTGAACTTACGAAACACTCTTTTTAGCGTGAATATTCCCTAATGCCGGTATTTTCACTCTTACTTCTGTAATACAAAGAATATGCTTGTGTGTTTGTGTGTATTCCCAATGTGTGTATGCGTCTGCATATAATATGGCTCTGTCCTCACTCCCATCCATATAGTAACCTTTCCTGTCCAATTATTCTTCTCTCCCTCCCTCCCACACTTCCTCCCTCCCTCCCTCCCTCCCATCCTTCCTCCCTCCCTCTGTCTCTGTCTGTCTGTCTCTCTCTCTCTCTCTCTCTCTCTCTCCCTCCCTCCCCCCCCCCCTCACATTATCATGTTTGCTAATCACATTTGCTCTTCAGTATTCGATTGCATCGTCCAGGCTTTTATTTGCTATGCTACCTGCATTTAAATGCTGCCGTAATT
The DNA here is from genome assembly GCA_014155875.1 of Cepaea nemoralis. Classification (NCBI taxonomy): domain Eukaryota; kingdom Metazoa; phylum Mollusca; class Gastropoda; order Stylommatophora; family Helicidae; genus Cepaea; species Cepaea nemoralis. The sequence goes on along the minus strand of JACEFZ010028433.1, from coordinate 727,749 downwards.
TGATTGAAACGTGCCTCGTTGAATATAATCTATAACCTGGGGTTGATTTATGTCGAGTCATTGCCAACGTCATTACGATACGTTCTCATCACAATTGTCCATTTCTGGCATCATGCGCAACTTCCGGTGCAGGCAGTTTCTACTTTCTTTAAGTGACTTTGTGCACCCTCGTGGCAGGTGACATTTATACATCATAAATAACGTTTGGTTCAAATTGAGGACAATGATTAAGTCAAACACAAAACACCACACACACATGCACGCACGCACACATGCACGCACGCGCGGGCGCGCACACACACCACACACACACACCACACACACACACACACACACACATACACACACCAGTGGTGTTGCGGGGTTCCAACGTTAGGAGAGCGAAAGTTTAACTCAGTGTTTCCCAACGTGGGGCCCACGCCCCACAGGAGGGCAATTTGACTGTTAAGGGGGGCAATTCGAAAATGGAAGAAATCGGCTGGATATAACAAAACGGGGAGACTTGAGACTGAAGTTAACTAAATTGGAACCTGACATAAGATCTCTTTGCAGATTCCCATGGACTCTGTTGTTCCCTCTGCTCATCAATTACATGGTCGACCTCTTCTTATGTTTCCATTTGGTCTGTACATTAATGCTTGTTGTGGTATACTGTCAGTTGGTAGCCTAGTTATATGATCCACATAGACGTCAGCTTTAACACATACACACACACACACACATGCACGCACGCACACACACACACACGCACACACACACGCACACACACACGCACGCACGCACACACACGCACACACACGCACGCACGCACGCACACACACACGCACACACACACGCAAACACACACGCACGCTCGCACGCACACGCACACACACGCACACACACACGCACGCACACACACACACACACACACACACATATATAATTTGCTATAAATTACAAAATATACAAGGTAAACTGTGCCTAGGAAACTGCAAAAAAAAGACATACAAAACAACAGCTAACGTTTCGTCTAAAATCTTTTTTTCCAGAGCATATCACAATGAGAAACAAAACTATAACAACATGGGGGGGGGGGGGGGGGGAACACGTATCTAACACCCACTCTTCCATCTATGAATATTGATTAGTATTTAGAATATACTATATTTGCTGCATGTTGAATCGCTGCAAGTGTCAGCCAGCCTGGATTTCTGGAAGACATAGGAGTTAGCTTTAAAAATGTCATGGAAACGTCGATTCCAGTTTGGGTCATTGATTATGTCTGGGAAATTTTACTTTGACTAGATGTTGTTTGCGTACGCGATTCGTAATGCCGCTTACCCGCGTTCGAAACACAGCGGCGACCGATTTGACAGCAGACCGTGTCGCGCTGGTTTTAACTTGTTGGTATGGGAGCCGGTCGTTCAGAAAACAATGGCAAACTACTGAAAGCATGGTCGGAGTTCTCCTCCTCATCGACTTTTCCTCCCAAATATTTTCCCAAAAAATTCTTAAACATACCCGGTGCTCACTTTATGAAGCTGGCTTGATCCCAGAGTCGTTCTAGACGTAACAGAATAGGGCAACTCCTGGGATTGAACCGGAGCACGGCATAAATATCATTATCATAATCATGTTCCATCCTGATAAGCGTGAGAGGTCGTGTTTCTCCATCTCACACCATCACCAGTGTCGTAGACCAGCTCCTTGCCCTTGTCAAGACCATGCCACGTGGTCAAAGTCATCCATATATTTACTTCTCTGCCTTCCCCTTGTTTCTTTCCCCTCAATCTTAACAGTTGTCACCAAGTTCTTTGGTTTATTTTTTCTCATAACATGCCCAAAGCATGTGGACTGTCTACGTCTAATTTCCCTAACCCGTTAAAAACCTAAATAACTGCTAGTTCAATAACCATTTCGCCATCGCACCATTAATTTATATTGTAAATGTGATATTAGGCTTATTTTTTATGTGGTTTATATTATACCTGTCTTGTCTGTCCCCCAGGGAAATATACGGCAGCGGTTTCCAATCTATGTAACACTGCGCCCCAGGATGTCATAACTGGCGGTCAATGGCGACTAGGCTGGTTGGATATTTTTTCCCCCCAAATAGCTGTAAATTAACTGCAGCTGTATTTGCGCTGTAAGAAGAAGGAGGAGAAGGAGGAAGGCGAAGAGAAAGAGGAAGGAAGAGGAAGACGAAGAGGAAGAAGAAAAAGGAGGAGAAGAAGATTCAGCCGCCGCCGTAGCAGCATTAGGAAGAAAAGAAAAAGCAGAGAAAGAAGATCCAACAATGTTTACTATTGATAAATGCAGCCGTGGTTGTTCTCTGCCTTCCGTTCGTTTGTGCGTGATTTGACCTTAATAGCCTTTGTCTAAAAAGACAGACCCAGCAAAGCAGCAGGGACTACACATGACACATTTTAATATGTCTGTGAATTCTGCGCAATCAACAAACAAGCAACCAAAAAAGCTCTTGATGTCCCACAGTTGTTGTTAAACATAACACTGCTGAGAATACCCCAAGGAATCTAAACGCTTTGAAAGAGGCTAAGAGACAAAGACAATTTATAACAAACATCAGTAAGAATCGGTGGTTATTTTTTTTTTGGGGGGGGGGGGGTGGAGGGGGATGGGGGGGGGGGGGGGGTGGCACATTATTGGAAGAGCACAATTGGATCATGTCTGGGAAAGGTGTGTGGAAGAAGAGATAGAGGAAGTCAGCATAGAGCCAGCATCATAATGTGTCAGTACGTAAATAGTAACATTCTGTTAGAGATCGGGAAGTGTTCAGAAGTACGTATGATCGCCAACGCCAGTCGGCAAGACTTTTGATGATGGTGAAGATATGATGATGATGTCTTAATCATCGCCACCATCATCATCATGATCTTCCACTTTTGCCACAAAGCGTCGTGGGGAGGAATAGTTGAAATCTGTTAACAATAAAATGCCTAAAACATGTGGTGGCAACATTACGAACATAGGATAAATCTCAGCCAGTTAGAATGTGCTCTGCTGAATCATGGCCTAATTTTATCCAAATATTCACCTCCGCAGATATTAAGTCGCAGTAGTTGCACATCCTACTGATGCCTGGTATTTGAGAGGGAAGGAGAGCGCGGCAGCACAGTCGCCACGGGTCAGTCCCCGGTCTTTTTACGGGTCTCCACACCAACCTCACTCTGATAGATGCAAGTCCGTGTCTTTGTACGGGTCTCCACACCATCCTCACTCCGATAGATGCAAGTCCCGGCCTTTGTACAGGCCTCCACACCAACTTCACTCCGATAGATGGAAGTCCGTGTCTTTGTACAGGCCTCCACACCAACCTCACTCCGATAGATGGAAGTCCGTGTCTTTGTACGGGCCTCCACACCAACCTCACTCCAATAGATGCAAGTCCCGGTCTTTGTACGGGCCTCCACACCAACCTCACTCCGATAGATGGAAGTCCGTGTCTTTGTACGGGCCTCCACACCAACCTCACTCCGATAGATGCAAGTCCCGGTCTTTGTACAGGCCTCCACACCAACCTCACTCCGATTGATGGAAGTCCGTGTCTTTGTACGGGCCTCCACAACAACCTCACTCCGATAGATGCAAGTCCCGGTCTTTGTACGGGCCTCCACACCATCCTCACTCCGATAGAAGGAAGTCCGTGTCTTTGTACAGGCCTCCACACCAACCTCACTCCGATAGATGGAAGTCCGTGTCTTTGTACGGACCTCCACACCAACCTCACTCCGATAGATGCAAGTCCGTGTCTTTGTACAGGCCTCCACACCATCCTCACTCCGATAGATGGAAGTCCGTGTCTTTGTACGGACCTCCACACCAACCTCACTCCGATAGATAGAAGTCCGTGTGTTTGTACGGGCCTCCACACCAACCTCACTCCGATAGATGGAAGTCCGTGTCTTTGTACAGGCCTCCACACCAACCTCACTCCGATAGATGGAAGTCCGTGTGTTTGTACGGGCCTCCACACCAACCTCACTCCGATAGATGGAAGTCCGTGTCTTTGTACGGGCCTCCACACCAACCTCACTCCGATAGATGGAAGTCCGTGTCTTTGTACGGGCCTCCACACCAACCTCACTCCGATAGATGCAAGTCCGGTCTTTGTACAGGCCTCCACACCAACCTCACTCCGATTGATGGAAGTCCGTGTCTTTGTACGGGCCTCCACAACAACCTCACTCCGATAGATGCAAGTCCCGGTCTTTGTACGGGCCTCCACACCATCCTCACTCCGATAGAATGGAAGTCCGTGTCTTTGTACAGGCCTCCACACCAACCTCACTCCGATAGATGGAAGTCCGTGTGTTTGTACGGGCCTCCACACCATCCTCACTCCGATAGATGCACGTCCTGGTCTTTGTACGGACCTCCACACCAACCTCACTCCGATAGATGGAAGTCCGTGTGTTTGTACGGGCCTCCACACCAACCTCACTCCGATAGATGGAAGTCCGTGTCTTTGTACAGGCCTCCACACCAACCTCACTCCGATAGATGGAAGTCCGTGTGTTTGTACGGGCCTCCACACCAACCTCACTCCGATAGATGGAAGTCCGTGTCTTTGTACGGGCCTTCACACCAACCTCACTCCGATAGATGGAAGTCCGTGTCTCTGTACGGGCCTCCACACCAACCTCACTCCGATAGATGGAAGTCCGTGTGTTTGTACGGGCCTCCACACCATCCTCACTCCGATAGATGGAAGTCCGTGTCTTTGTACAGGCCTTCACACCAACCTCACTCCGATAGATGGAAGTCCGTGTGTTTGTACGGGCCTCCACACCATCCTCACTCCGATAGATGCACGTCCCGGTCTTTGTACGGGCCTCCACACCATCCTCACTCCGATAGATGGAAGTCCGTGTCTTTGTACGGGCCTCCACACCAACCTCACTCCGATAGATGGAAAGTCCGTGTGTTGTACGGGCCTCCACACCATCCTCACTCCGATAGATGGAAGTCCGTGTCTTTGTACAGGCCTCCACACCAACCTCACTCCGATAGATGGAAGTCCGTGTGTTTGTACGGGCCTCCACACCATCCTCACTCCGATAGATGCACGTCCTGGTCTTTGTACGGGCCTCCACACCATCCTCACTCCGATAGATGGAAGTCCGTGTCTTTGTACGGGCCTCCACACCATCCTCACTCCGATAGATGCAAGTCCGTGTCTTTGTACGGACCTCCACACCATCCTCACTCCGATAGATGGAAGTCCGTGTGTTTGTACGGGTCTCCACACCAACCTCACTCCGATAGATGGAAGTCCGTGTCTTTGTACAGGCCTCCACACCAACCTCACTCCGATAGATGGAAGTCCGTGTGTTTGTACGGGCCTCCACACCAACCTCACTCCGATAGATGGAAGTCCGTGTCTTTGTACGGGCCTTCACACCAACCTCACTCCGATAGATGGAAGTCCGTGTCTCTGTACGGGCCTCCACACCAACCTCACTCCGATAGATGGAAGTCCGTGTGTTTGTACGGGCCTCCACACCATCCTCACTCCGATAGATGGAAGTCCGTGTCTTTGTACAGGCCTTCACACCAACCTCACTCCGATAGATGGAAGTCCGTGTGTTTGTACGGGCCTCCACACCATCCTCACTCCGATAGATGCACGTCCCGGTCTTTGTACGGGCCTCCACACCATCCTCACTCCGATAGATGGAAGTCCGTGTCTTTGTACGGGCCTCCACACCAACCTCACTCCGATAGATGGAAGTCCGTGTGTTTGTACGGGCCTCCACACCATCCTCACTCCGATAGATGGAAGTCCGTGTCTTTGTACAGGCCTCCACACCAACCTCACTCCGATAGATGGAAGTCCGTGTGTTTGTACGGGCCTCCACACCATCCTCACTCCGATAGATGGAAGTCCGTGTGTTTGTACGGACCTCCACACCAACCTCACTCCGATAGATGGAAGTCCGTGTGTTTGTACGGGCCTCCACACCAACCTCACTCCGATAGATGAAAGTCCGTGTCTTTGTACAGGCCTCCACACCAACCTCACTCCGATAGATGGAAGTCCGTGTGTTTGTACGGGCCTCCACACCAACCTCACTCCGATAGATGGAAGTCCGTGTCTTTGTACGGGCCTTCACACCAACCTCACTCCGATAGATGGAAGTCCGTGTCTCTGTACGGGCCTCCACACCAACCTCACTCCGATAGATGGAAGTCCGTGTGTTTGTACAGGCCTTCACACCAACCTCACTCCGATAGATGGAAGTCCGTGTGTTTGTACGGGCCTCCACACCAACCTCACTCCGATAGATGGAAGTACGTGTGTTTTGTACGGGCCTCCACACCATCCTCACTCCGATAGATGGAAGTCCGTGTCTTTGTACAGGCCTCCACACCAACCTCACTCCGATAGATGGAAGTCCGTGTGTTTTGTACGGGGCCTCCACACCATCCTCACTCCGATAGATGGAAGTCCGTGTGTCTGTACGGGCCCCTCCACACCAACCTCACTCCGATAGATGGAAGTCCGTGTCGTTGTACGGGCCTCCACACCAACCTCACTCCGATAGATGCAAGTCCGTGTCTTTGTACGGCCTCCACACCAACCTCACTCCGATAGATGGAAGTCCGTGTGTTGTACGGCCTCCCCAACCAACCTCACTCCGATAGATGGAAGTCCGTGTCTTTTGTACGGGCCTCCACAACAACCTCACTCCGATAGATGGCAAGTCCCGTTCTTTGTACGGGCCTCCACACCAACCTCACTCCGATAGATGGAAGTCCGTATGTCTTTGTACCGGACCTCCACACCATCCTCACTCCGATAGATGGAAGTCCGGTGTTTGACGGGCCTCCACAACAACCTCACTCCGATAGATGGAAGTCCGTGTCTTTGTACGGCCTCCACACCAACCTCACTCCGATAGATGAAGTCCGGTCTTTGTACGGGCCTCCACACCAACCTCACTCCGATAGATGGAAGTCCGTGTCTTTGTACGGACCTCCACACCATTCTCACTCCGATAGATGCAAGTCCCGGTCTTTGTACGGGCCTCCACAACAACCTCACTCCGATAGATGGAAGTCCCGGTCTTTGTACAGGCCTCCACACCATCCTCACTCCGATAGATTGAAGTCCGTGTCTTTGTACGGACCTCCACACCATCCTCACTCCGATAGATGGAAGTCCGTGTGTTTGTACGGGCCTCCACACCAACCTCACTCCGATAGATGCAAGTCCCGGTCTGTGTACAGGCCTCCACACCAACCTCACTCCGATAGATGGAAGTCCGTGTGTTTGTACGGGCCTCCACACCAACCTCACTCCGATAGATGGAAGTCCGTGTCTTTTGTACGGGCCTTCACACCAACCTCACTCCGATAGATGGAAGTCCGTGTCCTTGTACGGGCCTCCACACCAACCTCACTCCGATCAGATGGAAGTCCGTGTGTTTGTACGGGCCTCCACACCATCCTCACTCCGATAGATGGAAGTCCGTGTCTTTGTACAGGGCCTTCCACACCAACCTCACTCCGATAGATGGAAGTCCGTGTGTTTGTACGGGCCTCCACACCATCCTCACTCCGATAGATGAAGTCCGTCCGGTCTTTGTACGGGCCTCCACACCATCCTCACTCCGATAGATGGAAGTCCGTGTCTTTGTACGGGCCTCCACACCAACCTCACTCCGATAGATGGAAGTCCGTGTGTTTGTACGGGCCTCCACACCATCCTCACTCCGATAGATGGAAGTCCCGTGTCTTTGTACAGGGCCTCCACACCAACCTCACTCCGATAGATGGAAGTCCGTTGTGTTGTGTACGGGCCTCCAACACCATCCTCACTCCGATAGATGAAGTCCGTGGTCTTTGTACGGGCCTCCACAACCATCCTCACTCCGATAGATGGAAGTCCCGTGTCTTTGTACGGGCCTCCACACCATCCTCACTCCGATAGATGCAAGTCCGTGTCTTTGTACGGACCTCCACACCATCCTCACTCCGATAGATGGAAGTCCGTTGTGTTTGTACGGGCCCTCCACAACAACCTCACTCCGATAGATGGAAGTCCGTGTCTTTGTACGGGCCCTCCACAACCACCTCACTCCGATAGATGAAAGTCCCGGTCTTTGTACGGGCCTCCACACCATACCTCACTCCGATAGATTGGAAGTCCGTGTCTTTGTACGGACCTCCACACAATCCTCCACTCCGATAGATGGAAGTCCGTGTCTTTGTACGGGCCTCCACAACAACCTCACTCCGATAGATGCAAGTCCCGGTCTTTGTACAGGCCTCCACACCATCCTCACTCCGATAGATTGAAGTCCGTGTCTTTGTACGGACCTCCACACCATCCTCACTCCGATAGATGGAAGTCCGTGTGTTTGTACGGGCCTCCACACCAACCTCACTCCGATAGATGCAAGTCCCGGTCTTTGTACGGGCCTCCACACCATCCTCACTCCGATAGATGGAAGTCCGTGTCTTTGTACGGACCTCCACACCATCCTCACTCCGATAGATGGAAGTCCGTGTGTTTGTACGGGCCTCCACACCAACCTCACTCCGATAGATGGAAGTCCGTGTCTTTGTACGGCCTCCACACCAACCTCACTCCGATAGATGGAAGTCCGTGTCTTTGTACGGGCCTCCACACCAACCTCACTCCGATAGATGGAAGTCCGTGTCTTTGTACGGACCTCCACACCATCCTCACTCCGATAGATGGAAGTCCGTGTCTTTGTACGGGCCTCCACAACAACCTCACTCCGATAGATGGAAGTCCGTGTCTTTGTACGGCCTCCACACCATCCTCACTCCGATAGATGGAAGTCGTGTCTTTGTACAGGGCCTCCACACCAACCTCACTCCGATAGATGGAAGTCCGTCGTCTTTGATACGGGGCCCTCTCACACCAAACCTCCACTCCGATTAGATAGGAAGTCCGGCTTTGAACGGGCTTCACACCACTCACTCCGATAGAGGAAGTCCGTGGTCTCGTAGGGGCCTCACACCAACCTCACTCCGATAGATGGAAGTCCGTGTGTTTTGTACTGGGCCTCCACACCCATCCTCACTTCACGAATAGCTGGAAGTCCGTGTCTTTGTACAGGCCCTTCACACCAACCTCACTCCTATAGATGGAAGTCCGTGTGTTTTGTACGGGCCTCCACACCATCCTCACTTCCTATAGATGCCCGTCCCGGTCTTTGGTACGGGCCTCCACACAATCCTCACTCCGATAGGATGGAAGTCCGTGTCTTTGCTACGGGGCCATCCACACACCAACCTCACTCCGATAGATGGAAGTCCGTGTGTTTGTACGGGCCTCCACACCATCCTCACTCCGATAGATGGAAGTCCGGTCTTTGTACAGGCCTCCACACCAACCTCACTCCGATAGATGGAAGTCCGTTGTGTTTTGTACGGGCCCTCCACACCATCCTCACCTCCGATAGATGCACGTCCCTGGTCTTTGTACGGGCCTCCACCACCATCCTCACTCCGATAGATGGAAGTCCGTGTCTTTGTACGGGCCTCCACACCATCCTCACTCCGATAGATGCAAGTCCGTGTCTTTGTACGGACCTCCACACCATCCTCTCTCCGATAGATGGAAGTCCGTGTCTTTGTACGGGCCTCCACAACAACCTCACTCCGATAGATGGAAGTCCGTGTCTTTGTACGGACCTCCACAACAACCTCACTCCGATAGATGCAAGTCCCGGTCTTTGTACGGGCCTCCACACCAACCTCACTCCGATAGATGGAAGTCCGTGTCTTTGTACGGACCTCCACACCATCCTCACTCCGATAGATGGAAGTCCGTGTCTTTGTACGGGCCTCCACAACAACCTCACTCCGATAGATGCAAGTCCCGGTCTTTGTACAGGCCTCCACACCATCCTCACTCCGATAGATTGAAGTCCGTGTCTTTGTACGGACCTCCACACCATCCTCACTCCGATAGATGGAAGTCCGTGTGTTGTACGGGCCTCCACACCAACCTCACTCCGATAGATGCAAGTCCCGGTCTTTGTACGGGCCTCCACACCATCCTCACTCCGATAGATGGAAGTCCGTGTCTTTGTACGGGTCTTCACACCATCCTCACTCCGATAGATGGAAGTCCGTGTCTTTGTACAGGCCTCCACACCATCCTCACTCCGATAGATGGAAGTCCGTGTCTTTGTACTGACCTCCACACCATCCTCACTCCGATAGATGGAAGTCCGTGTGTTTGTACGGGCCTCCACACCAACCTCACTCCGATAGATGCAAGTCCCGGTCTTTGTACGGGCCTCCACACCATCCTCACTCCGATAGATGGAAGTCCGTGTCTTTGTACGGGTCTTCACACCATCCTCACTCCGATAGATGGAAGTCCGTGTCTTTGTACAGGCCTCCACACCATCCTCACTCCGATAGATGGAAGTCCGTGTCTTTGTACGGACCTCCACACCATCCTCACTCCGATAGATGGAAGTCCGTGTGTTTGTACGGGCCTCCACACCAACCTCACTCCGATAGATGCAAGTCCCGGTCTTTGTACGGGCCTCCACACCATCCTCACTCCGATAGATGGAAGTCCGTGTCTTTGTACGGGTCTTCACACCATCCTCACTCCGATAGATGGAAGTCCGTGTCTTTGTACAGGCCTCCACACCATCCTCACTCCGATAGATGGAAGTCCGTGTCTTTGTACGGACCTCCACACCAACCTCACTCCGATAGATGGAAGTCCGTGTGTTTGTACGGGCCTCCACACCAACCTCACTCCGATAGATGGAAGTCCGTGTCTTTGTACAGGCCTCCACACCAACCTCACTCCGATAGATGGAAGTCCGTGTGTTTGTACGGGCCTCCACACCAACCTCACTCCGATAGATGGAAGTCCGTGTCTTTGAACGGGCCTTCACACCAACCTCACTCCGATAGATGGAAGTCCGTGTCTCTGTACGGGCCTCCACACCAACCTCACTCCGATAGATGGAAGTCCGTGTGTTTGTACGGGCCTCCACACCATCCTCACTCCGATAGATGGAAGTCCGTGTCTTTGTACAGGCCTCCACACCAACCTCACTCCGATAGATGGAAGTCCGTGTGTTTGTACGGGCCTCCACACCATCCTCACTCCGATAGATGCACGTCCTGGTCTTTGTACGGGCCTCCACACCATCCTCACTCCGATAGATGGAAGTCCGTGTCTTTGTACGGGCCTCCACACCATCCTCACTCCGATAGATGCAAGTCCGTGTCTTTGTACGGACCTCCACACCATCCTCACTCCGATAGATGGAAGTCCGTGTCTTTGTACGGGCCTCCACAACAACCTCACTCCGATAGATGGAAGTCCGTGTCTTTGTACGGACCTCCACAACAACCTCACTCCGATAGATGCAAGTCCCGGTCTTTGTACGGGCCTCCACACCAACCTCACTCCGATAGATGGAAGTCCGTGTCTTTGTACGGACCTCCACACCATCCTCACTCCGATAGATGGAAGTCCGTGTCTTTGTACGGGCCTCCACAACAACCTCACTCCGATAGATGCAAGTCCCGGTCTTTGTACAGGCCTCCACACCAACCTCACTCCGATAGATGCAAGTCCCGGTCTTTGTACGGGCCTCCACACCATCCTCACTCCGATAGATGGAAGTCCGTGTCTTTGTACGGGTCTTCACACCATCCTCACTCCGATAGATGGAAGTCCGTGTCTTTGTACAGGCCTCCACACCATCCTCACTCCGATAGATGGAAGTCCGTGTCTTTGTACGGACCTCCACACCATCCTCACTCCGATAGATGGAAGTCCGTGTGTTTGTACGGGCCTCCACACCAACCTCACTCCGATAGATGCAAGTCCCGGTCTTTGTACGGGCCTCCACACCATCCTCACTCCGATAGATGGAAGTCCGTGTCTTTGTACGGGTCTTCACACCATCCTCACTCCGATAGATGGAAGTCCGTGTCTTTGTACAGGCCTCCACACCATCCTCACTCCGATAGATGGAAGTCCGTGTCTTTGTACGGACCTCCACACCATCCTCACTCCGATAGATGGAAGTCCGTGTGTTTGTACGGGCCTCCACACCAACCTCACTCCGATAGATGGAAGTCCGTGTCTTTGTACGGACCTCCACACCATCCTCACTCCGATAGATGGAAGTCCGTGTCTTTGTACGGGTCTTCACACCATCCTCACTCCGATAGATGCAAGTCCCGGTCTTTGTACAGGCCTCCACACCATCCTCACTCCGATAGATGGAAGTCCGTTTCTTTGTACGGGCCTCAACACCATCCTCCCTCCGATAGATGGAAGTCCGTGTGTTTGTACTGGCCTCCACACCAACCTCACTCCGATAGATGGAATATGTGTCTTTGTACAGGCCTCCACACCAACCTCACTCCGATAGATGGAAGTCCGTGTCTTTGTACGGGCCTCCACACCATCCTCACTCCGATAGATGGAAGTCCGTGTTTGTGTACGGACCTCCACACCAACCTCACTCCGATAGATGGAAGTCCGTGTCTTTGTACGGGCCTCCACAACAACCTCACTCCGATAGATGCAAGTCCCGGTCTTTGTACGGGCCTCCACACCATCCTCACTCCGATAGATGGATGTCCTTGTCAGGGCTTAGACAACCTGAATGTCTGTGCATCGAACTTCAAAGTTAGTACTTAGTCTTGCACAAGATTCTCATCCGACCCATCAGTCAACTATGGGTGTTCATGGTGCGATCAGACAAACATCTTCTAGTTCATCCCTTGATATTGTCAAGTGTGTACCCAGACAGGCTTTCCCCCAAATCTTACCGTGATGTAGTTCACCCACGCATTGTTATGTTCCTTGGTTTTCTCACTCTCTTCTCTCCAGAATGTGCTTTAATAAAGAGCAGTGCCTCTTTATACGCAATCTTTTTGTGTATATTTATCAATATTATTTGCGACCAGACACGACTCGTCACTATTATCTCCAAGACACTGATAGCATAAATCACCATAATAATGCGTTATTACTGAATCCATTATGCCAATGGGTTTGTTTGCTGTAAAACACTTTTATTGACTCTAATTTGGCGTTCTTCTTCACATAGAAGTTTCTGAAATAGAAACGACCCTGTCTGTTGCAACAGATTACATTAAATGTTTCATCATCATCAAGTGCCGTGCCGGCTGGCGTAGGCGTTCATGGCTCTCCATAAATCTCGGTCTTTGGTTTTCTGGATCAGCTCTGCTGCTGATATTCCTCCATGCCACCGTCTCAATCCATCCAGCATCATTTCTCTTGGTCTGCCTCTGCCTCTCTTCCCCTCGATCTTTCCAGTTGTTACGATGTTCTCCAGTGCCTCTCTTCTCATCACGTGACCGAAAAAAGATGTTTGTCTCTGTCTTATTGTTGTATATAATGTTCTAGTTTCATTAGCCTGTTTCAGGCAGTCGTCGTTAGTTACTCTGGCAGTCCAAGGAATTCGCAACATTCGTCTCAGGAACCACATCTCTGTTGCTTCTAATTTCTTCTTAATTTGTTCATTTACATTCCAAGATTCACTGCCATACAGAAATACTGGTTCTACATAGCATTTCAGCACTCTCTTTCTTACATTAAGTGATAACGACTTATTGCATAAGATACTCTTCATTTTCTGAAATGCGGCTTTTGCCTGCCCTATTCTGCTCCTAATCTCTGTTGTACATCTTCCATCTGATGTTATAAATGCCCTTAGGTACCTAAAATTATCCACTTGGTTAATGATTTTCCCTTCTTTTTCTATGTCACATTTTGGTGTCACCATTTTCTTTGATATTACCATTGTTACTGTTTTCTTGATATTCAAGGAGAGTCCTTTTAATGTTTTGCCATGAAGTCTTGGGAAGATAATGTGGTGGTTTCCCCTTGCCTTCCACATTCACATGGTGTCTTTTACCTCTGCCTTTGACAGCCATTTCCGACTGTAAGGACAAGTGAGTGCCCTGCTCTGCTCAGCTGCAGAGTTGTCCACTTATTCCGGTAGATACTCGGTCCCCAGAGCTGTGTTAGCCACACCGTGGTGTGTTTCCATCCTCTACCACGGGGAGGTGCAGTTGGGATTTTCCCTTCATAAAGTTATGGTCTATGACCAAAACTGTCCAGTACTTTTAGAGGACCACTTAAATGTTTACATTTGTATATAAATATCACATAAGCCCTGCCAATTGGCATAGACTGTTATACTTCTCCATAAATTTCGGTGTTTGGTGTTCTGGGTCAACTCTGCTGATATTTATTCACTCCAGCGTGTTACTCCATCCAGCGCGGATATGTGCGTGCGTGCGTGCGCGCGCGTGTGTGTGTGTGTGTGTGTGTGTGTGTGTGTTTGTTTCTGCCTGTGCCATCCAGGACCTGCCTCGTCTTAGTCTATGACCCTTAACCATATCCATGGCTTCATGTAGGGGTGATCCTATCTGCAGAACCTCTCAGGTACCATTTGGCTTGAAGGACCATATGCCTGTCCGTCATTGTTGGCAGCGCCAGGATATGCCTCATGCATATAATTGGTGTGCCTTGTGTGCACCCCAGTATCACCCGCAAGGCCGCATTCTGTATGCGCTCCAACCATTCAAGCTGGCCCATTGATACTGTCAGCAACCCCATGCCATACTCAATGACAGCAATTATTAACTGCTGAAAGAGCCTGTAAAGCACCCTCTGCTCAGTCACGGTTACGCCATCGCCCTCTGTGCATTAGATCCCTTACCAGCCTTCACCGCCTCTATATGATCCTTAACAGACATACACCTGTCAAACGTGATTCCCAAACACTTCAATGTACTCTCTCTCTCTCTCTCTCTCTCTCTCTCTCTCTCTCTCTCTCTCTCTCTCTCTCTCTCTCTCTCTCTCTCTCTCTCTCTCTCTCTCTCTCTCTCTCCCCCCTTCCTTCCTTCCTACGAGGACATCCATTCAATATAACACTTGGGACATCTCCCTTCACAATCCGGTTATCCATGGAGTACCACACAATTGACGCCTTGTCTGAGTTTATAACGGCCTCTGCGTCCCTGCACCACTCTGCCATCTGTAAGTCTTCAAACTTTTCTTGTCTTTTCCCCGTCTGTACGCCAGCACATCATCTGCAACTTTCAATATTTTACCAATACCTATTGTCTCAATAGTTGCGACGTTGCTGGTGTATCAAAGAGCACTGGGGACATGGCAGATCCCTTAGGCAGCCCAGGTGTAATAGTACAGGGGTCAGTACATGAATCCATGCGCAATGCTATTTGACGCTCATAAAGGACTGTCGCAAACCATTGAAAACTCCAAGGGCAAACCTGCATGTTCAACAGAGCGTATAACAACAGATCATACCTGACCCCGTTATATGCATCCACCTGGCCAAGAGCTACCGCCACTGTCTCCTGTTTATCCTGGAAACCCTCATAGACATCAAATGCAAAAGTTGCCGCCATGGACAAGGTGTCCTTCCCAGGCCGGGGTAACTCCCGAGCTCCTTGGAAATGTAAATAATATAAAATAACACAAAATAATGCAGCTTTACAGAACAGAATTACGACACACGCAGGGCGTTGCGGCGACTAGACTTCATCAGCAAACAAATACATGAGCAACATATAATACAGGAGAAAATCCTCATGTGACTACACTAAGGTATAAGGATAGGATGAGAAGAATAAAAAGATGGGGGGGGGGGGGGTGAGAGCAATGAAGAGAAAATGAAAATATGAAAAAAATGTTGCTACTTAACTCAGATTCCGTGGCTGTACTGCTACCACGAATATATTCTTTATCCGCTTTTATACATAGTCGTGGGAGTCTGTGGGTCATGGGGACCGAGGTAGGGGTTGATACCAGGGTAGTGAGCGTTTGCGGTTCAGTAACAGTCTCAGGTAAATGAGTGAAAGTAGTATGTGAAAAACAGAGGGGCAGGGACGTGAGTCGGGAGACTAGGAGCAATGGAGATGTGGTAGTTATCCGAGAGTGAGAGCTGAGGAGTCCGAGTGGATGTACTTACAATGAATGGGTCGACCATAGTGGGTGAATATTAAAGAGCAATGACACGTGCACCTAAGTATGATGGTAATATAACAAAACTCATTGTATGTGCTCCTTTATGTGTGTACGAAGCGAGTCCTGGAGTCTGGGTGGACTGCTTTATGAAATAGTGCCAGTAAGGTAGGGTCAAATCGCCAAATGCATTGTGCTATTGGGATTGTATAAGGTCAGACCGCCGGTAATACCCATGATGTGGATAGGCACCGAGAAGCAAGATTATTTTGCTGTGTGGTATTGGTGCGTGACCAACAGGTTTTCTCTTGCTGTGTGTAGTGCACAACCCATAATTGAAATTATGCAAGCCGTATATTAGAAACAGTCCGGATAATGGATATACTGTGGGTGTTTCTACCGCTTCTCTCGGTGCTGTCCGTTGTAAGAGATAAAGGATAGATAGGTATGAATGAGAGACAGCACGGATGATGGATATAATGAGGGTTTAGGGCCCTCAGCTTTTCTCGTTGCTGTTGATCTCTCGTTAAGTGCAGTGAGCAAGAAGGAAGTAATGATATTATAACAACATATTACAATATATTACAACAGACATATATATATATATATATATATATATATATATATATATATATATATATATATATATATATATATATGTGTGTGTGTGTGTGTGCGTGTGGACACACATGCATACGTACACACACGCATATATATACATACATATATATATATATATATATATATATATATATATATATATTATATATATGTGTGTGTGTGTGTATGTGTGTGTGTGTTTTTGTTTGTGTGAGTGTGTGTGTTTGTGTGTGAGTGTGTGCATATAGGGGATATTGTGGTCTGGGAGGAATGGTGATATCCTTATGGGTGCACACTATGTTGCGAACGAAAGGAGTACCAAGAGTGGCACTATGAGATGCCACAGGTAACTACGTATGAGAAGCAAATTTCGACTTTCCAAATGTCGCTGCAGCCTGCATGCTACTATCTTCTCGAGGACTTTGCCAGCGGTGTTTTGCAGGGTTATGATTCTGTATCCATTAAGTCTTGAGTTAGCCGTATCTGGCTTTGGGAGTGGGACCAGGTAGCTGTGCAACCAATCATGGGGTGTGTCTGCCGTTTTCATGTCTAGGTTGAAGCAAAGTGCCACCTCCTCCAAGTCCCTATCATTCATGTTCTTCGTATGGGTGTTCCTAACCCCAGACCTCCGTGGTCAAAGGCTAGCGAACGCGGTTCGTGAGCCGCTTACCAGGCGTTCGAAACTCAGCTATGACCGATTAGTGCAGCAGACCGTGTCGCGTTGTGTTATAACGTGTTTGTATGGGAGCCGGTCGTTCAGAAAGGAATGGCAAACTACTCAACGTAAAAACGTGCCTACTACATCAACAGCAGCTGAAAAATGCTGGTGTTGACTGCAACGTCCTGTAAGGGATATCCAAAATTTAAAAAAAAAACATTCGGGCTTTGTGCTGTCTCTTTAGCTCTCTCCAGCACACGTCTAATATCTTCTACCTCTATCTTGTGTTCATGGTTCCCCTCTTTAGCTCTCTCCAGCACACGTCTAATATCTTCTACCTCTATCATGTGTTCATGGTTCCCCTCTTTAGCTCTCTCCAGCACACGTCTAATATCTTCTACCTCTATCATGTGTTCATGGTTCCCCTCTTTAGCTCTCTCCAGCACCCGTCTAATATCTTCTACCTCTATCATGTGTTCATGGTTCCCCTCTTTAGCTCTCTCCAGCACACGTCTAATATCTTCTACCTCTATCATGTGTTCATGGTTCCCCTCTTTAGCTCTCTTCAGCACATGTCTATTATCTTCTACCTCTATCATGTGTTCATGGTTCCCCTCTTTAGCTCTCTCCAGCACACGTCTAATATCTTCTACCTCTATCATGTGTTCATGGTTCCCCTCTTTAGCTCTCTCCAGCACACGTCTAATATCTTCTACCTCTATCATGTGTTCATGGTTCCCCTCTTTAGCTCTCTTCAGCACACGTCTAATATCTTCTACCTCTATCATGTGTTCATGGTTCCCCTCTTTAGCTCTCTTCAGCACACGTCTAATATCTTCTACCTCTGTCATGTGTTCATGGTTTCCCTCTTTAGCTCTCTTCAGCACACGTCTAATATCTTCTACATCTATCATGTGTTCATGGTTCCCCTCTTTAGCTCTCTCCAGCACACGTCTAATATCTTCTACCTCTATCATGTGTTCATGGTTCCCTTCTTTAGCTCTCTCCAGCACACGTCTAATATCTTCTACCTCTATCATGTGTTCATGGTTCCCCTCTTTAGCTCTCTTCAGCACACGTCTAATATCTTCTACCTCTATCATGTGTTCATTGTTCTGATTCCTGGTTATATGTGACAAAGTTGTTCTGACCATATCCCTGATAGCCCTCTCCTGCTGATCAGTCTGATGAAAGACCTCCCCTCCGTCCTGGTCAGTTGTCATAGGTCGGTTGTTAGCATCATAAACTGTACCGTGTGTACCGGGCATTGCCTTTCTGTTCATCTGTCGGTGAAACCTCCAGAATTTTCCCACTGTCACTCCTTGTTAGAAACTAACTAGCCCTTATATTATAGATATTTACGTGAATATCTTAGGACATTCACGTGAAGATATTAGAGCCATTCACGCGAGGATATTAGAGACATTCACTTGAAGATATTAGAGACATTCGCGTGAAGATATTAGAGACATCCAAGTGAAGATATCAGAGACATTCATGTGAATATATTAGAGAAATTCATGTGAAGATTTTCAGACATTCACGTGAAAATAGTATAGGCAATCGCTTGAAGATGTTAGAGACATCAAAGTGAAGATATCAGACACATTCTTGTGAATATATTAGAGACATTCACGTGAAGATATTAAGACATTCACGTAAAGATATTATAGACATTAACGTGAAGGTATTAGAAACATTCACTCGAAGATATTAGAGACATTCACGTGAACATTCACGATTTTTTTTTTTAAACGTGAACATATTAGAGACATTCACATGAACATATTAAGATATTCACTTGAAGATATTAGAGATATCCACGTGAAGATATTAGAGACATTCACTTGAAGATATTAAATACACTTACTTGAAGATATTAGAGATATTCACACGAAGATCTTAGAGACATTCACTTGAAGATATTAGAGACATTCACGTGAACATATTAGAAACATTCACGTGAATATATTAGAGACATCCACTTGAAGATAATAGAGACATTCACGTGAAGATATTAAAGACATTCACATGAAGACATTAAGGACATTCACGTGAAGTTATTGGAGACATTTACGTGAAGATATTAGAGGCATTCACTTGAAGATATTAGAGACATTCACGTGAAGATATTAGAGACACTAACGTGAAGATATTAGAGACGTTGGCGTAAAGTTCAAGTCCCAACAAGAGAAGGCGAAGAGAAATCTCCCAATTACTGAAAGTCTGCTATTTTATCTGATATATTAGAGATATTCACACGAAGATCTTAGAGACATTCACTTGAAGATATTAGAGACATTCACGTGAACATATTAGAAACATTCACGTGAATATATTAGAGACATCCACTTGAAGATAATAGAGACATTCACGTGAAGATATTAAAGACATTCACATGAAGACATTAAGGACATTCACGTGAAGTTATTGGAGACATTTACGTGAAGATATTAGAGGCATTCACTTGAAGATATTAGAGACATTCACGTGAAGATATTAGAGACACTAACATGAAGATATTAGAGACGTTGGCGTAAAGTTCAAGCCCCAACAAAGAAAGGCGAAGAGAAATCTCCCAATTACTGAAAGTCTGCTATTTTATCTGTCCCGTGTTGAAACAGCACGTGACCTGCATTCACTATGTGTCACATTGAACGTTCTTGACCTGGCATTCACATAGCATTTTTGTTTCCCTCGCCCGAGGGTTGAATGTTTGAAGAAGAAAACAGGCACGCGACCAAGCCAGCGCGAATATAATCAACAAATGTCATGGACACGAACTCAGCTCCTAATTTGTTCCCCAGCCTAGATGGCCTGAAGCTACACAATTTATAAGCAGACCAAGGTACTGAACCAGCATTGTTCATAGAACCTCGCTGTAGTTCGCCTTTCTTCTTTCCGTGTGGTAAATCTCGTGAGACAAAACTCCAGCCTGTTTCCATGGCTACAGCACAACTAAGGCGTTGAGAGTTGGTCTTACCTGACAGTTTAATTTTATCTGGACAATACGACTTGAGGTGTCCTCGCTGTAGTTCGCCTTTCTTCTTTCTGTGTGGTAAATCTCATGAGACAAAACTTCAGCGTGTTTCCATGGCTACAGCACAACTAAGGCGTTGAGAGTTGGTCTTACCTGACAGTTTAATTTTATCTGGACAATACAGCTTGGGGTGTCCTTGGCAGTCAGTCGATGGTTCATGTCCTGTTAAGTCTCTCACGTCTGGTTGAAAAATTAGGAGACCATTGATAGGCGGATTGGTAATTGCGAAAATAAAGATTATGTCACGTCATTAGACGATTTTCGCATTTAAATGTTACAGACTGGTAACAGCTGACTGAAGTTTGCCGTGAAATTAAACGCGTGCGTATGTGTGTGTTTGCGCGCGCGCGTATGTGTATGTGGAAGCTTCACGTCCACCTGGTGTGAAATGCTTTCTATGCCAGCTTGATTCTTCCAAGTTCCATCGTGTAAGGCAGCCTCGAGACCACGCTTTCCTTGCACTTCCAGGAACACATTCATTGCATCTGTAAACTCAAAGACAGGATTGCCAATATATGTTATTTCATATTTAAAATAAAGGCATGGTTGTAAATATGTTATTTCATATTTAAAGTCAAAGACATGATTGTCAATGTGTTATCTCATCTTTAAACTTAAAGACACAATTGACATTTAATTTAGACACCTATCAATATTGAAAAGAGAAACCTCGTGATTAAAATGCATTTACTATTTAGGATCCTGTGCATGCGTAAAGTAGATGAAATTTGATTCAATACATAGGTTTCATTAACGAATCATGTATACTAAATATATTATATATATATTAATATATAATATATAAATTATAAGAGTCTTAATGGCAAAAACATATCGCCTAAGCATGCAGTGAGTGTCTTTTACTTAGGGAGCAGGTACTGTCACTGTTTTCTGAAAGCAGACTTTGTCTCAAGTATTGTGGTGCTCTGTTTGTACAACCCCTGCAGATGTTAATCCATTGTCCATCGACTTTGTTGAAGTACATCAGTGGGAACCTGGCATTAACCACACCAGCTTCTTCCACTTGGGTTTTTCTATGAGAAAACAAGGAACATTTTATTCTCTTCCACAATAATTATGTTATAATTAAGGTAATTAGTTATCCATTTATTTAATTTTAATGTGTATGTTGTTTTATTTTTTCCTTTTAATATATTATTGGTTTTGCTATTGTCTTTTTTATTCCGAGAAAGACCTTCATATTTTATTATTATTTGCTTTTTCCTAGTTATCTCTTTATTCAGACAATGGTTACGGTCATCGACCAGTATGATCACTGTCGAGAAGAAAAGCAATGACAGCATATATTCTTTGCAGATGCCTACAACAAAGTATCAGTTAACGAAATTTGGACATGTAAAAAGACATGAGAGTCTAGTCAAGATAATTACACAGGCAAGTCTACCTTGGAGACTGAGAAGAGGAAGATGATAAGGTAGATGGATTCAAGATGTAAAACATAATTTACAATAGCATGAACGGAGATAGCACATTTGCTTACGACAGAGGGACATTTCAAAAGATTGTTATAGACACGAAATACTACAGAGAACGTGGCTTACGACAGAGGGACATTTCAAAAGATTGTTATAGACACGAAATACTACAGAGAACGTGCGACTGGATGATGATTTCCTAGGTTGCTTTTTCCAAGAACTGTATTCTTATGACACAATCTAACCTACATCTAGTGACGTTTAGCGCTTAAAATTGTTCTATAATCGCGATGTTGTAGGTTCACTCCACACTGCGGTCATTTGGTAGTTTCATGTGTGTGAACTACGGTTGAGTGCAAAGCTATATGTGTATATATATATTATATATTCTGCTGTTGTTGTCGTTGTTCTCCTTCCTCCTCCTCCTTCTCCTTATCCTCTTCTTCTTCTTCTTCTTCTTCATCTTCTGCTTCTTCTCGAACCATATCGGGTTGAGTTGTTGACTCTTGTTCGGGGTGACGAATTCATGGCCTGTGATTATGCGATTCCATCCTGTCACGCAAGCAACACTCGTCTATTATGCTCTGAGAACTCCAAACGGTGAGTGTAAGACTTGAGTATTGATGGTGTCTGAGGACTCCAAGCGATGGGTGTAAGACGTGAGTATTGATGGTCTCTGAGTACTCCAACGGTGAGTGTAAGACTCGAGTATTGATTTTCTCTGAGGACTCCAAACGGTGAGTGTAAGACTTGAGTATTGATGTTCTCTGACGACCCCAAACGGTGAGTGTAAGATATGAGTATTGATGGTCTAATTTTCCTCTTGCAATCTAACATGTGCAGTCCTTAGAAGTCTTCATCACATCAGAAATCATGGTCTCTCCTCTCATCGTTAACCAGACTGTTATCTCCCCAGGATTTCCGACATGGATTTGAAAAGAGGTCATGGACCTTGACACCCACGTCCCTTCAAAATTATTAAAAACACAGTTTTGCAGAACAGATATTACATATACATTTCTTTTTCCACTTATGCAAGCATTGACTTACCGTCCTTTGTGACAATAGGTCTCGAAAACATTATTCCATGGCGAATGACTTCTCGTATCTCAAGGACATAAAAGCAATTTTACGTATTTCAGTGTTTCTTTGTTGCCTTCTAATATAAAACCCTCTTTCATCTGTTTTTCTCATTATAAAAGATATTGATTTCTTTCAACATAATATTGCAGTCCGTATATCACCACCCCATTACCCCTCCCTCATGTTATTGTTGAGTTAACTACAGAACTCGTCACAAGCTTTCATGTTACTTAGCCAGTTAATCGGTAAATCTTTGTACTTAAATCTTTGTGCGGCTGTTTGCTTTTGATTTTCCCTGATCCTATCTTGGTGCAATTTATTTGTAGTGTGTGTCCCTCTGTGTTTGCTTGTGAGGCCTTAGGTCACTTTTGTCAAGTGGCATCAATGATTTGTCAAGGTTATGTTGTTGTTTTCTTAGTTGAGCTGCCTAACTGAAAATAACTGTCTCTAATGATTTTATGTATGTAATTACTGGTGAATATTCCATCCATTATGTGCCATGCCGATAAGCGTGGGCGGTCATGTTCTGCCATCTCACTCGATCACCAGAGTCATGGATCAGCTCTATGTTCCTGTATCGACCATGCCACGTGGCCAAGCCATCCAGGTATTTACTTCTCGGTCTTCCCCTTGGTCTCTTCCCTTCGATCTTGCCAGTCGTCACCAAGTTCTCCAATTCATTTCTTCTCATAACATGCCCAAAAAATTTTGATTGTCTACTTCTAATGACTCTAATCAGTTTACGATCTTCATTTGTTTCTTGAAGGACATGTTCATTGGTTTATCTATCTGTCCATGGTATTCTTTGCATTGGTGAATATTAACAACTTTATATTATAATTCTAGGTCTCTTCTATCTGTCTATCTATCTATCTATCTATCTATCTATCTATCTATCCATCCATCCATCCATCCATCCATCCATCATCCATCCATCCATCCATCCATCCATCCATCCATCCATCCATCCATCCACCCATCCATCCACCCACCCACCCATCCATCCATCCATCCATCCATCCATTCATCCACTCACCCATCCATCCATCCATCCATCTATCCATCCATCCGTCTATCCATCCATCCGTCTATCCATCCATCCATCTATCTTTCTGTCTGCCTGCCTATCTGCCTGTCTGTCTGTTATATATATATATATATATATATATATATATATATATATATATATATATATATATATATATATATATATATATAAGCGCTCGTGTGTGCGTGTGTGTATGATAGAGAAAGAGCGATTGTGTGTGTTTTCATAGGGTCGTCTATCAATCTCTCTATCTGTGCACCCATATATCTAAACCTATCCACAATTCTGTACGTGCATGATCTCTCATTGCCTTTTCTGAACATACCTTTTCACAACTTACTTGTCTACCTCAAAGACATACCAAACTTGCATTATGCTATACTGTTACCAGATGATTGCTTCCCCATCTGTTGCTTTATAGCTTTGCCATCAGCCGTGAATTTCCATTGCCAAGAGTTTCAGCGAAAACCACATGAAATAATTCCTAGCTTCACGAGTAAAGTGATTAGCGGAAACGAATAGATACGGAAGCCTAACTTGCCAGAAAAATTTCACGTTTGGTGAAATCGATAAGCAAAGTCGCGAGGGTGAAAAGGTGGGGGGGGGGGGGGGGGGGGGGAGGAGGAGAGAAAAAAAAGGGGGGGGGGTGTTTCATCTCTGTGATGACATCATTCGCGTGGAGACACATTTTCTGTGTTCAGTCAAGGAATAGGTGAAGAGTCTATTCCAAGCGACTTCTTTCCCAGCCGTCTCAGGTTCTACCGTCTTCATGCGCCATTTATCCCGGTTCCAGACAAGAAACACTCACATTAATTCTTTTCTTTCAGGTTAAGTCTGGGCTTTGCATCATTCGTCCAGCACATTTTCTGTCTTTGAGTTTTTATATACTGTTAAAGCTTGGGGGTCAATTTATTTTCAAGTTTTGTCGTTGAAATACATAACACAGATGTAATAACCAAACATTAAGTTGCATGATTTATTGTCTGGGATATTTCGCTTTATATCCCCGGGTACATATTGCAGAATAATATATCGCATGAAGTGAACGGATGAATCATATTTTGGCTGAAATATATAACACACATAGCCTCTGATAATGTTCGAATGTGAAGTATTGTTATCCCCGTTGTAAATCCTGTAAGTTCTCCGTGTTCTAACAGTGTCAGAGGCTGTGTGTGTTTTTTGCCAAAATATGACTCACCCGTTCACTTCATCTCATATATAACTCTGCAGGATGCACCTGATGAAATGTAGCGAAATATGCCACCCAATAAATCGTGTAATCTGTTGTCTGTGGCTTCTGTATTGCTATCCACTAAAAGATTACATTGTTTTGACATTGTTTTTACGTATTTTCTGTTTCCCTTTATTAGAAACTATATTGTTATAAATTATTGCCATCTTATTTCACGTTTTTTTTTTTTTTTTGGTGCATTTGTGTGTTGTTTCCCCACATATTTTGGTTACAGGTTTATTACACAAAATGTCTATTTCTGATGCTCCCTAGCTTGCTGGACCATTCTAATCCTCTGAAGCAAAACTTGCATTTCTTCTCCCTTCTTCTTGCCTCTAACGTGGGTATCCAACCTCTTTTTACAGAATTTAAGAGCTCGCTTGTCCTTCTCTATTTTTAACAACTCCTGACATCTCCTTTCATAGCGGGAAATCCAGTAATCTGACGCATAAGATCTCTCACAAATTGCGCATGCTATGTTGCTGTCCTCTTCCTGCGGGCTGGTCTGGATTTTCTGCTTCCGTCAAGTTTCTGGACTTCGAGGCCTTTATCAAGACCGACTGCTAATTTGCAACGAATTCCCATTCTGTTGCTGGTTTTCTAATATCGTTGCTCATTCAAAAGACTTGCATGACTATTCTGGACACGCTTGTCTGTCAATTCCAGTTGTGTGACCTGCTGATAAAATTATTCTTGGGAAATTGGTTTTGCAGTTTTCCATTACATTCGGCATTCACGTGAGTGGTCTGCGACCTTCACCTTTGACAACCTTTTACTGTTGTCAGGAGAAGTGAGTGCGCTACTCTGCCTTAAGCGCTGAATTATCCACACATTTGTGGTGGATTTCAGTGTCCTGAACAGTGTTTTCAGCACTCAGTGTCCAGAACTGTGGTTTCAGCACTCAGTGTCCAGAACTGTGGGTTCAGCACTCAGTGTCCAGGACTGTGGTTTCAGCACTCAGTGTCCAGAACTGTGGTTTCAGCACTCAGTGTCCAGAACTGTGGTTTCTGCACTCAGTGTCCAGAACTGTGGTTTTAGCACTCAGTGTCCAGAACTGTGGTTTCAGCACTCAGTGTCCAGGACTATGGTTTCAGCACTCAGTGTCCAGGACTGTGGTTTCAGCACTCAGTGTCCTGAATTGTGGTTTCAGCACTCAGTGTCCTGAACTGTGGTTTCAGCACTCAGTGTCCAGAACTGTGGTTTCAGCACTCAGTGTCCAGGACTGTGGTTTCAGCACTCAGTTTCCAGGACTGTGGTTTCAGCACTCAGTGTCCTGAACTGTGGTTTCAGCACTCAGTGTTCTGAACTGTGGTTTCAGCACTCAGTGTCCTGAACTGTGGTTTCAGCACTCAGTGTCCTGAATTGTGGTTTCAGCACTCAGTGTCCAGGACTGTGGTTTTAGCACTCAATGTCCAGAACTGTGGTTTCAGCACTCAGTGTCCTGAACTGTGGTTTCAGCACTCAGTGTCCTGAACTGTGGTTTCAGCACTCAGTGTCCTGAACTGTGGTTTCAGCACTCAGTGTCCTGAACTGTGGTTTCAGCACTCAGTGTCCTGAACTGTGGTTTCAGCACTCAGTGTCCTGAACTGTGGTTTCAGCACTCAGTGTCGTGAACTGTGGTTTCAGCACTCAGTGTCCTGAACTGTGGTTTCAGCACTCAGTGTCCTGAACTGTGGTTTCAGCACTCAGTGTCGTGAACTGTGGTTTCAGCACTCAGTGTCCTGAACTGTGGTTTCAGCACTCAGTGTCCTGAACTGTGGTTTCAGCACTCAGTGTCCTGAACTGTGGTTTCAGCACTCAGTGTCCTGAACTGTGGTTTCAGCAGTCAGTGTCCAGAACTGTGGTTTCAGCACTCAGTGTCCAGAACTGTGGTTTTAGCACTCAGTGTCCAGAACTGTGGTTTCAGCACTCAGTGTCCAGAACTGTGGGTTCAGCACTCAGTGTCCAGGACTGTGGTTTCAGCACTCAGTGTCCAGAACTGTGGTTTCAGCACTCAGTGTCCAGAACTGTGGTTTCAGCACTCAGTGTCCAGAACTGTGGTTTTAGCACTCAGTATCCAGAACTGTGGTTTCAGCACTCAGTGTCCAGGACTGTGGTTTCAGCACTCAATTTCCAGGACTGTGGTTTCAGCACTCAGTGTCCTGAATTGTGGTTTCAGCACTCAGTGTCCTGAACTGTGGTTTCAGCACTCAGTGTCCAGAACTGTGGTTTCAGCACTCAGTGTCCAGGACTGTGGTTTCAGCACTCAGTGTCCTGAATTGTGGTTTCAGCACTCAGTGTCCTGAACTGTGGTTTCAGCACTCAGTGTCCTGAACTGTGGTTTCAGCACTCAGTGTCCTGAACTGTGGTTTCAGCACTCAGTGTCCTGAACTGTGGTTTCAGCACTCAGTGTCCTGAACTGTGGTTTCAGCACTCAGTGTCCTGAACTGTGGTTTCAGCACTCAGTGTCCTGAATTGTGGTTTCAGCACTCAGTGTCCTGAATTGTGGTTTCAGCACTCAGTGTCCAGGACTGTGGTTTTAGCACTCAGTGTCCAGGACTGTGGTTTTAGCACTCAATGTCCAGAACTGTGGTTTCAGCACTCAGTGTCCTGAACAGTGGTTTCAGCACTCAGTGTCCTGAACTGTGGTTTCAGCACTCAGTGTCCTGAACTGTGGTTTCAGCACCCAGTGTCCTGAACTGTGGTTTCAGCACTCAGTGTCCTGAACTGTGGTTTCAGCACTCAGTGTCCTGAACTGTGGTTTCAGCACTCAGTGTCCTGAACTGTGGTTTCAGCACTCTGTGTCCAGGACTGTGGTTTCAGCACTCAGTGTCCTGAACAGTGGTTTCAGCACTCAGTGTCCTGAACAGTGGTTTCAGTACTCTTGCACGCTGTCCGGTCTCTAACACTTGCATGTCTGTTGGAGGTTTCCCTCTCTGGAGCTGATACCGTGAAGACATTTCTAATACTATCCTTACTTCAGGGAATATCATCATCATCATGTTCCATGCCGATAAGTTTGTGCGGTCATGTTTCGCCATTTTACATAATCACCAGATTCGTTGATCAGCTCTGTCGTCTTGTCTCGACCATGCCATGTGGTCAAGCCATCCAAATATTTACTTCTCTGCTCTCCCTTCGTTCTTTTTCCCTCAATTTTGTCAATTCTCACCAAGTTCTCTAGTTTAGAGGATGTACAGGATTATAAAAGTATATGTGTGTGTTTTCATGTGTGTTTGTGTGCACATGTGCGAGCGCCCGTGTGTGTGTGTGTGTGTGTGTGTGTGTGCACGGTGCATGCGTGCGTGCATCCGTGTCCGCTCGCGCGTGTGTATGTGGGTGTGCAGAGACTGGATAGAGCGATAGAATCAAGAGATCAAACGATAAATGCTGCCACTTAACAGCTGTCATCTGTGTTCAAACATCCTATAATAACTATGGATTTATCAAATGAATCCGTTGCAGTCAACACCAGCAATTTTTGCTGTTGAGATCTCTTGGCAAGTTTACGTTCAATAGATTGCCATTGCTTTCTAAACGACTGGCATCCATACCATTTCATAAAAATCCAACGCAACGGGGTCTGACGCCAAATCGCGCGCATCAGTGTTTTGAACGTGGTTATGCGTGATCACGAACTGCGCTTGTAACTCCTTCGCCACGGAGCCGGCCAAATGTAACCAGAGACCACAAATACATTTGTTTGGATATTCTACGAGAATGAAACTTGACCAACTACCGACAACAGCATAGATCAGCAAAGATCTGGATCTGCAGCGAAAAGAAGATCAAGAAAGCTTTGGATAAACAACCTGTAGGATACACTAAATAGTAACGGTTATAACGTAACTAAGGCAGACCATCCGGTCTTCGAATGCAAGATTACACTACCATTCCCTAAACTCACAATGGCTGCTACGCTGGTTTGTCGGCCCAAAGAGCATGTATTCGAAAAGCCACCTTCGCGGATTTTTCAAAATTGACCAAGGCTTCCAGGTGCACTCACCCTGTAATGAATACCAAGAGAAGCCCTGAGAAGT
This sequence comes from Cepaea nemoralis, assembly GCA_014155875.1. Taxonomy (NCBI): domain Eukaryota; kingdom Metazoa; phylum Mollusca; class Gastropoda; order Stylommatophora; family Helicidae; genus Cepaea; species Cepaea nemoralis. Next base: position 698,640 of record JACEFZ010028433.1, on the reverse strand, counting down.
AAAAACAACCGATGTGATACCGATCACATTATCCATCGTGAGCCGATTGGTCAATAGACATTTAGAACTATCACCATGTACCGAATACGCTCAATGAGGTATATACTTGTCATTTACCTACTTGTACACACCTTCCGTATGTCAACATCTATCTGCCAATGTATAAACTGGTCATTTACTTATTTGTACACACCTTCCGTATGTCAACATCTATCTGCGAATGTATAAACTGGTAATTTACTTATTTGTACACACCTTCCGTATGTCAGCATCTATCTGCGAATGTATAAACTGGTCATTTACTTATTTGTACACACCTTCCGTATGTCAGCATCTATCTGCGAATGTATAAACTGGTCATTTACTTATTTGTACACACCTTCCGTATGTCAGCATCTATCTGCGAATGTATAAACTGGTCATTTACTTATTTGTACACACCTTCCGTATGTCAGCATCTATCTGCGAATGTATAAACTGGTCATTTACTTATTTGTACACACCTTCCGTATGTCAGCATCTATCTGCGAATGTATAAACTGGTCATTTACTTATTTGTACACACCTTCCGTATGTCAGCATCTATCTGCGAATGTATAAACTGGTCATTTACTTATTTGTACACACCTTCCGTATGTCAACATCTATCTGCGAATGTATAAACTGGTCATTTACTTATTTGTACACACCTTCCGTATGTCAGCATCTATCTGCGAATGTATAAACTGGTCATTTACTTATTTGTACCCACCTTCCGTATGTCAGCATCTATCTGTGAATGTATAAACTGGTCATTTACTTATTTGTACACACCTTCCGTATGTCAACATCTATCTGCGAATGTATAAACTGGTCATTTACTTATTTGTACACACCTTCCGTATGTCAGCATCTATCTGCCAATGTATAAACTGGTCATTTACTTATATGTACACACCTTCCGTATGTCAGCATCTAACTGCGATTGAGGTTTACAGAATTATTCACTTGCATGGAGCTAGTTAAGAAAATGAGAAAGAGATGGTAACCTACTGTATCTAAAGATTTTATGGTAAATCACAAAAAGCCAAAAGAAAAATACTGAGGCTGCTTGTTTGTGTTCGCTGGCTGTGAACTCCAGCGTGAAGTCCTGTATGTCGAATGAAGACATCCTGTTGTCCAACATCAGTGTGATGTTATACCGGACTGAGGTTTGCGTGAGTATCCGTTGTACCATGTCTGGCCTATTGGTGTGCAGACTGGTGGTTCCTCGCCGTGCAGGCAGTTACTCTCCGACTTCGGAAGAATCAGCGATCCTACTACGTTAGCCACGACCCCGAAGGGACCTGTTGCCCAGGATGCTCGACTAGAACGTGTTAGTAGGTCTTGGCCAGTATAGAACCTGGCCCTGGTGCCTTGGAAACACCTCTGCGTCCCATACTGAGGTTGATTGCGGCATACGGTAAATGGCATACAACTAACTTTTTAGTTAAGAAAATAAAATAACATAATATATATATGTAAAAACATGTCCCTGATCTCCACATATGAATCATGGACAATTAGCAGACAAGTGAGGAAGTATGTGGAGATGTAGTTGTGTAGAAGATGATGAGAACACCGTAGACAGAAAGAAAGGGTAATGAAGACATCTTGGAAAACGTAAACTCACAAAGAGGTTACTGGAATAAGAAGAAGACAATTGTGGGCATATCATGAGAAGGGGAAAGCTGGAGTATGTCACCACAATGAGAAAGATGGAGGGGAGGAGAGGAAGGGGGAGACCAAGACAGAAATTATTAGAAATGTGACATCATGGAATGGAGGAACATTAGTAACAAAAATGATCGGTAGTACAGAAGGCAGTGATCAGGACATGATCATCAACTACACATGGCGTGGACTATAAGAAGAAAGAGGTCCCGGAATATACAGACAACACTAATACGCAGTCACAATGTAAATACGCAAATTTCATTTGTAGCTCTCAATCTGAAACAGGTTATTTATTCACTCTTAATTTTGCACTTTTTATTACAGAAACACTTCTCTTCCATCATGCAATGTATGATTGTTCTCACTGCAATTTTCTAACCGTTTGATTTCAGGAAAGCTTCAATTTCAGATAGCTTTATGACGCATTCATAGTCTTATACACTTGGTTGATTCCAATCTTTTGAGTATAGATTTTTCTTACCTTTGACCTTCATTCTCTCACGTCCTTGCCATTTTGAGACCGTTCTATTTTCGAATGTTGATGAAGGATGGGTTCCCTCCCTTTGCGGTAAATAACTTCGTGTGAAGAGTTCTCTAGTGTGTTTCCTTTCTTGTGTGTAACGCATTAGGTAGCAGGCTTGCCTGCCGGCCCAGTTTCATGAGTTCGATTCCCCTTCAAGGCTGCAGATCATCTTGTTATTGACATAGGCTCTCATGTCAACCAAGCCTAAACTGGTACAAGAAAATTTACTAGGAAGTAAAAGCGATCTGCTTAATATTGACAATATGAATCATCGAGAGCCGAATGGTTTTAAATATGGCGTCAACAACCACGTATACAATAAGCTTTATGACGTGAAAGGGGCTCCTTTACTATTACATAGAATAAAGTAACAGAATGAATCCGTGTAGCTGATATAAATAATACATAGTTCTATGTCTCAGTGTGCTACCACGGTAGTTTTCAGCTTACTATCATGTCTTGTTGCTTATACCGTATTGTTTTATTCTATTTTTCTGTGTTTTCTCTAATTTTGTAGTAAGCACGTGAGAAACAGCAAAATATTCCAGGTAATAAACGTGCAGTTTATTGTTTGTCCTAAGTCATCTGTCCTAAGTACTGTTTTTTTTTTTTTAAACTAGTCTTCTTAATCGAGTTCCTTTCTTCTCAAAGTATTACTTCACTGATGTCACTATTGCGTTCTCGTCGTGTGTGTGTCTGTGTGTTTATTGACTATTAATATGTTTCTTATAACTGTTAGAGAAGAGGTCGTTTAGTAGTGAGTTCCTGTAAGTGAGAAAGGACCCTTTAGACACCTTAAAGCTCATTTGGTCCATATTGTTAAAGACCGACCATACGGCACTGGGTGGGCCATGTGGTCAAAATCACGCAATTGCTTTAATGTCCTCACTGCATCTCCTCCTGGTGCATTCTGTTGAAATAGGCATGTGAACTGCTACAAATGCCTACTCCAGCGCAGCTAAGATCTAACAGTAGTTAGCACATTTACCTACAACCTGAGAAAGGAAACCCTGAGGGGGCTGAGTGGTCTCATGATATGGTGTCCGCCTTGCGTGCTGGAGGTCCCGGGTTCAAGTCCCGTTGAGGGCCGGGATTTCTTCACGTGGGCTTCTAATAACAAAAATTTCCCCTGGTCTCTGGGTAATGAGATCGGACACCCGTGTGTATTGTTGCGCACGTAAAACATCCCTTGGCGGTTGGAAATGGAAAAAGAGTCGCCTCACAGCGCTGCCCGGGGAAAAATTTCGAGTTAAAAATCTACTCAAAGTATTTCAGGATCCTCGCCGGTGCTACGGAGTTTGTGCACTGAGAGGAGATTCTCCGGAAGTAAACTTGAGTTAGGAGTAGAACGAAGCACTTATGGATTACACCCGTGTGACGTGATGTTGATCCGTCGACTAAACTAAACTACACTAAACCTACAACCACAGTCCTGGGTTCAGTGCCCAGTGCTTGCAGGATTGTAGTTTGATCCAGTTCGTGTGGCCATCAGGGTGACCCAGTCTTGACACATGGGTATCAGACTGGAAGGACAAGTGGCGAAGAAGGGCACTAGTCACCACACTTCACTATGTAGTGTAAATGAATACCAAACTTGTAGTACCTCTACATTAGTATTCGTCAAATGATTACCTTATAAATATATTTGACTGGTTGTTCTTGTCTGATTCCCCATGCACAATAAGCCATCCCAAACAGCATAACTATACGGTTTAATTAACTCAATCACTTATGCGAGGATATATATTTCGAAATTCGGACGGATTAACGCGTGAAGGCATTTATGTCTCGAAGTATTATTACTAATGTGATTGAGAAAAGTGGCTTCATAAGCGACTTCTTCAACGTTATATTGCTTCGCTTAACGCTGTTTCTTTCCTATGAATGTCTTCTTGAGGCCAATATCTTCCGCTGATATCCTGGCACTCGGCGTATTTATGCCTTCATGACGTTACTTAATTTGAGATTCATTCCGCTTATATGTTATTTTAATGTCGTTTATTCTTCAGGTTCTCCAAATTGTATTTCCTCTTCTGTTGAATGTATACAGATGCCCGTCTTTTATGTATATTAACAATTGTGTTTATTCGCTATTTCTTTTATTTCCCCGTTTTATTTTATTTTTTACAATTTTTAAGTTCTTTTAATTAAAATGTAAAAGTGGCTCCAAGGCAATGCACCCGCTGTACAGTCCAAAGGCTTGGTTGCCGTCCTTTAAATGGGGGATGAATGTTTTGTTGTATGGTGGCGATGATTCGAGTAATCCTTCTGCTTTAGAAAGTGAACACCATGACTTTTTTTATTAGCAGTAATGATGGAAAAGGAACGGGGCTGTTCATCCCAGTTCATAATGTAGTATATGTAAAACTATTTGCCTGTAGGAGTAACTTTAGCATTTTGAACATTTTTTTTTCCATATTTCTATAAACATAATCTGTTCTTCTTATTTCTTTTAATGACCGTATAGTTATTAAAGAGTAGAATGTATCACTGTCATAGTTATAAATCTGTATAATTTCTTATATATTCATAATTATTATTGATTTTATTTTTATAGTCTTCGTCATGAGTAAATACCGTTTCTTACAGTCATGTTATGAATCCCTACAGTTTATTACAATTGTATATGCATCCGTACAATGTCTTAGAGTTATAATTAAGAGTGGTTGCCGCTGTAGTGCGGTGGTCAACATTCTGGCATAGTGGCCTTGTGTTCGAATCCCCGTCGACACAGATGTTTTAAACATTGATCGGGTCTCCCAGGTTGACCCCGCTTAAAATGAGTATCAAGAAATGTCCTGGCATGCGAAGGTAACGGGTATGATATTGAACACATCAACCATTCAGCTCTGAGTGGTCTATACAATATGCGACTAGCACCATATATCCGCTATATCCCAGGCGCTTAAACGAATCCTTTAATTTACTTTTACAATTAAGAATGAATACATAAGGTCATAATTATGAATGAATAGACTATTCGTACAGTTCATACATTGATCGCCATATGTGTGAAGTTCCGACTACACATCTCCTAGAAATGTGTATCCCGTGTTAAAAAGCTTTTTTTCTTAGAGCTTATTACATAAGTCTAGTTTTATGGGGCTGTCAGAGACTTTTACTTAACTGACACCATTAGTCATGACTGTATTTAGCTCTTTATATTCTGAACATATTTGAAGCCAATGCAGTGAACCCAAGACAGGTGTTAAAGATAGTTAGCCTTGAGAACTGCATCACATGTTAAGGACGTATTTCCACGTATGCAATAATCATATATATATATATAGAGAGAGAGAGGTAGGTTCGTTGGTTGGTTCGTTGTTTGGTTGGTTGGTTGGTTGGTTGGTTGGCTGGCTGGCTGGCTGGCTAGCTGGCTAGTTGGTTGATTGGTTGGTTGGCTGATTAGTTTGTTGATCGGATGGTTGGCTGGCTGGCTGACTGGTTGGCTGATTGTCTGGTTGACAGGTTAATTAGTTGGTTGGTTGATTGATTGATTGATTGTTTGGTTGTTTTGTTGGTTGGTTGGTTGATTGTTTGGTTGGTTGGTTTGGTTGACAGGCTGGCTGGTTGGTTGGTTAGTTGGTTAGCTGGCTGGCTTGCTGGCTGATTGGTTGGTTGGTTGGTCAGCTGGCTGGCTGGCTGATTGGTTGGTTGGTTGGTTGGTCAGCTGGCTGGCTGGCTGGCTGATTGGTTGGTTGGTTGGTCAGCTTGACTGGTTGATTGGTTGGTTGGGTGTAAAACCTCCAGAAGACGTAGAGTTGTAAGATAATATAAGCACTTTTATTCCCAAGTTTTTAAGTTTTTATAAGGACTCAGGGTGAAATGGTTCGTTGGTGAATATTTTGGAATATTTAGTTTTGACTCTTATGTCTGATGCATCAGTGTTGAGGCGGCCTGTGGCATGAACAGAGCTTGCATTTTTCGGAGTCAGGCTTTAGTAAAGACTTTTCTCCTGACTCTATAAATGTAGCATGAACAGAGCTTGCATCAATTGGAGTCAGGCTTTAGTAAAGACTCTTCTCCTGACTGTAGCTGTAGCAGGAACAGAACTTGCATCTATCGGAATCAGGCTTTAGTAAAGATTTTCTCCTGACTCTATAACTGTAGCAGGAACAGAACTTGCATCTATCGGAGTCAGGCTTTAGTAAAGACTTTTCTCCTGACCCTATAACTGTATCATGAACACAGCCTGCATCTGTCGGAGTCAGCCTGATGCAAAGAAAAATCTGCCAACCCTATACCAAACTACAATTTCCACGGGGGTTGTGCTGTAGAGCTGTCCGTCTCCTGTCCAAACTCAGAAACCAACGAGGGGTGCAAGGGCGGTAGTGAAACATCACATCTGTGGAGTGACATATTACAATGTATCCAGGTCATTTCAGCACAGCACACACAGACTGGCTGGGACCAGGTCAAGGTTGGTCATGTTTTCTCCACGGGTTCTAGGGATCTCATTGTTAACAGACTCCGACACATTGCCCTGAAATATAAGTTAGTTGCATATACCTTACAGGACTTCACAGTCAACCCCAGTATAGTTTGCTATTTGTGATCTCTTGGCACGTTTACTTTCAGTAGTTTTCCATTGCTTTCTGAACGACCAGCACACATACCATTTCACACACAAATGACCCAACGCTGCCAAATCGCCTACAGCTGTGTTTCGAACGTGGTATACGGGATCACGAACTGTGTCCGTAATACCTTCGCAACGGAGCAGGCAGAGGAAATATACAGAGTTATCAATCTAGATATGGAAGGAATCAACATTGGGGGACGATGCATCAATAACATTAGATATGCAGATAATACAGTCTTGATTGCAGACAATGAACAGGACCTGCAACATTTAGCAGATGCCGTTGCTGCACACAGTGAACAACTAGGGTTAGAACTGAATTGTAAGAAGACACAGATAATGGTCGTCACTGGGAAGAAGGAAATACCACAATGTGATATACGAGTAAATGGGCATTTTCTTAAGCAAGTGAATGGGTATATTTTATCTGGGAACAGTCATAACATCTGATGAGAGATGCCTTGAAGAGATTAGAACAAGAATTGCCATTGCGGAGGTAGCCTTTTGCAAGATGAAAAACATACTGACCAATAAAAAGATATCAATTGAAACGAGAAAAGGAGTGTTGAAGTGCTACATAGAATCTGTACTTTTGTATGGATGTGAAGCCTGGACAATGAGCAGACAAGCTGAAAAAAATATGATGTCTGTGGAAATGTGGTTTCTGAGGAAAATGCAAAGAATACCATGGACAGGCAGAAAAATCGATGAACAAGTCCTTCAAGAATCAAACAAAGATCGTAAACTGATTAGAGACATTAGACGCACAGTCAAAATTGTGTGGGCATATTATGAGAAGAAATGACTTTGAGAACTTGGTGACAACTGGAAGATCGAGGGGAAGAGACCAAGGGGAAGACCGAGAAGTAACTACCTGGATGGCTTGGCTACGTGGCATGGTCGAGACAGGACCACGGAGCTGATCCACAACTCTGGTGATCGAGTGAGATGGCAAAATTTGACCTCCCCCGCGTATCGGCATGGCACATGATGGATGGATCAATCTAAATGTGGTTGGTTCCATGACAGAATTTGGCACATATTCTTTACCAAGATGTAGTGAGGTGTCCGTGGCCGTCAACCCCCACGTCTATATTTCCTTCCCAGACAATTCGCAGAGAAATCTGAAATTATCGGGTATCCATTCTATAAGGCTTGCAGAGCTGCCACTGGTTGGAAACAAATTATGCTGTCATTGCTGAAGATCGAATTCGGGTCACTGTCTTAATAAACAACTTGACAAACTTGCAGGGAACCACGCATGTGAAGTGTTGTTTCCATTACGGCATTTGTACTATTGCTGGTGTTTGGCGGGAGAGTTTCTTTTATTTCATGGCTGAGAAATTTAAGCTGTTTGTCAAAACAATCGCACGAGCTGTACCGCCAAGGATTGTTTTTAACACTTTGCTTTATCGAAGACGACGAACTTTATTTTCAAAAGGTCACAAATTGAACACGCATTCCCGTCTTGCATTCGGCCCTTCCAATCACTCATCTTTCGTACATCAATTAACTATTGTGAATGCTACATTCACATAGGGAGAAAAACAAAGCTTCGTCAAATGAAATTTGTGAATATAAATAATGCATATTACCATGTTAGAGACAGGCAAGCAGTCAGATACACATACTCACGCACATGCATATTCACAGAAATACTTACCTGGATATATACTTACATCATTGACACCAGCAGTCACATTTATTCACCCACTCAATAACACACAAATATACACTCCCTAGCGTACACATATACTCACTCGCAATCGCAAACTTACTAACAAATGTTTACTTATACATACATACATACATATATACTCTCTCCTTTTCCATCTCTATTTCTATTGCTCTCCCTCTCTCTCCTCTCTCTCCTCTCTCTCTCTCTCTCTCTCTCTCTCTCTCTCTCTCTCTCTCTTTCTCTCTCTCTCTCTCTCTCTCTCTCTCTCTCTCTCTCTCTCTCTCTCTCTCTCCCCCCACTTGATCTCTAACACATTCTTCTTCATCTTTTCGTTCTTCATTCAAAGGGAGTGAGTAACATCATGTTACGCACCTCAAAGGTCAGTTTCTTCATACATGTGTGTAAGATTTACTTTCTCTAGACATCTCCCATCCAAGGTAACGGGCTCTACATACCCCTGGGGTAGGTTAACTTTTTCCTAACAATTTTGCCAGGGAACCTGCCTTAAAGCCTACTCTTTGTGATTTTCAACTGCCGTGGGATTATTAACGCACGCAACTTGCGCACAGAACATATATTTTTAGCCTTTATCCGAGACATTGTTTAAATACTAATGGTTCTTGGGGAAAATTCTCAGCACTATGCGGGTATCGAACCTGATATCTCTTGAGTTTAAGGCGAACACCGTAACCTCACAGCCACCCCCCTCCTCCCCCACCAACCCATGGCCACTAGCATCTAACGCACGTACAGATGAAAAGTTAGTTTGCAGGACGTGCCAATTGTTCCCAGCATGTATTGGCTGTTTATGATTTATGATTTTTTTTTTCGCTGTACATTCAGGAAATGTTACCTCCAGAAGTTACATGTACAGTAAAATACTCACATTTGTAAATGGCTCAGTGAACAGCTGTAAGTATGCTGACAGAAATAGCTAGAGTGATACATTAAGTGAATTGCTTTGCACTGTTTCATCAAGCCAGTGTCTCTGTACATCCGACTTGGACAAGCATTTTTTCGGGTTTACTTTCCATAGTCTTTGACTGTCCCCACACGATAGCAGGTTTGTCTTCCCCTGGATCCTTTCCCTTGACCTGTCCGACATGAGAGACCCTACCAGAAGCTGCACTACCATCGACATAGCTCTTAGCACTTGGGGTCTTTGGAACACGTAAACCTCTGTATCTATATAAAATAGAGAAACGATAGAGGAGAATAGCTCGGATGTGTAACCAAGACAATATGAAATAGCAAAGTTATAACACTACACATCGCTATGAAGAAAGTAGGAAGCACAGTATGAATATCATTATTCCTTGAAAATCTTTAATGAAAACCATCATCCTCTGGCATGCGGATAGACGTGGGAGATCATTGTTCACCATGCTACTCGATCCCCAGTATTGAATCAGGTCTGCCGTTTTGTCTCGTTCATAACATGTGGTCTTTACCATCATCCGTATCTGTTGTTGTCTTCCCTTTGTTGTTTTCCCTTGAAGTTTATATTTCCTGATAATGTGCCAAAAATATTGATTATCTACATTTGATTTCTCTAATTAATGTGCGTATCAATTTGTTCTTTGAGGGACTACCTCATTTGTTTTTCAGCCTGCCCATGTTATACGACTTTCTGCATGTTTGTTGATTGTTCAGACTTTCTCGCCATATAGCAGTGTTTAATAAACATGACAATTGACAATTTTCACTTTTAATGCGTTGTTAATGTCTCTAGATGTTATTATTGATTTTCACGACGTTGAAAATATTTTTGGCCATTCCTTTTCTCTTCTTGAATTCTGTCTCACTTCTGCCATTATCTGTTATTACATGTCTACGATAGGAGAAACTTGTTACATATTCTAGTGTCCCCGATTTACTGTAATATTAATTTATGGCCTCTCTTTTCCACTGCTAATTATCATAGTTTCCATTTTGTTAATATCCATATTCTGTACTATGTTCACATATAGTTTATCAAATCCATGTTCTTGTTCATCTGATTCTCGAAGAACCTCTTCAGACGCAAGCGAGATGAGACTTGCTATTAGAACCGAAGTCTCCTTTGTCAATCGCTCACTGGACCTGAAGCTCGGGTATAAAAGAACCGAGGCATTCTTTTTCTTAATGTCCGGTCCATGTGTCGTTGGTGATCATGTCAGTCCACGGCCTTTCAGGAGACTCCTGGGAGTCGGCGCTGGAGCTACGGAGTTCGTGCTTTATGCGATGCTTTCGGCGGGTCACCCTACGGATAGAAACAGAGCAATGTGAGAAAACCCAGGTCAATGACGTCTCTCTGATGACTGCCGATTCCATCGACGATGGACTGGTTTTCGTGGATGACTTTTGTGTTGGCATTCTGGCATTATACACAGTGTACCTGTGCGAGCTGTTGGATCGCCGAGACTCCCGTCTGTTCCACTTTTCACTTTGGACAGTGGGGATATTCACTGGCACAGGAACGGAGCATAATGGGGACGACCCGTTGCCGTGAAGTTGGAAGCTCGACTAACTAACTAACTAACTAACTAACTAACTAACTAACTAACACGACCGTCTCATGTGCTGCCAAACATTTATGATACTGATGTTCCTTCATGGCATGACGCCAGATTCTCCAGCATATTCTCTCTTAGTCTCCCCATGCCTATCCCTCTCCAACTTGTCCGTTGCCATGACATACTCCAGCTTTCTTCTTCTCATGACATGACCAAAGAATGCGGGCTGCCTTCTTCTAATGCGAGTAACTAATTCTATTTGTGAGTTAACTTCTTTCAAGATATCTTTATTACTCATCCCCTCCGTTCACTGTGTGGTCATCACACTTCTATGAAACCACGTCTTCACTGCTTTCATATATGTCCTAACTTGTCTGCTGATTGTCCATAGTTCGCTTCCGTTAATCAGGAGACATCCGACTAGAACATAAATCTTCTTCGTCATTTGCTGGCTGCACTTGAAGAGCAGACACAAAAGGGCCGAGACACGCTATTTAAACAAAAAACTCCTTTGTCAACTCCGAATTGATTCTGAAGCTCCATATTGACAAGCCAGTCCACTAACCACCATATGTCACATTTTTAAAGTAGGAGTGGATTTGGTTTAACCGTTTATATACCAGATAGTTGTTACTGTAACGCATGCTATACCTAGAAGGTTACATGGGGTTTGAAAGGGGTTAAGAGAAAAGAGGTTCAACCTGTTTGTTCTATCTAATATAACTCGGTCTCTCACCGCAGTGCAGCTAACCGCCTGCCGAAAGCGTAGCACAGAGGACGAACTCCGTAGCTCCGGCACCGAGCCCCAATGGTCCCAGTATGATGAGATCCCGAAACGAACCCACGATCTATGCAGCACGAGGCAGAGGACTTAACCACTTCGCTAGGAGTTTACAGAAATGTAATGCATTTTCTTGTCTGGAGGAGTTCACAGAGGGCATTATATAAACAACAGAAATGTAATGCATGTTCTAGTCTGGAGTAGTTCACAGAGGGCATTATATAAACAATCAGGACAAAGTGGGTTAATGTAATAAATTTCTTGGACAGAAAGCGTATGAAAAGAAAATAGGGTAATGGGTAACTGATAGACGAATGGTGAGTTAATTGTTACATGATGATATCACTGAACCATTTTAATCTGATCAACGGATGGTGAGTTAATTGTTACATTAGGGTATCATTGAATTGTTTAAGGGGCTGTTTTATTGTGCCGGACATTAGAAACTCTAATTCGGTCAATATTTACAGAGGCAATGAAGCCAATAAGAAAATTATCAAAAACGTTGAAGCGGTAGGAATTACATATAAGAAGCGTATTCTAATTCTCCAAACTTATTCTCCAAAGTATGCTTCCCGGAAGAGAATGTGCATTCTCTTAACATTTGTTGCATATCATAAGTGTCCCTCCCTATCAGGAAAATTATTACTAAAACCAGATGAAATCTATACGTTAGCCTCTTTAAGTAGCAACCAGTTTGGCTTAAAATATCCAATTTCAATTCAGTTGGCTGGTACATGGAAAGTCAACACATTTGCAAATTACATATAATTCAATGACGTTCTATTTCTAGCACCACGTTGCGACCTTTTATTATAAATAATACCCTCGATGTCTAGAATAATAGAGCAAACCTGTGAGCATTTTGACGCACATTGTAAACAAATGGATTGAACAAGATACAACGCAGACATTAGGAGAAATATAGGATGAGCACGCGATATATTGGTTAAGTCAAAACAGGACGAGATATAAACGAAAACTACCAATAACATCAAGAAATCGTGCACGTTGCGTACAGAAACGGCTGTGTCAAGATGACGTACGTGAATTGACAGAATCATTAAAGCCATTAAGCGATAATTCGATATGACAAAGCAAATATACCATACCATTTTCACGTGTTTATAATTCAAGCCACCCTAGGTGATTGCCCCATTTGGTAAATACAATTATCTTTGTTTTTTCTAAGGGTTTCTTTATTTAACTATGTTTCTCTGCTTTCATTGCGATTTGCGTTGTTCTTGACATTTATGTTAACACGGCTTACATGACGAAGAGAATAGGACTGGTCAAAGCAACGTTCAATAATATGAAATAGCTTCTTATATCTGAACAGCTGACTGCAAGTTAACACCTAGAGTGGTCACATATAACAGTTACTCTGCATTCATTACTGTAGTGGTATTATGAAAACACGAGAGCTGATGTGCCATTGTGGCTAGACACTCGCTTGCCCTACCTGTGGTCAAAGCTCCAAACCGCATTGGGGTGCATTCGAGTTTGCTTTTTCTTCTTCTTTAAACTAGACCTTGGCGTTCAGGTCGATTAAGTCCAAAATGGAGGTCAGGGAATGTCTTGTCGACCGGTGTGATACTGACCACATCACCCACTAGTTCCAACTGGTCTGTAAAATGTCTAGTAGTAAATTCTCAATGCGCCTTTAGGCATGTAAAGGGGACCTTTCCATTACTGCTTTTTGATGCGGAAACACGGGCAATTCGTTTTGTTTTTTTTGTTTCTTTGCTTTTTTTGTGGGGGAGGGGGGGGGGGGGGGGGTAATTCCCTTCGCTTTGAACTCGAACGTGGTCCATAAACGCGCTACTGCTTCTGGTGCCGTTTCTAGAGAAGTCGGTCAAGTGTGTTAAAAGGAGGGACACTGGGGGAGAATTGTAGGAACAATACAAAGATTAAAGTGGATAGACAAAGTAGAACTCACAACATTAGTTAGCAAGGACTACAAGTTGTAGTGAGGAAAGCACAGAGGATCCGTTATCATTCTATTTATTGTTTCGTTCCCTCACTTTGACCTCAAGCCAAGTCCAACACGTCCTACTACTTCTAGAGTACTGGAGTGATTGTCGCGTATGGATTACCTTTCCCTATTTCCAGTATCCCTCGACATCAGGCGATCCCATTCCACCTTCAGAGGTACTTGTAATTTACGTCCCCAAGTCAAAGACGAGAAGTTCACATTTTAGTCCAATTGACTGGTGTAGAGGTCAAACCCGCTTCCTCGGCATCTGCATATCGGATGTTTAAGAACAAGCGCTCTTATCCATTCGGCCATGGTGAACTCCAGGGCAATTAATAACCAATGTGAAGGAAAGGGTGAAGCTTTTGAAATGTGGTTGTATTGTCGGATAGGAGGAAATCCTGGCAGCAGCAGAACACAAACACATACATGTTATAAACACTGTGATGTCAGAATACACCACAGAATGAGATCAAGTTCAGACAGTTACGGTACTTTCATTTGAAAAGATACAGCCCTTTATTAAAGGATGTGCTAGAGTGAAATGTGGAATGGGGAGTCTGCAGGAGGAAGACAACGTCGCGGATGCATGGACAACATCAAGAGGTGGACCATAAACAGATTATATGAATGCAGGAAAGAAGGAGACCCATTACAGGCAATCTCCAATTGCTTGATTGGTTGATTCATTCACTCATTCATTCAGATTTTTACACACACGCATACACGCACACACTCACACACACGCACGCGCGCGTGTTTGTGTGTGTATGCGTGCGTGTGTGTGTATGCGTGCGTGCGTGTGTGCGTGTGTGTGCCTTAACATCAGACCGTCATCCAGCAAAATCATAGCTAAAACAAATTAAGTTAACATAGGTACATGGAATGTTAGGACGTTAAATGAGCTTGGAAAGTTGAACAATGTTATAAGTGAAATCAAAAGCTGAAAATGAATATCCTAGGCATGAGTGAGATGAGATGGAAGGAATCGGGCAAAATTATAACCGACAAATACACAATAATTTATTCCGGAGGGGATACACATGAAAAAGAAGTAGGACTAATATTTGATTTTTTTTTTAACAGCCAAGTCAATTAATGGTTACTGGTGTTTGTTTGTTTGTTTGTTTGTTTGTTTGTTTGTTTGTTTGTTTGTTGTTTTTTTTTTTTTTTTTTTTTTTTTTTTTTTTTTTTTTTTTTTGCAGTTAGAGTTATTATGGTCAGAATCAAAGGCAAACCAAAAGATATAAAATATTGTACAATTAATGCACCAACAACAAGCCGTAATTATGAAGAAATACGGCACTTTTACGATTTTGTAGAAATAGCGATGTCACAAATTATCACTTCTTCTTCTTCAGCATTCCGAGCCATTGAGGTTCTTTGCTGCAAATACAATCTGTCTCCATTCGTCTCTCTGGTGGACCTTCTCTTGCCAGTCGTTGTCACAAGAAATAAAAATAATACAAGATTTTAATGCAAAAGTAGGAAAAGGAACAATTTAAAAGTAGTGGGGAACTATGGTTTAGTTTTTTTTTTTAAATGAAAGAGGATATTAACTAATGGAATTGGCAAATATTAATGGTATCATAATTGGAGGTACATCGGTTTAAAAAAATAAACACAATGAAAGAGGATAGAAACTAATAGAATGGGCAAATATTAATGGTATGATAATTGGAAACTATCATTTACTGCCAATATTGTACCTTGCGGTGTATGGCGGGGGGGGGGGGGGGGGGGAAGGGTGTCTTAAGCGTGAGGAATTAAGGCCACCTGGCTAGAGCAGTCTCTGCGAACTGTGCAGGTTAGAGTTTTAATTTTGCCCCCGACAGAAAAAACTCCACACATTACCAAGGATTCGAACCGGGTCTTCCGGAGGAGAATCCAACATTCTAGCCACTCAGCCAGCCGCTCCTCCGTATAATTGGAAACAGCTAGTTTAAAAACCATAAAAGACGATTTTACACATGGTAAAGCCCTGATAAGAAAATAATCAATTACATTGACTGCATACTTATTAATAAACGGTTTAGAAATGCGTCGATTAATGTAAAGGCAATGCCTCGTACTAACTGTAATAGTGATCATGTACCACTATGTGGACAAATAAAAATAAGACTGAAGAGTGGGGGGAAATGTGGTTAAGAATATTCGCGTTATGTTTTAACGTGTTGGTATGGGAGCCGGTCGTTCAGAAAGCAATGGCAAACTACTGAACGTAAAATTTACCTAGTACATCAACAGCAGCTGGAAAATGCTGGTGTTAACGGCAACGTCCTGCAAGGGATATGCAACATTTAAAAAAAAAAGAGTATTAGTCTTAATAATGAGGATTTGAAGTGGATAAAGAAATTCAAGAACAATAAGAGTGACTGTGAAATATAGATACAATGCAATAGCTGAAATAAAGAGTATAAACGAACAATGGGAAATGTTAAAGGACTCCATTCATCAAACGAGAAAAGAAATATTACCGGAGAGAAGCCAAAAAGCTGAGAAAAAATGGATGACTGAAGAAATCTTAAAGTTAATGGACACAAAAATACAGAGTAAAAATGACAAACAAGAATATGCTAAGATAAATAAAGAAATAGAAAGTTGGTTAGACGAGCAGTGCAATAAAATTGATATAAATTGTATTAAACATACAAAAAATATGCAGAGACAAATCAGTGAGCTCACGGGAAGAAAAATAAGAATAAATACAGGGTGTTTAAAATCAAAAACAGGAAACATATTATTAGAGGAAGGTGCTATAATGAAAATGTGGAATGATTATATACGAGAATAATATGATGAAGACAGGGAATAGAAAGTAACTTAGAAGGTCCACTTATTCTAAAAGAAGAAGTTGCTGACGTTATAAAACATATGAAGAACGGAAAAACAGATGGACCAGATGGAATTACAGTAGAAGAATTAGAAGTACTGGGAGAATTTGGAGTAGATATATTAACCAAAATGTTGAATGATTTTTACAGCAGTGGATATCTACCGAGGGATATGCTGAAATCTGTATTTATAGCTATACCAAAATGACCAGGAACAACTGAATGCCAAGAATGTTGCGAATTCCTTGGACTGCCAAAGCAACTAACAACGACTGCCTGCAAGAGGCTAATGAATCTAGAACATTATATACACCAATAAGAAAGAGACAAACAGCTTTCTTTGATCATGTGATGAGAAGAGAGGCATTGGAGAACATGGGGAAAACTGGAAAGATCGAGGGTAAGAGAGGCAGAGGCAGACCAAGAAAAATGATGCGGGATGTGTTGAGACGGTGGCTTGGATGAATATCATCAGCAGAGTTGATCCAGAGAATCAAAGACCGAGATATGTGAAGAGCCATGAACGCCTACGCCAGTCGGCATGGCACTTGATGATGATGATGATCTCACACACACACACACACACACACACACACACACACACACACACACACACACACACGAGCGCGTGTGGACGGTCATTATTTGCAATTTCACACAATCACGAGCCTCCTATCAGATCTCTCTTCATATTCCACATATGCCACGCGGCCACGTCGTCCGTGTATTTATTTCACTGTCGTCTCCTTGTTCTTTTCCCATCAAGTTTACCAGCTGTCACTAATTTTTAAAGTTTATTTATTCTGAAAAATTATCAAAAATCTCTACCCGGTCTACGTCTGTTTCTGTGATCAGTTTACTATTCTCTTCTGTTTCTTGAAAGACTCACTCATTCTTGTTTCTGTCTGCCCATGGTATTATTTGCAGTTTCCACAGATGCCATATTTCCACAATCATTAGATATTTCTCAGCTTGTCTGATTATTATTCTTGTTTCGCTTTGCGCTGGTTGTGTGCGATGAGTCGTCGACCGTTTTTAAAGCAATGGCAAGCTATTGAATTAACATTAACTAGTAAATCCAAAATAACTATACATTCTGGGGCTGTTGTTACGTGTTCTAAAGAGCACACTACTAACTTTTTTTGGTGGCCGAATGGTCTGATTTCCACTTGTTCTATAATACTTATGTAATGTCTATTTCAGGCTGAGGTAGTCTTTCCTCGTCCTTCGCCTGTCTCTCGTCGTCCTTCGCCTGTCTCTCGTCGTCCTTCGCCTGTCTCTCGTCGTCCTTCACCTGTCTCTCGTCGTCCTTTGTCTGTCTCTCGTCGTCCTTCGCCTGTCTCTCGTCGTCCTTCGCCTGTCTCTCGTCGTCCTTTGTCTGTCTCTCGTCGTCCTTCGCCTGTCTTTCGTCGTCCTTTGCCTGTCTCTCGTCGTCCTTTGTCTGTCTTTCGTCGTCCTTTGCCTGTCTCTCGTCGTCTTCATTTCTAAGTATGTCACAATTTGAGGGAATTTATTGTAGTACAACCCTTTTGGATTTATGATTACGTAGTTCATGTAGTGCTGCCTCTACGTCTGCTAGTAATGCACTGTTTCTCCTCTTCACTATTGAAACAACTGACTTAGCATCTGTAAAGTTACTTGTTTCTCTTTATTTTTCTCTGTCAACAACATTCTTCTGCTGTTTTCAAGGCCTCTATGCTCTGAATTTCCTTAAGAACTTTCCTGTTGCCACTGACCGTATCTTTTTTGCTCCATATTTTAGATCCAGGAGCACCATAAAGCGTTTTGTGTTACACTGCTTCCTCAATCCTTTGGCTGAGTTTGTTACAGTTTAATGTTAACTTTAATTGCTCATTGCGTACAATAGCCGCATCCACTAAATGCTGCAGAGATTGTATTTCAAATACAAGTGATGATTCCGTCTACCTAGAATGATTGTTGACACTTGTATGTCAATACCGGTTAGATTCTAGTTCTCCATAGCATGTGGACTTTCAAGAAGAAAATTAGTAGCCAGTTCATAGTCCGAGGGTATCATTTGCGTACTGTGAAACGTTTTTCAGAAAGGTAGTCGGAACATGTTCACAATCGCTTATGAAGAATAAAACAAAAGTGGCACGAACTGCGGCAGGTCAGTGGCTAGTCCTAGTCTGATAACCCGGTGGTCGTTCGTTTGTATCCACATCAATGCGGGAATATTGTTTAATTGATCTAAACTACCGAAATAAAACGTTCTAGGAAGTAATGGCGATCAATGTGATATTGACTACGACACCCATCGGGTGCCTTCAGGTCTATAAATTATTGGGCTAGCACCTTTTACCCAAATACTCCACAAGGCGTGGAAGAGCGTCCTTTAATTTTGTACATACACAGACTACAGATGGCATAATAAATTACAGGCTGACTTCCCAGTTGTTGTTTTTTTTTAACGCAGAGATGACGCTAATGTTGATGATAGAATGCACTCCCGCGGCTCTGTATAATTCCGACAATCTGTTGAATCCCAGCTATTGCGTAGCAGATCGATTCTTGTTTATCGGATCACATCCAGGTAGGATGCCGTTTTTGGCGGGGTAAAGAACCTGATGACTGTAAACATGCAGACATGATAGGAAACACAAACCAGCCGATTTCTGAACCGTCTGTGCTGCGAATAACAACATCATGTCAAAGCTTCTGAAGCATGCCGGAGGGAAGCGTCACAAATCGGTAACCGCGTATGTTTGTCTTGGAAAGCATACATTCAACTTACCGTGCTATATTCTAAAGTCAACACGCTCCAGGTAGCCTTGTTACAGATGCCTTCTTGTATTCAGCATCAACGCTCAAACTTACTGTTGGCGGTAAGTCATAGAAAATAGGTTTGTTTTGTCAATATTGTCATAAAATATTGACAATTTCTATTGATTTTGTAATCAGTGTCTTTTATTTTCTTAAACATTGTGTGTTTACCCATGATGCACCGGGACAAAGTGTTTCCACAGAAGAAGCCTAGTTAGTAGCTCTCTAATGTAATGTTTTATCTGCTTCTGGTAATTATGCATTGTTTTCTCATCAAATTTTACTTGTTTTAAGCAATCCTTCTATTTTATACATGAGGTTCGCTATCGTAGAATTGTTTCTGTTAAGTGCATGAACAGTTCTTAGCCATCACATTCTCATCTGTAACATGTTACATATTTTCTGTCTAATTCAGAGAGTAACATTGGCATGTTTGTACGCGTGCCTTCCATTATTTATTGATTCGCTAACGTAACATTGGGTCTGTTACCTCGGTGGATATCGTTCTCTCTCATCAATGTCACGGCTGTGTCATGTTATATAGTCTCTGTTTTTTTAAACATAGTACAATAACTACAGGTGATGCGGTAGTGTAGAGGCTATCACACTTTCTTGCTGGTCCTGGTGTTATATCTTCGAATCCCCACCGACTAAGGCATTTTTTGCTTCAGTTGACCAGAGGCCCATCTCAGCTCAGCTTAATAAGGTATCCGGAAATATTTGGGGGAGTAAAAGTGGTTTGTGTGATACTGACAACATCGCCGATCTAGTGCGAATTGATCTATAACAAATATACCGCTAGCATCATACACCCAGTACATCTCAAGGTGCGGTACAGTATCCTCTGCTTCTTAACGTACAAAACACTACACTGTAGCTGGCATAATAAATTAATAAATTACAGGCTGCCTCCCCAGTTTGTTTTTTGTTGTTTTTTTCACGCAGAGATGATGCTAATGCTGATGATAGAATGTACTCCCGCGGCTCGGTATACTTCCGACAATCCTTTAACTCCTTTAAGACCCAGCTATTGCGCAGCAGATCGATTCTTGTTTACCGATCACATCCAGGTAGGATGTAGCTTTTGACGAGGTAAAGAACTTGATGACTGTAAACATACAGACATTATAGGAAACACAAACCAACCGGCTGTGCAGCGAATAACAACATCAGGTCGGCAATTCTGAGGCATGCCGGAGGGAAGCGTACACATTGTACAGTCAACAAGCTCTAGGTAGCGTTGTAACAATCAGCCAGATTGAGAAGTGCAACGTGAATTATTAACCTAATCAAGATTTCACGAGAACATATCCAATCCTCGAAAGTTGAGAGGGTCAAGATGATCATTCTTTTCAAGTACTGATTACAGATTACGGATCAATTAGTATTTTTAAAATTAATATTATAGTTTTAGTATTTCAATGCCTGCTTTTAATTCACAGATGAATGTATACAAAATATTAGTACAATACTCGCCACATTAAATACCAATTAACAGTGCAGATGATCCACGATATAAATTATATATTTAACTTTCATAACGACCTAAGATGGGTGCAGGATGTGGCGGATGATCTCCAGATGGGTGTATCGGACGCGGGACATCCTGCTTATGATCGAGAGGTTTTCCTGAAGGTTGTTATGGGAGCGAGGTTCTGCAAAGGGCATGCTACTGAATGAATGAATGAACGATCCAAACTTAAATCGACACGACATACGCTTTTCTGAAATAATTATTGTATTGTGACACGGTTTCCTAAGTTTTCTAGAAGAACACCTAGAACATTCTAGACTATACAATAGTACAAAGGAAGCTACTTCATTGTATCATATAGGACAATTCAGTCTTCGGACACATTACGAGAAAGGGCACACTTCAATTTGTCATGACAAGGGGACATTTAGAGGAAATGTGGCAGGGAAAATCTAGAGAGTAAATGCTAGACAGTTGAGCATTATGACGTGGAAGGAATCTCAATCAGAAATTACTGGCAATAAGTGAAACAACGGGAAATGGACAAACAAGGCGATCACAGTTCTGGGTAATGAATTTTAAGAATAAAAGGACGAATGTTTGATGACTAATGCTCCTAGCTGACATTGGTGTAACCAGCTAAATCTCTTGCGTCCGTGTTACTAGTTCCTGAGGTTCTTTGACTTATCGTTTGAAGAAAGGATCTAATTTAATCTACTTACCGCCATTGTCACAGCCTCACGGGATCCACAGTATCCAGTAACCCAACATGAGTAATAGATATTAGCCAAGGGCTACAACTCCCGCCCAAGGGAAAGAAGTAAGACCCTCGAAGGCCAGAGTAATCCAGAACCTTCTCGAAGGACTGGTCAGTGAGCCCACTGTCCCGTGGACACTGATGTGGCCCGCCTATTGCGGGGTCCACGAGGAACTCGAACAGAGTTACCACCGGTGTCGGATTGTGACACGTGTGAAACCGGCAGAGGACAGACGGACCATCGGAGAGGCAACAGGGCCTGCCTTAGAGGGACTCAATAGATTAGACCCATGTGTATTTGGGGTTCATAGACATATGCTAGATAGTTTGCTTAGAATGTTTGTGATAACTATGTGTGATGATGTTAAACCTCTGTGATATGCAAATCAGTGCGGGCTTGTTAAACGCACTGTATATTGAAATACAATAAATGTTAGATATTATATTTAACGGAGTTATTGTTGCCTGTGTGAGCCCGAGCTCAGATACCTAGACATGAGCTAGACGCTGACAGGCTTTTTGGGGGCTATTCTCCGGTTTTGGCATAAGCTTTAAGTTTAGACGGCTATTTATTGCCAAGTAAAACAGTAAATTAACGATATCAAATTAATTTATGTACAAGTTTAACATATTTGCATCTATCTAGCGATAAAGTAGTATTAATATGAGTCCCTCTGCAGTTAGTCTCTCAATGATGTGAATTCTATAAACTAATTTGACATGACTGTGACATTTTTTGACTGTTACTAATGTTTTCTCATTCTACGAGCAGATTGTTCCGCGAATAGTGGTGCGTGTAACCTATGTAACCTTTCCAACAGTGGCGAGAGTACAAGACAACATCCACAAGTTCTGGGAATATAAGATAAGTTTCATATCATGCCAATTGCAACCCTAAGCGGTACTTCTCACCATCCATCCATGTAACATTTTTGCTTTGCATTGTTTTGTATGTATATTCATGACCTTGTAACCAACATAACTTTGCATTTGTATTTGCGCATGTAATAATTAAGGGAGATAACTAAATTTTCTACTCCCCAACATTTTTTCTAAGGGATTTAACTTCAGTAAAATTACCAACAAGTAAAAGACAAGATGTCTACGTTAGATAAATGTATTGAGCAAGGTATGAAATTAGGTTATAAAGAAGAGAAACTGTCAGAATGGGCACAGAAGACGCACGCAGAGAACATTGCCCGTGAAGAAAGAGCGATAGAACGAGAAGAAAAACAAAGGCAAGTGCAGGCAGAAGAAAAGAAAATGCAGATGCAGGCAGAAGAAAAGAAAATGCAACTGCAGGCTCAAGAGATTGGGAGCATAGAAACGGTATCCACCACCCAAACAGCTATTCTAAAGAGAAACACCATTCATGCTTGTCTCAATCTGCCAAAAGACCAAGGGAGACAACCAATGAAGTAATTCAGAAAGAATTCACCGAGGTGTACAATGCAGGGGCGGTCGAATCTGTCAGTGATACGACCAAAATAAAACCTCGAATTGAGGATGCTACCGATCTACCAAGTACCAAGCCTGTAGATGTGCAACAACACACACAACACACGAATGCAATAACACGACAGACAACCCACAAAACCAACACCGACCAACTGCAGGAGTCACTAGAAATTGTATCACCAAACACTACCAGCACTAATTTTGGAGATGAACAGAAAGCAGATCCCACACTTTCACCATATTTTAGGTTAGTAGGACTTAAACCAAAATTAACTAAGAACGCATCGTGGACATTTAGGCTACAGAACAATGTACTGACTAGAGTATACACAACAAATCAGACCACGATACAGCAAGTAGTGTTACCACAATCACATCGAGAGAAAGTACTAAAGATAGCCCATGACTCGCCTTTCGGAGGTCATGTGGGGTACGAAAAGACTTGGGCTAGGGTCCTGACCCAGTTTTATTGGCCAAAATTTTGCCAAGACATAAAAGCCTTTTGTAGATCATGTGATATATGTCAGAAACTGGTGAAAAAGGGGAAAAACCCTACGGCAGAAGTCCAATCAACCACAACTGCCTCGAGGCCATTCCAAATCGTGGCAGTTGACCTAGTAGGTCCGTTGAATCACATTTCAAGTAAAGGAAATAGATATATTTTCACTCTTATTGATGTATGTACGAGATGGCCAGAAATGATTCCATTAAAATCTGTCTCCTCTAAGGATGTGACGGACGTATTATTAAATATTTTCTCCCGTTTTGGCTTCCCGGAGAAAATAATTTCAGGTAGAGGAACCCAGTTCATATCGAATGCCACCCAATCGGTAACTAAGTTACTAGGCATAAAGCAATGTTTCACCAGTCCCTATCGACCGGCCGCAAATGGTATCTGCGAGAAACTAAACGGGGACCTGAAACATATGCTATCTAAAGTGACAGCTGAAAATCCAGCCGATTGGGATATACTTCTCCCAACGGTGCTGTTCGCATATAGAGAAGTCCCGCAATCAAGCACAGGGTTCTCTCCCTTCGAATTGATATATGGAGCGAACCCAAGAGGACCTCTCACTATTTACAAAGATATCATATCACAACCTGTAAATATCCAACTACCCATTTTTACCTATGATTTAGTCACTGACACCAGAGACAAAATCATACGTTCCTGTATACTGGCCAGAACATCACTACAGGAGAAAGGTTTTAGGTACATGCAGTACGCCAATAGAGGTGCAAAAACAATTGTATTAAATCCAGGTCAGGATATTTTACTACTGCTACCTGTCAAGAGAGATCTACTATCAACCTCTTGGCAGGGGCCTTTTAAAATTGTTAGAAGAATTTCCGAAGTTGATTACGAAATTTCGTTAAATGGAAAGTTGAAAATATTCCATGTAAATATGTTGAAACCATACTATGCTAGACAAAACAGTGACACGAGTGAGCAGACGCAGCTAACTGATGACAGAAACGAAACGACAATTACCCAACTGAATGACACCTCGACAAACGAAGCATCGTTAACGACGCACTCTTACGACGACAAAGACGACGAAAACATATGTACATTACCGACAATTTGTGATAACGACAACAACGACCAATTTGATGACATATTGACAACTATTGATCTTGACGACGACGACAGTGACATTGAAGACAATTTACAAACAGTAGCATCTGTAATAAGTCAGACAGACGTAGACAATACTGAAATCCCAGTACCGAGTATGACTGACGACGGTAGTATAAATGACATACAAATCTCTGACACTTTGACCCAACAGCAGCGACAAGACATTTTGACTCTCCTTAACGAGTATAAATCTATCTTCTCTAACAAACCTGGACGCACTGACAAAATAACACATTCAATTGTGCTGACAGATCTGACACCGGTCAAATGTAGACCATATTCTATTCCTCTACATTATAGAGCAAATTTAGACAAAGAAATTTTGGATTTAGAGAAAAATAGAATAATTCAGAAATCTATGTCTCAATATTCTTCACTGATTGTCCTGATGAAAAAGAAGGACCAGACAATCCGTTTGTGCATCGATTATCGAAAGTTAAATACAATAACCATAACAGATGCAGAGCCAATGAACAGTTGTGAAGATCTCATTTTGAATATGTCTCAATCATCCTTATTTTCGAAGGTTGATTTAGCGAAAGGTTATTGGCAAGTGCCACTACACCCTGCTTCTAGACATATAAAAGCATTCGCAACACCTCTTGGTTTGTACGAATGGAGATATCTTCCATTTGGTCTGAAGAACGCTCCCGCCACATTTGTTAGATTAACTAGATTGCTATTGCACGGAATTAAAGATGTCCAAGCTTATATTGATGATATATGCATCCATTCTTCTAATATGACTTCTCACTTACTTACACTCAAACAAGTCTTCAACCAAATCTTTCTTTTCGGACTTACTATCAAACCTTCCAAGGTTGAAATAGGCTATAAACAAATAGACTTCCTTGGTCATAGAATTTCTGAAGGCAAACTGTTGACAGATAATAAAATTGTTTCAAAGATCCTCAATCTAGAAGTTCCTACCACAAAGAAACAAATTAGAAGTTTACTAGGTCTTATAAACTATTATTCTAAATTTATACCAAATTGGGCAGAACTTACATCAGTCTTTTCTGATATGTTGACTAAAGATCATCCATCAAAAGTTTGTAAAAGTACTCGCTTAGAGGATGCAATAAGCAGATTGAAACGCATTTTTTCTAATCCACCAGTCTTACGATTACCCAACATAAATTTACCCTTTATTTTGACCACAGATTCGAGTGCTATCGCAATAGGAGGATGTTTAATGCAAGAAGTGGATGGAGTGAGACACCCAATTCTCTACGTAAGCCGTAAGCTGAAGAAGACAGAGATCCGGTATTCTACGGTGGAATTGGAGGCATTAAGTCTATTATTTTGTATGCTAAGGCTATCTAAGTTCCTCTTAGGTGCCCACTTCGTTGTACTCACTGATAATTCGCCATTGTTGGTGCTGAAGCAAGGTGCTCCGAAAAACCATCGTTTACAAAGATGGTGTCTTCTTCTTCAAGATTTCGACTTCGAAATCCGCCATATCAGAGGCACTGACAACATTATTGCGGATATTTTATCACGGCAAACGAATGCGCCAACAGAATAACATTTGGCACATCGACCATTCGCCATACTAGAAACTGTGATATTTTAGTCTGTATCATATAACAGTGTAACTCTACACCTGCTAGAGTACTTTCATTTAGAAGTAATAACACCTCAGTGAATAGGTTACGTATGACACCCACGAACAGGATACTTTAAGAGCTATACTTTAAGAGCTATACTACCAATTGCCCAAGCTCTAGAACGATCCGAGCGAGAGCCATTAACTGTGTAATGATTTCAACCAGTGAACTGACTCTGAAAACTGTAAAAACACTTTATACGCGACATTGAGAACAGTCCATACTTGCTGTTGCTACGAGACTTTGCAAACAGCCGAAACAGAACTACGTCGACTACAACACTCAAGAGACAGCCATACTAACTTTTAACATTCATGGCACGACACACTAACAACAGGAGGACAACGCGCACATCATCGTTGGATTTAGTTACTTAATTAATTAATTAATTTAATATTAAATATGTGTTATATTTGCATTGAATCATGTATATAAAATGTGTTAACCTGTAATTTGTACATATTCTACCATAATATTACAGGTGGTTCCATTCATAGGCTAAAGAACCTTCCTATGCAATTGTCTCTGTGTAAATTATA
Source organism: Cepaea nemoralis (assembly GCA_014155875.1). NCBI lineage: Eukaryota > Metazoa > Mollusca > Gastropoda > Stylommatophora > Helicidae > Cepaea > Cepaea nemoralis. The sequence goes on along the minus strand of JACEFZ010028433.1, from coordinate 671,813 downwards.
ACCCATTTTTGAGTCATCGTACAAAAAGTACGTATTTTCTTAAAGGGCAAATATTGCCTATTCCATTTTTTCTAAGGGCAATAACACTTACCTCAACTTTAATTATATATTTTAACCAAATACTATTTTGAGTGAAAGGTGAGTGAATGACAGCGTGAATGAATTAAATGAGAGAGCGATATACTGAGCGGACAAATTGTACGCAAAACGTATTTATTTTAATTTGTCTGCGTCTTTCATGTAAATTGTAGTTTTTGTCTAAATTGTTGATACATGTTTAGTAGTTAGTTTAATACTCTTAATTTAGGAGTTAGGATACTACATCTAAGCACCACTGCTTGGAATGCCTGATCATGCATTACACACATTGGAGTAATTCATGATTAAGGATATCCCAACTCGTGACGCTTGGAAATAAGCCACACATTCAGCACACACTTTACACAAAACTTAAAACTGAACACTATCAATTTAAAATGCAGTCACTTTATTAGAAGCAGCAACTTATTAGTCAACACACTAACAAGCCAACAGGGACACATGTAGTCTGATGGGATAAAATAACAACGTAACTACATATTCAGCATTATACAACATACGAGAGTAAAAATGTATTGAAATGCACACACAGATCAAGATTTGAAGGTGTACTTATTTAGCCAGGACTTTGGTCTTGTTAATCCTCTTTAATACAGAGGTTAATTGTCTTGGTATCAGTAGGATACTATGAGAAGGACGGGTTGTAGACACAACTAGTAAACGTCACGTAACTTCGGTCAGATAAGCATTTTTAAGGACACAGGAGAGAGAGTGATCTCTTCACCAAATCAGAGAAGTGGTGTATGGGAGAATACATGAGTTTTGATGCCAGTATGTAGGTTACCAAGTTACTGTCCACCAAACTACAAACACCAACTTGATGTGATTCTGTGACAGAATTAGAGCAGAACTAATTACCCTATAACAACCCATCAAATCAGGGGAGAGGGGGGACTCCTGTCACAGCCTCACGGGATCCACAGTATCCAGTAACCCAACATGAGTAATAGATATTAGCCAAGGGCTACAACTCCCGCCCAAGGGAAAGAAGTAAGACCCTCGAAGGCCAGAGTAATCCAGAACCTTCTCGAAGGACTGGTCAGTGAGCCCACTGTCCCGTGGACACTGATGTGGCCCGCCTATTGCGGGGTCCACGAGGAACTCGAAAAGAGTTACCACCGGTGTCGGATTGCGACACGTGTGAAACCGGCAGAGGACAGACGGACCATCGGAGAGGCAACAGGGCCTGCCTTAGAGGGACTCAATAGATTAGACCCATGTGTATTTGGGGTTCATAGACATATGCTAGATAGTTTGCTTAGAATGTTTGTGATAACTATGTGTGATGATGTTAAACCTCTGTGATATGCAAATCAGTGCGGGCTTGTTAAACCCACTGCGCCAACGCACTGTATATTGAAATACAATAAATGTTAGATATTATATTTAATGGAGTTATTGTTGCCTGTGTGAGCCCGAGCTCAGATACCTAGACATGAGCTAGACGCTGACAGCCATAATCTTTGTGTTATAAACATCAAGATAGCACGATGTCATTTATGTGTATAATAGCTTAGCTAACCTCAGTGGTGTCATCTTTATTTAGTCCACCTGAGATTACAACGAAGTCCTGCATCATATTGTAAACAGTATATTTGTTTCAACATTTCAATCAGTGTCAAACTTAGGGACAATAAATATCCCACCAGAGAAAACAGTTCACATGTGAGATGAATCAGTTGAGAAAGCCTGTCGGAATCTCCATAAGCGATAGGATGCGAAACAACTACATCAGAAATATGGTAGGCGTAACATCATGCCTTGATTTTCACCGAGAGACATCAATTACATACGCTTTGGACATCTTGTGAGAATAAAACCTGGTCCACTACCGATAAAAGCATGCAACCCAGAATGAACTGGATATAGGTCTGGGGGAACACCAAGGCGTCGATGGATAAACACCAATCAAGATACGGTGCAGATAAGGCAATACATCTAGCTTTGGAGACCACTCAGGTTCCCGCCCACACTTAACGACAAATGTGGATTAGAAAGGATACGTCATCCACTTAGAGCTAAGCAATAAACAATAGTTAGCCTAGGAAATGATCAGGCAAATCACCATAACTCTACATTATGTACAAAAGTATCCTGTTCTACCCCTTCAGACGTATTTCAGTATATGGTATTTTTTTTTTCCGCGTTTCCATCCTGTTTCAGGATATTGCGGTCAACACCAGCATCTTTCAGCTGTATGTTGATTCCTAGGCTAGATTACGCTCATCAGCACGCCACGACTTTCTGAGCGACCGGCTCCATACTCTCATAAGTCACTTTTGCGATTCGAACCACTGCTAATTCTCGTCGCGTCACGTGACGAGAGTATTCGGGGTTAGCGGAGAAAGCTGCTAACTCCTCGGCCATGGAGCCGGCAGTATATGATATGTACGACAGAAAATGATAATTGTTCACGCTATACGGCGCAGTGGACATATCCTACTAGACTTATATTTTGAAGACTAATCGGCGCCTGGTGGGTGATGTGGTTAGTATCACACCGGTCGCCTTTACTTCTCAAGTCATTTCTTGGTACTTATTTTAGACTGGGTGTACCAGGGAACCCAGAACAATATTAAAAATTCTAATTCATTCCGGTGTAGATCGGTTCCGCACCGGGCCAACAGACGCATCTAGTCACTCTTTGACCGCGGTTTCTGGATATATGGTGCTGTTCCAATATTGTTATAGATAAATCGGCACTCGATGGGTGATGTGGTCAATATCCCACCGGCAGCCTACACTTGCCAGAACATTGTGATACCTATTTAGACTGGGTCGGCCTCTGGTCCCAGAGCTTGCCACTGCTCTACCGCGGTCCCTGCTGTGCTGAATGCCGGACTAAGATGCTTTTATGTTGATACCTTTTCTATTTTAAAGGTTATTTTAATCTTCTATGGTTCGCTTTTATGACATGTTGCTTCGTGTCCCCTGCAGATCATGGCTCTCATCACTTGATATTCGCCAGTTTTCCACGCCCTATGTGTCTGCCGTCGTGCTTACCGTGTTCTACCTGTTCTTCTATGAGTCATTCCTTCACCGTATGTTCTTTCTACGCCACTGTGACGGGTAGTATGGCCAAAGTAGCTCATTTTCCACAAGCTGATGTGCCAATTCTTCGATGTATACATCTTGTAGATTGTCAGTATTTTGTCAGTATTTTTCTTCCTTTTGGTCCACGATATCAGAAATCACTACTTCAAAAGAAAAGCATATAGATCCTGTTAAAATTGGGACATGTTGGAATCTTACATTGTGGTTGATGATGGTGTCTTTATTGGATTTCTTTATTGAAGTAGAACCTCTGAATCTGGCTGATTGTCACTTCCTGTGTCTGGCGGATTCTATTTTTGTGGTTTGCAGCTTGATGCTGCTCTGACCTTCTGAATTTCCTATGAATTGACAAGCCCAGATTTTCCTCTCTTGTATTTGTGAAATTTTCTATGACAGACATACGAGTATTGTCATAGGATACATGCATGCTCTAGAAATGTGTACTTTTGCTACAGGCACTCATTGTTTACCCCTGCATTGATATTGCATAATGTCTTTCGAACTATCCCCATTGTTAATTAGGAAGCCATGGTGTTCAGAGTTTGTGAAACTTTTCAATTTCTTCTTTCTTGATTGTGATTTTTCTATGGCATACAGTTTTATCTGCGAGTATTGTCAAATGCTTACCCGGGGAAAATATATCATCACGTCTCCACTCAAACGAAGTACCTGCTTACAAATGCAATTATATTTATGTTTGTTGTCCTTAATTGATGAGCGTTGTGTACGATTTCTGCCTTTCATCTCTCATCTCCCAGTTTAGCATAGGCCCTGGAGTCGAGCATTGTGAAAATGTGTACATGATTAATTGGGGTTGGATTGTGCAACTAAATTTTTCAGCGAGATGAGGCGTCAGTCTCACGCAAATCCCCATTGTAGTTTTTGCATATCCTTTACAGGACATCGCTGTCAACATCAGCATCTTTCAGCTGTATGTTGATTTCTTGGCAAGATTACGCTCAGTAGTTTGTCATTGCTTTCTGAGCGGCCGGCTCAGTATCCCGCAAGTCACCAGCGGGGGTCGAACCGCTCCCAGCTCTCGCCCTGCTACGAGACTCTGCGTGATAAACGGGATTACGGAGAAAGTGTTGTAACCCCTCAGCCAGAGAGACCGGCAAAATCCCCATTTGTCACCTTATATTATATGCAAGATATTACTCTTTGCTTCGCTTATGTGCCTCGGTAACAAACGGTTATATGTACAGGTATGTGTGATATATGTGAGTGTGATATGTGTGCGTGCGTGTGTGCGTGCGTGTGTGCGTGCGTGTGTCCTTGTGTGTGTGTGTGGGGGGGGGGGGGGAGGGGGTTAAGTTTTGTGTGGTTATAACGTAATTGTAAAATATCACACCAAATTATTCCAATATATTTCACTTTATCACACATAGAACATGGCGTCCACGCTTAATGTCACGGTCATTTTGACTACATCATGATACGAACCTGTTTTCTCCGTCAGTGCTACGCTACCTTTGACAGTTCAGACTGGCATTTAGCTCATTTTTACAGTATATGTGGTATTCTGACATTTAGAGTAACCTATTTCTTTCAGTAACGTTCTGTAATTTTTTCACTATAATATCACCGCTCTTGTCTCTTATCCCTTTTGTTTATTATATTTCCTTTCATATACCGTTGACATTTTCACAAAATGATAAGAATGAAATCATGGAAAACACGCAGACAGAATGGAACGGAAGAATCTTATTGATCACACATTTTTTTTTTTATATTTGCCTTCGTTTTGGGTTGGAATGTCAGCCATTTTCTGGAGGCAGTATAATTGAATCTGTCTGACTTGTCTGTCGGAAAAAATGAACTTAGACTGCATACCGGAAAGCTTTCATGAGGAAACGAAACACATATTGAGCTTAATAACATAACCAAACTTCTCTAGGTAGGCCAAGATGGGAGCAGTAAAACAAATAATGTTTGACAGGGATATAGTGTGCCATAATGTAATCAAGTAAACAGTCTCTTGCCCATGGCGTGTTGTCATCAGAACATCAGAAGAGAGTTTGCGAGATGATGAAGAAACCTGAGACCGCGATAATGCGGTTTTTTTTTTTTCTAGATGAATATTGCAAATATCGTCGACAAAGACGCGCACTTTGTGATGTTTACGGTTCCAGATGTTGCTAGATCACTGACAACAACCACTAGGGAATGACACGTGAAAATTAAGGTTTTGCTTTGTGTCCTTTTACCGCGAAGTTAGTTAATTGTTTCTTTCGCCGATGTCGTTCTTCAGACTTAATCCCAAACCAAACCCAGTGCATCGGACTAGCCTAGGCCATATACTAACGCAGTTCAAACAAAAGAATAAGTCACCACTGAGACCAAGTAAACCTTGAATAGATCGCCATGAACAAGGCTAAAACTTAGAGAAAGGTACAGTAGCCGGGCAAACAAGCTAATGGGGAAAAGGGACCAACTAGAGGCAATTGGAAATTCACGATCATAAACACACGAGAATTTTTCTAGAAACAGAGAATTGCAAGAAGGTAACTTTCTCTCGTTCGGGATAATAGATATGTTTATAGTGCGCCGTACAGTAACTTAATTTTGGAATCTGTTACTGCTTGCAATTCTAGGACATGTCCCATTTCCTTCGAGCCAAAGGTTTAATGGATCCAGTAGTCGTTTGTAAGCACTTTGACAAGAGGAGACGATTAACCAAGATGACTGATAAAATAGCGAACTGCCAAACAAGTTTTACATAAGAATCAAGACAATGGCGCAATTGACAAAGATCACCTCACGCCCAACACGTCTATCACCAAACAAATAAACGGGAGGTGAGGAAATGGATTGTTGCCATAGAGATGAAACTAACAACCATCAGTTAGCTTCGAAGTGAAAATGCTGTTCTGTACATCACAGATAGTGTCCGATGGCAAGTACGCCCTTAATGCAGTGGGCCCCCTTTAACTTTAGGCAAAGTGTTAAACATGTTCATGACCTTTTAGTCCTGGTAACCAATATTTTTCGACCTTGTCAGCAATTTGTCACAGGATGGACCAAAATGATGGAACATATACATTTCAAGAATACAACATAAGCAGCAAAATTAATTTTCGACAATACAAAAAACAAAAACTGCACGAGAATGTAATCGTGGACCTAAATGTGAGACACCATGTAAACCATTTAGAATATGTTATGGAATCACTTTCATCATTACAGAAGTCAATAATAGAAGAATCGCGGATTGTGCACAGATCGTGGAAAGGTCAAAACCCGATGAATGCGCACCAGGGATTCTCTCAGATAATGTAGATTTTTATTTAAAGAGAAAACAAAGCTGCTGGCAGGATGCAGAGCATTGCTTAAATCAGGACAATTTACAAGAAACCAAGCATTAAGAAAATATCATAGGTGGTTATAGTTGCATGTCCTTCACAGGACGTAGCAGTCAACCCCAGCATTTTCGCTGTTCGTGATTTCTGGGCAAGTTTTATGTTCAGTAGTTTGCCATTGCTTTCTGAACGACCGGCTCCTATACCTTTTCGAAAAAAAAAAAAACCAGCATCGCTGTGTTTCGAACTCGGGTATAAGAGCTCACAAACCGCGTTCGCAAGCCCTTAGCCACAGGTGGGCTTAAGAGAAACACGAGAAATGCGATCTTTATCACAGGACATATGTCAAGCAATGAACGGCTTCTGGAGCGTAATTTAAAATATATGTAAATTGTTATAAAATAGTGTAAATAAGCTTAAATTGTCATAAAATAGTGTAAATGAACGTAAATTGCCATGGAATAATCTAAATAAACCCATTACTTACAGTTTGCCAAATTGACTTCATGACACAGAGAAATGTGGTGAACAAACATCTTACTGACAACAGCGGGGTATTCGCTTGACTACTGGCCTAGTTCCTAGCTGTCACGTGGTCGAATGCCCATCGAAGTGGACTTTCTTTTTTATCATTTACCCGTTCTCCGATGTCGACTCCGCTTGAATTTGGTGTCAGGAAATATTCTGGAAAGTAAAAGCGACCGGCGTGACTTTGACCTCGTCATTCATTGTTAGCCGATTGGTGTGTCCACATATAGGACTAGCACTATATACCTAAATTGCTTCATTGACTGTAAAGGGGTCATTTACGTTTAGTTTAGTTAGTTTAGTTTAGTCGACAGATCAAGATCACGGCACACGGGTGTAACCCATAAGTGCACCGTTCTATTCCTAACTTGAGCCTGAGTCCGGAGAACCTCAGCTCAGTGCACGAACTCCGTAGCACCGGCGAGGATCCTGAAATACTTTGGGTAGATTTTTAACTCGAAATTTTGCCCAGGCAGCGCCGTTAGGCTACTCTTTTTCGATTTCCAATTGCCAAGGGATTTTTTACGTGCGCAACAATACACACGGGCTTCCGATCTCACTACCCAGAGACCTGAGGAAATGTTGTTACTAGAAGTCCACGTGCATAAATCCCGGCCCTCACCGGGGCTTGAACCCGAGACCTCCAGCACTCGAGGCGGACACCACACCTCGAGACCACTCAGCCCCCTGAACGTTTATTTACGTTCATTACTTACATAAATGGAGGAGAGATTTTATATATATATATATATATATATATATATATATATATATATATATATATATATATATATATATATATATATATATATATATATATATATATATATATGTGTGTGTGTGTGTGTGCATGAGAGAGAGAGACAGAGAGAGAGACAGAGAGAGAGACAGAGAGAGAGAGAGAGAGAGAGAGAGAGAGAGAGAGAGAGAGAGAGAGAGAGAGAAGAGAGAGAGAGAGATGTTAAAACCCTCAGCACTAAATTATTGTAAGATATAAAAATAATAACAGATAATGCATATTATTAAAGGGGCGTCTCGCCTGAGAAAATTGAGTGGCATTATTACAATAGATGTCTCTAATAAATAAAGAGAAGGTAATTACTCTATTACTGCGCCACGGATCCACATGTATATTTTATGTCTAGTTTAATGTATTTCTGCAAATAAAGTCCAGGAAAAGATATTACACGCACTGTAAGAAAAACATAATTCCTGCGCAAACTATACTGTCACATATTTCTTTATGGAGATTAATATTGTTGTCTCGGCTTCACTCTTCTGAAACGTGAAAAACGGGGGAACAAACGACTGGAGATTCCATATATCTTTCTTATGTTTCGTCTGCAGTTAGTGCTCTTGAAGTCTGGAATTCCAATCTGTTAAGTTCTCTGTTGCCTAATTGCATTTCTGATTCGGTGGGAAAACATCTTTTTCACATCGAACCCATAAAAAAGGGACAGCTAGCTTTTAAAACATAGCAGACGAGTCCGTCAATCAGAACATCTTCTTCTTCTTCAGCTTTCCGAGCCATTGAGGTTCTTTGCTGTATCGCTGTCAACCTGCTCGCTTGCCTTTGACTTATTCCTGCATTATGGTATCTACAAGCGTACAATGTCTTTTGATGTGGCCAACTATTTCACCTTTGAGGGTGTTTTTTGCTCCCACGAAATAGAACCTTTTATTCTGTATATCCAAATTTATATGGCCTCAATTCGACTTTCAAATATGTTATTCACTGTCTCTGTTTTTGTGCCATGTTGTAGTGTTATATATAAGCCGGCTTAGTGGCGATGGCGTTGCGGACGCGATTCGTAATGCCACTTACCCACATTCGAAACACAGCGGAGACCGATTTGGCAGCAGACCGTGTCGCGCTGGTTTTAACGTGTTAGTATGGGAGCCAGTCGTTCAGAAAGCAATGGCAAACTACTGGACGTAAAATCTTGCCAAGACATCAACAATGGCAATAAAATGTTGACTGCAGCGTCCTGTAAAAGGATATACAACTTTTAAAAAGTAGTGTTGCATATGTATAGCATATGTCAATTCTTAATTTAATGTATTGTTTATCTTTCTAAATGTTAATATTTTATTTCATATAGCCGAATATATGTGTGGCTATTCCTATTCCCTTCTTCATCTCTGTCAAGCTGTAATACTCACACGACTCGTAACATACACCGTCTGCCTAAACTTATTCAACACCTTGCTCCCAGCTTGCATTTGTTTCACTCGTTAATTTGTGTGTTTGTCTTTGCAGCCTTCATCTTACACGTATTGTTAATTTCCAAATGCAGTTGACAAAATGAAACATGATTAAATGATACACATGATGCAGGATATCAAAATTCATGAGAAAGATTTCAAAATAACATAAAAATGTATATATTTATTGGAGGCAAGTAGCAGCAATGTAAATAAAAGTAAAGGTCACAATAATAAATAGATGCATACAGTAGTTAGTTAGTTAGTTAGTTATCAGTTGGGGTATGTTCGTTGCACTCCGGACATGTCCATAGGTGCTCAGATCCTCCCCCCAGCATATGCATCAGCGTCCGGTGGCTAATAGTGCCAGTTCTGTGTTGGTTGACGAGGCGCTTTGTTTTCCCGATGTACCTCTCGCGTCTGGCTGTGCCGATTCTTACTCCCAGGTCTTTCATCCTGGACAGCGATGTGGACTCACTGGCGTCAAAATCCTCTGTTCTCGCCATATCTTTAAGGGCGTTAATAACATCGGCACGATCCATGGGCTGGCCATCTACAGGGGGTGCAGAGCCAGCCAATTTATCAGCTCGTTCATTTCCCTCGACTCCCGCATGTCCCGGGACGAAGATGAAGGTGACTTTGCGGACAACAGACTTCCGCAGCGACTCAGTCCAGCTTCGACCTTCTGAATCATGCTCATTGAATCACTTAGTACACACACGTTGGTATAATGCTGTGATTCCAGCCATATGAAAGCCCGTGTAACTGCCATCACCTCCATCGTCATGCTGCTCGTGGTCATAGAGTGGGCACCACTGGATTCTTGAACGGTTCGGCCCGCTGAACGGGCTGTAAATGCCCACGCACTTCTCTGCTGCTTTACAACAGATCCATCTGTATAGATGAGCACTTCGGGGCTATCTGAGTGATCATAGATGAGCGCGTTAACCTCTGCATTGACAACGGCAGGGTTCTGCTCTCTGCACCGTCTGTCAAGTGTGATAATGCAGGAGAAGGTACACTTAAAAGCTGGAGGCACCGGCACCCATTCCTTGCCGGGGTTGATACTGGTAAGACTGCAGACCTGTCCGACGACATCTTCCGCCCGACCCATCCATGATTTGCCCCTCTTTAGCCTGTCACCCTTTTCTCTGAATACAGCGTCATGCAGAGGGTGCTGCTCATCTGCACCTATTTTTAAGTATGCACGAGCTCTCCAGATCTTGATCCTGTGTTCCATTGTCGGGAAGTCAAGGAGGTATCTCATTGCTACACAGCTGGTGTCTCTCGTGCAGCCCAAAATGATGCGCATGGCTTCGTTTTGTACCTTTTCAAGTCTTCCAATCTGTGTAGGGCTGACAGTGAGGATGGCCAGGGCATACTCGATGCGTGAAAGCACAAGTCCTTGGAACAGAAGTAATAGCAGTCTTTGCTCGATATTGGCAGTCGCCAATACTCTCATTGCTGCCAAACCTTTTCGAGCCTTCGTTATGACATAATCGACATGATCTCTGAAGGACAGGCTACGATCAAGCCTCACGCCAAGATATGTCATTGACTGGGTTCTACTCAGAATGCTCCCATCCATTCTTATTGCCGGTAGGTCTGTTTTCACAATATGGTTGTTTAGTGAGAACCATGTAACCGTTGCCTTTGCAGGGTTGACAAGGGCATTGGCATCAGCACACCATGAGGAAATTCGATCTAGTTCGCCCTGCATATAGTTGGTAACCGCCTGTCTATCTCGACCCTGTCGATACACGAGGATGTCGTCAACGAATGATAGAGTCCTACCCCTCCCATCCAACTGTTGTTCAGTGATCGGCACCGTATACACGTTGAATAGTACTGGTGACAGTGGTGAACCCTGCGGCAATCCTGGACATATCGTTATCGGCTCAGAAGACCAACTCCCGCATCTTAGCACCACCTTCCTTTGGAGTAGAACTGCAGCTATCCATCGTACAATGTGAGGGTGCACTTTCAGTCTGAGGAGGGTTTGCATCAAGTGCTCGAAAGATACTCTGTTATATGCGTCCTCTAAGTCTATGGCGGCCGCACATGTCTCTTCTCTGACCTGAAATCCTTCGTAAACATCTTGAGCAAAGACCGCCGCATTCAGCCATGACTCTTTGTTGCGTCTGTATCCTCCAAGTGTGGGCGGGAAGCAGCCGAGCTGTTCCAAGTCCCAAGCAAGTCTGTGTGCTACAATTTTCTCCAGTAGCTTGCCAACAGTATTCTGCATCGTAATGATTCTGTAGCCGCTTATCTTGGAGTGGTCTTTGTTCGGTTTTGGCAGCGGCAGCAAGTAGCTGTGTAGCCATTCTTCTTTGACCTGACCCCTCTGGATACTGGTGTTGAATTCTCTGGCCAGTTCTTCCATGTCATCATCTGATATCACCATTAGGTCACCATATCGGATACAGTAGTAAGACGAGGAAGCGATTTGTCACTAGATCATCTCACTATATAGTGAAATAATAAAGAGAGATATCAAACACAGACCAAGAATACCAGTTGGAGGTTACGATATAAACTGCCTCGTGCAGATTCGACAGTATTAATTTGTGAAAGCGCAAATTATCTGCAAAAAAATTGTTGGTGTATTAATACAGAGTTTAAAAGAAAATTTTAAAAAAAAAATGATTTTCCTTGAATATCAAGAAAACAAAACCAATGGTTACATCAAAGAAAAAGGCGACATCAAAATGTGTGGTAACAATAGACAGGAAAATGCTTAACCAAGCAGATATATTTAAATTTCTAATTATAAAAATGATGGAAGATGCATAACAGAAGATTGAGAGATTAGTATCATTGACACACTTGATCGTGAACACCAAATACAGATTTGTGGAGTCACATATACGCCCACGGCATTTTTCAAAGACACCAACTACAGATTTGTGGAGTAACATAAACGCCTACGACAATTATCACGGAATATGATGATGATGATGTTGATGATGATGATAATAATGATGATGATAATGATGATGATAACGAGTTACCTTAATGAACAAAGTAGCTTTATTATTTATTGTTAGCCACTGTGGCTGAGAGCTTGTCGTACCTGGTTAAATTATTACCAAGTTAGAATCACAGAATTGGGCTAGGGACTTTTACCATAACCATTGGTTTCTAGCCACATCACACGCCCCTACGACCCCCACCCCAATCACTGATCACTGATCAGTGAAATCACATACCTAGCCCTTTCGGATGAGGTTGTAAAATACCCTGTCCTCTAGTGCAGTTTGCACACTGTAACGCTCCCATGAAATCGGGACATCCCACAAAGAGTAGGTCGTTAAGCCAACGCCAAGGCAAAATTATTAGGACATCCAACCAAGCCACGGGTAAATAAAGCAAGCCCGCTTCATTCGATAGAGTGTGGCAAGATGAAGTCAACCTTACGCAATTGCTTACCGAGGCCGGACACACTGATCTCTGAAATATGAAGACCATAATTGGGTGTCAAGCACTCCTATCCATAAAATAACTAAGACGCAGATGATGGCATTCATCGACGTCTCGAACACGGACATTTGTGTCATGCTATCTGCACGAAATACATTAAAGTTCACTGTAACATTTGTATTCGAAAGTCTGAATCCTTTATAAATGCCAATTCGTGAACGGACAAAAAGAGTGAATGGCAGATATTGGATTTTTTAGTTCACATTTTCTGAACCCACTTTCCCGACTTGCTACTCTTCACAATTTCTAGTATAATTTTGCGCGACCAGATTAATCTGACCATTCCACGACCCTCTTAACACAGGCACAGAGACCTCCTGGAGAAATCGATAGGCGAACATACAGAAACAGTGTCCCCATCTCTGGTGACTGCATCAGAAGACTGCTATCAACGGGTGTCCTTTCGCTTTTTTGTTGGTATAATGCAAAACTAGCCGGTCTTCCTGACTAAGGAGTTAACGACTTTCTCCGTAATCCTGTATATCCACGTAGGGTAACGCAGCTGTGCGAGATTCGGTAGCGGATAGTGTCGCGTTGGTTACTTACGGGGGTATGTGAGCCAGTCGCTCAGGAAGCAGTAGCAAACTACTAAGCGTAATCTTGCCAAGAAATCAACGACAGCGGTATAGTGCTGGTGTTGACAGCGATGTCCTCTAAATAGGAGATGCAAAAAAAAGTGTAATACTAGCAATAACCGGCGCTGTTGCCTACGAGCAGTGAACGTGTTTCACAGTTGTCGACTTACCGAATCGAGGGAATCAGTTGTAGACGATTTTAAAGTGGAACGCCTTGCATTGATGTCAATGGTATGGGCGTCGGTAGCTCAGAAAGCAATGGCAAACTACTGAACGTAAACATTGCTAGTAAATCACAAAAACCAAACAAGACTAAAGTTAATTGCGACTCCCTAACCGGCTCCGTGGCGAAGGAGTTTACGGATGCAGAGCCGGTCGTTCAGAAAGCAATGGCAAACTACTGAACGTAAACTTGCCAAGAGATCACAACAGTAAAAAATGCTGGTCTTGACTGCAACGTCCTGTAAAGGATATGCAACTTACTTATGCATGCAACTGACTTTACAAAAATACATCGACGGTTCTCAAGGACCGGTGGGGCTTTTCAGTGGGAGAGCGACGTTCTGTAGAGGACATGATACACGCCGATTACAATTCGCAAAGCACTTTGTTTCGATGGCATTTTCTGATTATGTGTTTGTTGGCTTTACACCCATTGTAATGAATAATCAAAAAGCCTTTATGACGGTAATCATCTCACCGTAGTGTATTTTGTAGCTTAGAGTACCACAACTGTATATGGCCATTAGTGATGAAGCAATCGTGAAACATGGTACAAATAATCCCTGTATGATCATTTGAAAAAGAGATCGGGGAAGGCACAGAAGCTTCTGACTAGCTTTGTATCATCAACCGGCTCTGTGAGGAAGGCGTTACGAAAGCAATTCGTAATCCCACATGCCGCGTTCGAAACACAGAGGCGGGCGATTTGGCAGAGGACGACCTTGTGATGGTTCCCATTCAACAAGTATGAGTGTCGGTCGTTCAGAAAGTAACGGAAAGTTACTGAACGTAATCTTGCCAAGCAATCACAAACAGCCAACAACACCAAAAACCACGGGGTTGATTGCCACGTCCTGTAAAGAATAAGCAGATAACTTTGTATAATGGCGTTGGTAGATATCTGGGCATGAATTGATACACAGTGTAAAGAAGCAGTGGCGATTCTTCAGTGGCTTGCATGCCTGCATATCGATCTGGTGGCCATACGTTCTAATCCCCATTAAGGTGGAATTTGTATAAAACTCACTCGCGCTTCCAATTAAACAGTCACAAATGGCTTGCAGGAAATGTTCTGGGAAGTCAAGCTTGCAGGCATTACACTAACCACATCCCCCATCTATTGTCAGTTGGGAAGTCAAGCTTGCAGGCATTACACTAACCACATCCTCCATCTATTGTCATTTGGGAAGTCAAGCTTGCAGGCATTACACTAACCACATCCTTGCAGGCATTACACTAACCACATCCTCCATCTATTGTCAGTTGGGAAGTCAAGCTTGCAGGCATTACACTAACCACATCCTCCATCTATTGTCAGTTGGGAAGTCAAGCTTGCAGGCATTTACACTAACCACATCCTCCATCTATTGTCAGTTGGGAAGTCAAGCTTGCAGGCATTACACTAACCACATCCTCCATCTATTGTCAGTTGGGAAGTCAAGCTTGCAGGCATTACACTAACCACATCCTCCATCTATTGTCAGTTGGGAAGTCAAGCTTGCAGGCATTACACTAACCACATCCCCCATCTATTGTCAGTTGGGAAGTCAAGCTTGCAGGCATTACACTAACCACATCCTCCATCTATTGTCAGTTGGGAAGTCAAGCTTGCAGGCATTACACTAACCACATCCTTGCAGGCATTACACTAATCACATCCTCCATCTATTGTCAGTTGGGAAGTCAAGCTTGCAGGCATTACACTAACCACATCCTCCATCTATTGTCAGTTGGGAAGTCAAGCTTGCAGGCATTACACTAACCACATCCTCCATCTATTGTCAGTTGGGAAGTCAAGCTTGCAGGCATTACACTAACCACATCCTCCATCTATTGTCAGTTGGGAAGTCAAGCTTGCAGGCATTACACTAACCACATCCTCCATCTATTGTCAGTTGGGAAGTCAAGCTTGCGGGCATTACACTAACCACATCCTCCATCTATTGTCAGTTGGGAAGTCAAGCTTGCAGGCATTACACTAACCACATCCTCCATCTATTGTCAGTTGGGAAGTCAAGCTTGCAGGCATTACACTAACCACATCCTCCATCTATTGTCAGTTGGGAAGTCAAGCTTGCAGGCATTACACTAACCACATCCTCCATCTATTGTCAGTTGGGAAGTCAAGCTTGCAGGCATTACACTAACCACATCCTCCATCTATTGTCAGTTGGGAAGTCAAGCTTGCAGGCATTACACTAACCACATCCTCCATCTATTGTCAGTTGGGAAGTCAAGCTTGCAGGCATTACACTAACCACATCCCCCATCTATTGTCAGTTGGGAAGTCAAGCTTGCAGGCATTACACTAACCACATCCTCCATCTATTGTCAGTTTGTCTATACAAATATGGCGCCAGCACCATGTAACCAATACGTTTCAAGGCTTGGACAAGGGTTAGCTACTTTACTTGGCAATGGAAGTTCTGAAGAGCCGTGATCGACCCCACTATTTGATAAGCCATTAGATTTTGTTTTGTTGCGTCCGTTCCTGTTTCCCCTTATTCAAGCACTATTCAAGCAAGGCTGTCTCGCTGGCGAAGTGGTTAAGTCATTTGCCTCAAACTCTAAAGGTAGTCGGGTTCGTTTTCCGACGGCGTCGTTTAGACCACGAGTGTCATTTTCCGAAGACACCCGAGGCTCATCTCTGGAGCTACTGAGTGTCTGCTTTCTGTGATGCTCTCAACAAAAGACTTGTTATGCGGCACGATACCGAGCCAATCAGTGTAAAACCCGGTGCAATGAAGTCAAACCTTTTGACTGTAACGATTATGTGAAACCAAATCTTATCTAATTTGTGGCATAGTGCGTCAGAGCGGTGCATTTCGGATAAGCTCCTCGAGCGTTAAAATCAAATCGAGATATTTTATTCTGGCAATTAATGAACTAGAATCTATTTCTGTGCAAATGTATGCGAGTCTTATTTGCGATATGAGCATTACGATCAATTTTCCATGGCAATTTTCCATAATCATGATCATTAGTTATCATCTGGCGAGAAGTAGCGTGCTGGGGTTTTCAAAGACATGCAGCTGCATGCAGTGATAGCTGTCCTCCATTAGCATCCAATCCCTGTCTTAATATCCAAGATGATTGCCTGGTCTGACCCGTTATTTTCTAGAGAGTATGAAGAAAATTTGCTGCTTTCTTTCATTGACAGATAAACAGCTATTTTCAGGAATTAATGTAAACATTTTTCACTAGCATTTCTCATGTTGAGCACACGTTATTAAAATGTGACGGCTTTTATGTTCATCTAAGTTAGCTTTTCACTAAATGAAAGGTTATGTGCTTTCTGTTCATTCTCGTGGATGCGAAAGTTAGACAGCGAGTAATGAAATGAAGAAACTG